>CM031857.1:90320273-90849658 GCA_018697195.1 Certhia americana | reverse complement strand
TGTGTGTGTGTGTGTGTGTGTGTGTGTGTGTGTGTGTGTGTGTGTGTCTTTGAATCAGGTTTGTGTTTGGAAACAAGGAAAGCTATGTGCTGGTAACCTGAGACCTGGAGAAGTTAAATCCTTAAAAACTGCCACGTCCTGAGATCTGTACCTAAGACTGGTAGACTGGTCTGCCTGGCCAAGCCTCACTTTCTGACAGTGCTGTTAAGGTTCTTAGGCCAAGGAATGTGTAAATGACATTTCTTGCTTGATTTTGAAGTTGGCCTCTTACCACCAAGTAGGAAACACAGCTGCTGAGGGCTGTGTGCCTTGTTACATGCTGGAAATGAACCTTGGTGTTTAAAGCTTCCGTGACTCCCTCCTGCAGCAAGGCTTTGGTGTTAACAGCAGCGGCTCTGCAGGGCAGGAATGGGGCACACCAAAACATTGCACAGAACCCTCCTGACCAAGAGAACCTAATGCAGGGCAGTAAGGCTGGTGTATTTTGGACTGATGCCCTGCAACCTTGCAGGTACCTGGAAGCTATGAATTTTGCTGGTAGTGAACAGTGTTTCATAATGCCAGGAGTATGTTACTGCTGCTGTCCTTATAACTCAGTGAGGAAAAAGGCATGTGTCTGGTATCATAAAGGATAGGACAGCTCACAGTCACTGTGGAGTAGCAGTCTTTAGTTGTCTAGAAGAGCACTCCTCTACTTCCTCTGACAAAGGTGATTATTTTTTTTTCCTGCTGAGGAATGAAAACATCTCAGTTTGCAGGATAAGGGGAAGCCATGCTTCACAAGGAATGAAGAGAGCTTGGAGTAAAGTCTGGAAAGGATTGTGCTGTGTGAAAATTAGGCTTTTCACAGTACTTGTTGCACAGGGATCAAAAACCCCACAAAGTGCTCCAGTTGTCTCTCCTTTCCCCAGCTGGAAGGAGAGGATTTGGCCACAAGAGGGCTCTGTATGGACAAGAAAGAAATTCCCAGACTCCAGGCCTAGACTTTGGCACTACCCTGTCAAAGAAGTCTGTTTGCAGATGTCTTTACAAGTGTTTCTCTTCAGATTTTTAGGGACACAGGTGTGGGAGAATTGCACTACAGCTGCTCTATCTCTCACTGCATAGATCAACTGCTAGTGAAGATGACTGATTGCTCTCTTGCCCTACACTTTGCTGAATCTGAGTTCCTTAAGTGAGAGCAGTGAGGAAAAAGATGCTTGTATTCCAGCCAATGACTGGCAGTCAGGACTCAGATCACGTATTTTACTCTCTACACCAAGAAACAGGTTCTGACAAATTAAATTAATTTATTTTGTACAAATGGTAATGGTGTCACAGTTAACACAGTAATACATAATTTTATACATCTGTTTGTTTTTAATATTACAAAACTCCCTGGGACTACTTTTTTAAAAGGAGGTCCTGACATTGATCACATTCTAGTCTGAAGATATCTTAATCCTTAAAAAATAAAAACAACACACCACCAACAAACAGTAACAGAACCACCAGTTCCAGTTATCAAATCTGACATACAGTACAAAGTGTTAACACACTTACTTGAAAGGCAGGAAAAATTGGTCAAGTGTCAATTAATTCATGGAAAGCTTAAAGTGTGCTTTAATCAGTGCAAACAGAGGAATGTGTCAATTGCTGTAGTATCTGACCACCTGGTTACGTCTGGCGCGTTATCCCTGAGAAAGCAACTTCTCCCTGCAAGTCTCTCGGAGTTTGTTGATTGTTGCCATGGATAAGCTTCCAGGATCGGTGAATATTTTCTGAGGCCAAAAGAAGAAAATTCTTAGTTAAAATGCTGGCTTTGGACAGCATGCTAGAATTCTCACATAATTCTCTGAGGTGTGAAATCCCTGCTTCAGTGTCCATGCTGTGAAATTGCTGACTGCTCTTCGGCCTTCCTGTAACAGGGTAACATCTTCATCTGCTGAGCTGGAAACACACAGCAAACCTGCAGCTCATAACAAGTGCAGTAAGTTACACAAAAGCAGCAATGGAAAATCTGGTTTGAATGTGTGTCCAGTTGAAATTATTTTAGATGGCAGGTGGGGGAAAGTGGCATATTTAGAACATATTAAACTGTCCTGGGTAATGTGACAAAGTACCAGTGCACTTCTTGTTTGGTGTTAGCAGAGGTGGTTCAAGCTCTGGAACACAAAGAAAGCCATGTCTTCCTACTGCAAAAAATCAGTTTTAATGCTCGTGACACTACCTTTGCTTCCCTTCTCTACCAGGCTTTCCAGGGGAGTAATGGATATGGATGCAAGAACTTCATGCATTCTGAATGCCATCAAACATCTTCAGTTACTTTTTTTTTTAACTTCAATTACTTTTTTCCCTTTTGTTTTCACTTGTTCAAAAACAATACATTTGTTTCCATTACTTCACCTAGAACTTCTGAGCGAACAAAACTGTGAAACAAAGCTACAGTTTTACACACTTTAAGCTACAGTTAAGGTGTGTGGGCACTTCAGTTCTCTGGAGCTGTTAAATGACAGCTCTAGAGATGAGACTGTAATTGAACGAGTTCAGGACAGCATTCTGGCAGAGAAGCCTTCAAACTAAAAACAAAAGTTCTCTTCTGGGGGAGGAGGCATAAAGATACCTGTCATCACCTCTACTGGTACTAATACTTGTACTACTGAAAAAACCCAACCAAACAAACATCCAAGCATAAAAGTACATGTTTCAAAGTTACAGAAGAACCTAACCTAAATTGTTTATCTAACTGCCTTCAAAGCCCCATTACTTTAGTAAATAACAGTTAAAATTCTTTTACTCAGGGTAACTGCAAGAAAAAGGTGGTTGATTTTCTAAAAATAGCTGGTGTAAAATTTAACACAATTAAAGAGGGGAGAGAGAAGTCCTTCAAGGACAAGTGTTAGCATCTGCCTCTGAACAAGTATTCTTAAAGCAGTTAACATTTAAACTGTTCATGGAATAGAAAAACCCCTCAAGCATCTCTCTTCTAAATTACAACTGTACCTGTGATTTTTCTCTTGCTCCTTTAATTAGAAGACTGAAAAGTGTCAGTAAGTTAAGCTAATTTTTCTTCTATATGAATGATAATGAAAGTTAGAATAAATGATACCCTACTGTGACTGACCTATTCACAGAGATGTGCCATGAGCACGAAACACTTTGGGGGATAAATGTCATCCTCCAGGACATGGTTCTGTGCACACAGCAAACGATAGTGGAGTTGACCAAGTGATTTATGACAGATGTGCTCCTGTTACTTGTTTTGCAGCTACCACCTTTTATGTTTCCATCTTCTAAGATAAGCCCTGAATCTAATGTTTTACACTGATGTGGCACCCTCTGTATTAATAATTTAAATGATTAATTCTTAGATTGCAGACTCCCATAGCACTTGGACATTCAGCTTCATGTGTTTTTATCTGGAAATGAGAACATGCTGCTACCATCTTGTTCTAAACAGAATACTACAGCCATTTATCAGTGCAAATTTAAAATTCACTTTGGGCTTATTCTACAATACTGTATTTACAATTCATCAGAAAAACACAGGATCAATACCCATAGTTCAATGGAAAAGTGCACTAAAATTATTTTCTCACCAGACTTCCTGCCTTAATTGGTAAAAAGGGAAAAAAGAATTTTCTTCCCTGTATGACAGATAATGTGGATGGATTGCTATATATGGAATTAGATAATGATTATTAAATATATTACTTAATTGATAATAACTATTAAATATTAGTTATTTAATATATTAATGTATTTATTAGGCTTGAATTTCTTGAAAGGCTTGAGTTTCTTATTTAAAAAATAAATCCTAAGAGCTATGTTTCTCCTAACTGTATCCATCTTTTGTTCAGTGAAGTACATTCTTAGTCAGTCTTGGTTTTGATTTGGAATGATGAAAGCTGCAGAGAATTTACCTGCATGAAGCTGTGGCACTCTGTTACAAATGTTCCTTTGGTGATCTGCTTAAATTTTTCACAAATGTCAGGGAAATTTGTGGCTTCCAAAATAAAAGCTTGATTTTGTTTAATCAAAGTTAAGGCCACACGGAAGATGATCTTTGACCCTTCATAGAATAAACAATCCCATATTCGGAGCACAGTCTGCAGGAAAGGAGAGAATTCAGATTAACCTTGATTTCCAGTAAGCAATTATTACTAAAGCAGTACAAATGAAATAATTAGAGGTGTGGTAAGAGAACTTTATGTCACTAATTACCTCCACTGGAAGAATGTCAATGAACAGGCATATAAACCACCGTGACACCACTAGGGTCCACATGACTCCATGTCTTTCCATCAGCTCTGCCACAGCTGGAACTTTCATTTTCACAAGTTCTCCAAGGACTTCCTGATCAGTTTTCAGGCCCAACATTGCAGGACTGTAATAATCTTGGAGAGAAGAAATCAAAACTCAGGAATCTGTGCACATGATCTTTTCATGAAATTGAAGAGAATGTCCTCTGCAGCTGAATGTATAAAGGCACACTGAGCCTAGGAATCCCAAGGTGAAGTAAATCAACACACAGCACAAAGATCTCTGCACTGTGGTCATAGAGAGCTGCTCTTTCAGCCAAGGCTGATCCCACTGCACAAACACTTCATTCATGCCCACTGAAGTATCTTCTTTCTCTCTGATGGTTTTTGGTAATTCGTTCTTCCTTCCCAGGGGTGGTTTTTCACAGCTAGCTTAAACTACAAAAATGCTACTTATACTTAAACAGTTCAATATAACCACTGCCTCCTTCCTGTGTATGGGGGCTGCACAATTCCCAGTCCACACAACAACCAGAAAGGTAACAAAAAACTCAAACCACCACAATAACCTATAGCCTTTAGACCAGGTCCAGTCAAACTGGAAATGCAAATTCCCCAGAGCATTCAGCTGTGCAGGGGTGCTGGAGGCTCCCCATCTTCTAAGGTGTGACCTAGCCATTAAGGTAGGAGTTTTTCTCTCCTTTCTCTGAGCCAAGAAATCCCACTTTTCATAGAATAATTCTGAAAGGAAGTGAATGACAGATCCCTCAGGCAACATCTCTTCCTACTTAATTTACCTGCAAGACTGGGATTGAAATAAAACCTGCATTCCTGCACTTCTGGTCACTGCAGTAACTGGAAAATTCACAATTAACTACAACAGAATGCTCTTTGGCTGTCAATCCACAGCCTGTTTGTCAGGGTAAGCATTTTCATCACCAATGTGCAGGCTGAATAACGGGCATCTCAGCTCCATACACGAGTAACTTTGGGTATATTTAAGGGAAGAAGATTTTGTTTCAGTTCATAAGTATTCAAATGCCCCAGTATGACAAAAGAATTATACAGATGTTTATGAAATTCGTATTTCGGGTTTGTATGTTGACAGAAACATTTAAGCTGGACTTGGCCCCTCCAGTCCTGGGAAGCAACTTTTGATAGTTCATGAGCACTTTGCTGACAAGACTTACGTTATTAACTTTGGTTTATGGAAAGAAAACAGTGGTAACACAAGCCCCTCTCTATGCCTTTCTTTCTTTCCCTGATTCTGGAAATCTGCAATTCATGTTTCTCTGTCTTAACTGATTTCTGCCAATGTCCCCAGACACACGCAGTTCATATTAAGTGAAGGAATCAGAGCGAAGTCTATTTGCCTGAAATAATTCTAACAAAACATCCCAGTGCCACAGGTAAGTTTAAAAATACGTCCCAACTATGCAGCACCTGTATAACCACTTAGATTTCCGTAATTTCACAAGAGCAGTTTAATATTCCACTCTTTCCTGTGCCGATGGTTTCCCTGAACAGAATTCTGGCTCCATGAGCTATTTGCTCTACATTTGTTCTGTCTAAACTTTAGAACATGTACAGGAGTTTTTAATGGTACTACAGAGCATCACATTCAATTATTAGGAGCCTAGCTTTCTGTCTGGGATCCTTTATTCCTCCTGAAGAGTGAGATGTAAAACTCCTCTACAGACCTAAGAATCACTGCCACTCATATATATTCTTTAACCATCTACCTTTCAAGTGCTTGTAGGGAAAGCTCAAACAGCTAAAACACAAGTAATTCCATGGAAAAGTATACTGAAAATACACCATGACCTCAGAGCCAACACAAACCCTCTTCCTGCATGTTGTATTAATGCTGTGCTCATTTTTGAACTGAAATTCAGTAACATTAATATGTTTAAAAAACATATTTTTTAAAAATGCTGCTTTAATTCAAGTGAAATCTAATCACATCTCAAAGAACAAGTAACAGAACAAGCCTTTTCCCTTTCCTATCCTTCCTTCTCCTCTCATACATCTACAAACCATTCTTTTCCTCTTTGTGCTCCTGAAACACATGAGTACTGAAAACTTCAAGTTACCACTGGCAAATGTCCTTAGGAGGAAGGACAGCAGTCCACTCACTCTGCTCTGCTGCAATCATCTGATACGCTGAAACCAACAGCGGCTGCTATTTTTAATCTGTACAGCAGAGTAAATGTCAGGGTCTCAAGAATACAACTGGACACTCTGAGAGCTGGGAAGCAAAAAGTTAACAGACAGGCAATGTGGTTATGTCTCTCCACAAATTACTGAAGCAGCCAGGAAGCTTTGGTGTAAATTAAAATTTCATTCAAGTCCGTTAGATTGTACTGCTGGACAGAAAGGAAAAAAGGAACTATTCATCTATCTGGGGCAGCCCCCTGCTGTTCCTCGTGGAGCAGGAGCAGCTCCCATGTGTCCTGGTACACAGCACTGCAATGTGCAGCCCAGCGCTGCTGCAGAACCAGCGGGAGGAGCGATTCACGATTTATGCAAATGCCAGTAACTGAGTAGCAGGGGGGGTCAGGATATTAGCTGCCAGTTCACAACAGAAGTTAGATTAAAAGAATCTGCACTCAAGACATTTTTACATGTAATTATTATATGATAATTATAGTTCATGTGGGTATTAATTATAATTATTACATATAATTAATATGTAATTATAATTTTCTATTTATTTTTCCTGTATATATACTTTTATACATAAACATATGTATATAAAATTGGCTTCTCAAATTAGGAAAACCATATTTCCAAATCCTTCAGAAACTTTCCTGGAGGACCTCATATTTGTGCAAAACTTACCCACAGATCACTTACAAGGAACACCTTTCACAGTCCACATCGGGTTTCACTAGGGAAAATGATTTTGTAACTTGGTTCAGTGCCTAAGTGCTTGGTAACATTTAACCTACATGGCTCTTCTATTCCCTTCTTATTTACTAGGGACTCCCAGTCATTAAGCCTTGTGAAAATGTCCCCTCAGCAAAAATCCTGCAGCTCTCCCTTGCTGCAAATGCTTCACTGTGTGCCCTACTTTTCTAATATTTTATAATTGGCTGCTCTGCCCTGAAGTCAAAATATCCTTGTTTATAACCAACTCTACACAAGCCTACCTCTCCCCCACACCACAAAGCTGTTTTTCAGAAAATACAGTGCAGTCAATTATTTTTACTCATCTACTGTTGGAACACATTAGCTTTATATTCCTTACATATCTTATATTGTACAAATTATTTGAAATTTCTAGATTTGCATGATCCACATTTAATTAGCATTTTAATTATTTTTCCCCCTCTCAGTAATCTGGCAAAATACCGAGCAGCTGATGACCCAGAACAAACCTGAGTCAGTAACTGCTCCCAATCTACTACTTACTAATTAAAAAAAATAGGCTAATTATAATGTGTATCTGTTGAGCTAGGTGGTTTATAGGAATGTCCTCTTGACAAAATACCAGAATATTTTCCCTGAAAAAAACACATAGCGGGGTTGTTTCCTTTTTTTTCTTCTAATGGTCAAATGAAAGTCATGCTTTTCAGGTGATCACACTCTCCATTATTTTTCATCACATTTTCTGGAAGGCAACAAATGCAATATTATCTTATAAATTATTATTGTATTATTTATTTATTACTAAATTCCAGAAAAATATCTAGATGAAAATCAAGTTTCTCAATATGCAACTTGGCATTCTGAAGTGCTTTTCTAAAGTGATCCAAGGCTTTCTGTACTTTCACCTTTCCCTTTTTTGCCTACTTGTGTGCTTTGCCCAGTCTGTTGTTCCAAGTACCTGCCTATGGATTTTGGATCTTTGCTAAGTTTAGGAGTGCCTGAGAGCGTAACAGAGGGGCAGCATCCCCCATGGAATTCATCCTGCCAAGTGCTCCTTCCTCATCAAAAGTCCTGACCCTAAACAGCAGGGTAGCCCTGCGGCTCTGTTGGGATCATCAGATTCCTCTTGGAGGCAAGCAGCAAACAGGAAAAGCCAGCTTCACCAGCTGCCAGCTACTTTATTGCTACTGCACAACACAGGTGACCGACCACATGAAGGGACTGTTTCCCTCCTTCAAAGAGCTTTTAGTTACTAATGCTGCACTGCCTGTGGCATGCAGTCACTGAGCTGGAAACCTGTCCTGGCAGAGACATTCCTAACACTACATTTCATTGTCTCCCTGTCACAGTAGTTAACACATCTCTGGGTCTTACCAGAATGTCCATGACTAAGACATAACTGGCTGTTTGTGCTCCAGAACAGTAATAAGATTTGTAGGAAATAAGGATAAAGCTTGTAGGGACTCTATGACCTTGTTCTCTTTTACAAACAGATTAAGAGGTTCCAAAAATAAAAGTTTAAGAAGCAATACTCTTACAGTCTTAATTTATCTCTAGGAGTCAAGAGCTACAGAAGTTAAAGAAAAAATCCTTCCAGTCTGTGTGAATATGCCAGGTTAAATATACATATTCCTAGTGGAACTAAATTTGTAAGTGTTACAAAAATACCCAAAACAAGACCTCAGCTCTGCTGCTTATCTTCCAGCATTTCTATTTCAAGAGCCTACGTAGCCCAGCCTGGGACAGAATGATTTGACTTGGAGATCCAAACCAACTGTAAAGTTAAAAACTGGCTGGTTTAACTTTTCACACAGTCAATCAATGCAAAGTATTTTATTCACAAGAATATGTTTATAATGTCCAAGAGAACTGGTGTGTGTGTGTGTGAGAGAGAGAGAGAGAGAGAAATGATGATAATGTTCTCTCTCTTCTCATAGTAGCAGAAATTGTTCATTTTTATACCACCAAGCAACATTCAAGAATGTCTTCTTGCTGGAGATACCATTTGCTACCAGACCTCACTGGAGTCCAGGAGGGATATAGCAGGCAAGAAAATTCAGAGGTTTCCATGAACAGAAACATGTTTTCATGAAAAGCACTCAGTTCTATATTTCCTACATTTCAAGTCAAACCCAAAACAGATTCTATCATGTGCATTTGTAGGGGGGAAAAAACTAAACATTTAAAACATATCAGCTTTTGTGTCTTCAAGGTATCTACATCATGAGCCTTATATTAAAGCTGAACAACCTACATTTGGGAAGAAATCAGAAAGCCACAACAGGAAAAGGAGGAAGTACAAGAGAACTGCCAATTCTTTTTGCAGTGTCAGGCCAGAGTGACCCCTGCAGGTGTCCTGGCTAGATTAATATCCTGCAGATATGTGGTTAAAATGGCAAGCTAAAACCTCTTAACTATGTTATTTTAAAATACAAAGAGAACAGAAAAAAATCTAACAAACCAAGCAACCCAAAACAGGCTCAAGATATATTTTATCTCTTCCTGCAAACTAAACTGACTGAGAACTTCTGTCCTGGGGTACTGAACTCACACCACGACCAGCATCAGCTGTATCATTCACAAATGAACATTAGCTTTAAGAAAACATAATGAAACCATTTATTTTGGATGGCAGAGCCATCTTAAAAAATGGGAATGCAAGCATTTTATAAATCCATATTGGTTGATACTGAGATTACACAAAATTTAGAGTAATATACCTTGAGAAATGACTTACTATTAACACCTTTGCAGCAAGCACAAAAAGGCAGTGTTTGTTTCTGCATAATGCCATCTGCCTGTATTCATCTTTTGTTTCTGGTCCCAAATTTGGAAAATAGATTCCAGGGAGCTGAAAGAACCTTTGGTTTCCCATTTGCATTTCACAGAGCACAGTGGGATTCTGAGCAGATTTAGTAGCTACCTGCCTTTTGGAAACTGAAGAAGGATGCTTAATTAGAAAGACAATGGAAAGGCAGGCAAAGATGTCATCCTTCCAGACATTACAGACACGAAACACAAAGAAATAAAACAAAGACTTCATGTGCAACCCCTCAGAGAAAGAAATTGAAGCTAGCAGCATATTGGAAAACACAAATGCAACTTTCAGACATTCTAGTTACAGAGAATGAAACTGGCTATGTTAATTATTTATTTCCGTACCAGTTCTCTCATGTGCTGCTCAATAGAGACATTTGCATCATTTAAAACTAGTCCAGCTTAAAGTTATAGGTACCAAACCACTCTCATATAGCTTAGATATAACTGAGCAAAATATTGTTGGCCAGCTCTCCTCTCTTCCCTCTCTCTCCTCTTTGTATCCACTACCATTGGAATGTTTATGTTTGTCCATAGCGTTTTCTTCGCAGTATCGCTGACCTGACAGACATCAACAGACACAACACACACACACACAGACACACACACACACAGAGATTATTCCCCACTCAACTGTTTCCAAATAGCCTGGCCTGACTCCAGTCATTGCACCCCATGAACTGTGCCTGTCTAAGGAGTTGCATGATTTGGAGAAGTCTGCAGCTTATGGGTGGCATAATGGTTGCATTATGGTCTATGACTATGGTCCCAGGAGCCAAGGCTTTTAACTGACAAAACCCTCTGACAAACTTTTATCATTAATTTCCTCAAACCAAGAGGAAATTCAAGAACAAGCATTGAAAACTACAGCTACTTATCATGCCTGTTGAGGAAACAAAATTTTAAAAAAAGAAGCTTACAACTGTATAATGAGTCTTAATGACTGATAACTTCAGCTGACTAAGGATTCCTGGATCTGTGTTTTTTAACTCCTCCATGGGATTAGGGAGAATAGGTATTTTATCAGTTGACCACACTGACAAGATTATTCTTAACACCTCAGCACAAAACACAGCAGTGATATCCTCTCATGCTTAAAAACCCCAGCTCTTCACAAGAATGTTACAGTCACACCATGGGGACCTCTGAGCACAATACTTGAGACTTGAGAAGCACCTTAAAACAGAGCTGGAACAACATGTATGGTGAAAGTCTGGCACAGGGAGAAGGAAACCAATCTAACACTTCAGTCCGGACAGAAGGGGAATGAAATCCACAATCCTCTTCAAGGTTGAAGAAGCTAACAAGAGAATTAGTTTTATTTTTGAAGCAACAGGTTTTGAAACTGTAAGAGGAACAAGACCTCTCCACTAGCCATAAACTGACAGCTTAGTAAAGCACTCCAGTCTTCTGAAAGTGAACACATGAAATGCAACCAAGGTTGTTGCATTTTTTAAGTTTTCTAAGCATCTCCCTCAAACTAAACAATCACTTCTTGTACATTTAGGTAGACAATCACTGTACATGATTTTCTTAATTTAATTTCCTTTATTCCCAAAGCACATCTCCTTACACCAACACATTTTTTTTTGTTTGTTGCACCTATGCTGCATGTACATTATACTATATTTTGAACAGTATCAAAGCGTGCTGTCAGTGCTTCTTTCTACTATGACATATTTAAAAAGCCCTAACGCTATTTAATAGAGTTGAACTTTTGGGAAAAAACCCTCAATTTTGCAGTACCTTAAGCTGCAAATACAATAAATCCAGGGTAAGCACATCTTAGCTCAGAAAAAGCCAAAGCAATCCTTGGATATATTCACTACTGAAGAGAGAGAGTATATCATCTCTGATTATGACATTAGCAAATTGAGGTTAGAAAACTGCACCCAGCTCTGATATTTATAATTCAGGCAGAAAGCTGAAGAACTGGAAAGGACATGAAAGAAAAAGTTATAAACACTACTCAGTAAAACTGAGTTCTGTAAGGATCCTCTTTATTTGTAGTGTTTATGCAAGAAAAATGAAAAGCAAAGTTAACTAATTCATAGGGAAAACACACCAGACATTGTGGCCTTTTCAATATAATAGGAAAAAGTCTTAAAGAAAAATAAAACCTTCAAATTAGGACAAATCAAATTCCAGCTAAAAAATATAGCAAGTATTTCTAATAGGACTGATTTACAGTTTGAATACACTACTAGCAGTGGAGGCAGGGCTGCTCTTTCAAACCAGTCTGGGACCTCTCAGATATCCTGACCTGGCCTTGAACACCTCCAGGGACTTGGCACCCACAACTTCTCTGGGCAGCCTGTTCCACTGCCTCACTATGCTCTGAGTTAAGAATTTCCTCCTGACATCTAATCTAAGTGTCCCCTATTTTAATGTAAAACCATCCCCATTGTCCTATCACTATCTGCTCCTGTAAGAAGTTGCTCTCCAGCTTTTTTTAAAGCTCTCTAAGTACTGAAAGGCCATAATGGGGAGAATTACCACTATTTCCTCACTTGGCTTTTTGTATGGAAAGTTAGATTTCCAGTTTTGTGTGTCTTGGTATTTAATACACAGATAGCTTCAAGCATATTAACACATTTTATGGAGATGTACAAGTTAAAATACAAAACTCTGTAACTGGGATCTGCTTTGAGCACGTATAATGCACCATACATTTGTCAGCTGATATGTTCTGCTTCTTACTGTCAAAGTGACATATTCAGGAAGGTTCATTTATTAAAATTGTAACTGAACATACAGAGCCCTGACTGACCATCAGAAAGTAACAAAAACCAAAAAAAGCTGCTGTGGCTGCAGTAGAACAGCACAGTAGAACACACACCCCTTTAGCATGGCTCTGTCAAAAGTACAGTTTCAATACCACATGTGCTTGTGAGTGCTTTCACAGCTCAAGCCATTAGCTAAAACTAAAAACAAAAAAGAACATCCCTCCAACATGGTTACTCCAGTAAAATATAAAGCACAAACTAAGTAAGCCTTGTGCTGCACGCTAAGGCTTGGCCACTAATTGATTCTTCCATGTCAAAAAAACCTCCATGACCTCTTCTCCCAAACCCACACTTCCATGGTTATACCACTCTACTAACCTTCCTCTTTTGCATGCAGCCAAGGAATTCTACCTTTGATCAGTCCTAGCTGAATTAAAATTTCATTTGACAAGTTATTTTGCTGATGGCTTTTGAAAGGGATGAAACTTTATTTTATTGGGTAGATAAACAATCAAATAGCACTGTCTGCATAGACAGCCAAAGGCTGCAATCCCACACAGAGTCTCAACAGGACACAGAGTGCTGTGGATGGCCTACTGAAGATACTTTTAAGTTCAATACGATCAAATTGTATCAATAGAAGGCTTGCTTGTCAGAATGAAGCAGGCATTCTTGATTTTTTCTTGGTGGAATAGGTCCTGCTTCCAGTGTAAATGCAGGCATGTCAAGGAACACAATATTCTTTAGCATTTTTAAACACTATAGGTGCTTTTGCTGCGTGTTTTCTCAGAAACGTAAGGCTGCCAGCATGGATATTCTTTTCATATACAACAAACTTCTGTTTCACACAAAAGTGTAAAAGTTCTACCCGGCCACTTAAAACACACACACTAAATAATGAGATTGGTCTTTTATTGATAAGGGTTTTGACTGGGTAGGATGGAGATATGATACAGAAAGTAAATAAATTATTTCAAATTATAAATACCTGTGTAATTTTTAAAGAAAAAAAAAAAAACAAACCAACATTAGTTGCTTATTTCCTGCTTGCTCAAGTCTCACAAATCCCTTAGCAGTTCAGATTTGTAAGCAATGAGGATTTCAGGCTTATCATGGTTTCTAAATACAGGCACATAACTCCTTCATTCCACCTCCAGCTTAACAGGGCACTGCATGCTTAATTCCTAGGTATATTCAACTAACCTCTAATGCTCAAACATTAATGCTTTTATCATGGCTGGGGGTTAACAGTAAAACATAATGGAGTCCCATATTTTAAAACTCTTAATTGTTCAGCTGACCAGCAAAATGCTCCTGCCTCTGAGTACCAGATGTGATACTGGAGGCCAGAGGGGCACACCACTGTGGCTTCAAATGCAGCCACAGAGGAACTCCATGGATGAATGAGAATCCTGCCAATGCACAGGCCTGTAGCTGAATGCTCCCAGAGGAAGAAGAAAAAGAAGCAGCCCAGAGCTGATCAATCAGCTGGAATTTTCTGGGTTGATGGTGCTATTAAAAAAAGCTCAGTTGTCAAAAACTACTTTGCAAACATGGTGTCATGCATGTCACACATAGCCTTGAAAGGAGCTTTCCACACCAAAAGCACATGCTTGAGGTGCTCAGATCTGTCTGAAAGGAAATGCTTTTCTTCACAACAGTCCCCATCTTAGGCTGCAAATTCAGCTCAGTTTAAGTCTAGCAGAGTTTTTTACCTGCACATCTAAAGAAAAATGCTTCCTGTGAAGGGGTCCACTCCCTTTGGAGACGCAAGTCTGAAAAGATGCAGCTGACAAGCCAGTTCTGCATTCTGAGGTTCCCTGGCAATACCCAATCAGGGTATTTAAGTAAATTCAGCCACAAGAACAAAATAAATACAGGCTCAACTGCAATTAAAAGCAAACAGTCTAACCAGAAATACTTTACAGTTTAGTAGAGCCTTCTGCATTTCCCAAGTGGTCCTTCCTAAAACTTGAAAGTCTGTATGATGGGATTCAAAAGATTGTTACAACATGAATCACTCAAAAAAGAAGGATATTCAAGAGTTTGATCTCATCATAGAGTAGCTATGATGCCATTCCATTCAGATATTCATGTATCTCACCATGCCTGATCTCTTGTGCAACCTGTGAGTCTGGCTGACACAACTGTGAGCCAGAGAGCTGAACAAACATGGGGGATATCTGTTATCTCAGCATGCAGGCACTTGCCTTAACCAGCAGTCACTACACTACACACCAAAGTGGCACCTTGCTTTGCACCTTCTGTGCTTGCAGCCAAAGCCTGTTACTTCAGGGCAGTCTACTACTGTGACTATTTAATCATTCAAAACTCTGCTCTTTTAATATTTTATAAACAACCACGCAGTACCCGTGGGTAAAAAAAAAATTTAGAAGTTGCTAAAAAGTAACAAGACTGAAGGAAGATTGTTAGACTGATTCTTGAGGAATGCAACACCGCATTTAAGATTTTTATTAAGAACATTGGAGAAAAAGAAAAAGCTGGTTTTTGTTGACAACCTTAAATTAAGAGATACTGACCCATGTCAATACACAAAGCACAACAAAGTAACACTAGAAAGACTGGAATAAAAGAGAAGAACAAAAATGTGCAAATAAAGTTCAGTAAAAAACTGCTGTGAATTCCTAAATGCTGTGGAAAGAACATATCTCTGTTGACAATATGAGAGAAGGAACAGCACATGCATTATGATGGAGATCACAAATCAAAACCAGAGTGCCACTAGGGAAAAAAGGCAAGGGAAATCCTACAGCTTTTCTCTCTTAAGCAAAACACTTTCCACTGTGAAAAGAGCCACTGCACAAGGCACTAGCTGATCCTCCACTGGAAAATAAAAGTGTGCCATTGTGATCAGGTTTAAAAAAAACATTGAAAAGTCAATTCAAACTGGAACAAGCATACAGAATGATTATTAGGTTAAAACAGGAATAGAGAAAAGTTTCATGCAAGAGAAGAGTTTGAATGAAGGATGACAAACATACAAAAAACCTCCAAAATTAATTGACTGCATCCTACAGATACCTGAAAAGTAAGCACAAAAGAGAAGGGGACTTTTCTCACCCCCAAAAGTTGTCATTGACACTAGAACTGGCCATGAACAGGGTAGTGCAGAACACATGATACCTCTCTTAACCACAAGAGAAGTACTCTACAACTAGTTTTCAGTAACTCCAGTATAATAGTCCAGTAGACTACTTAGAGTATAGGCTGATATACACAGTTGCTTCCAGACTGAGATCCACTGAAGGTGGTAGGGGGGATTATTCCATATACAACCATAACTGTTATGCTAAAGTGAGACCAAATTGTTGAGTTTTTCTTCTCATAAGCTCACCATTTAATCACAAATGTGTAAAATATGACAAATACACTCCTTTACTTACATACTGAGGTACCACAGTTAAAAGGTCCTTCCTACCAAATGCTTTCCACACCACTATCCTCACTCTTTCCTTAACAGCAAAAAAAATCCCCCAAAATTCTCAAGAATCAGAGTGATGAACAGAATAGAAACATCAGAGCTATGCTGATGACAAACTGCAGGCACATCCACTCTAAGCTTGAATTGAATCTATACTGCTTCTTGTGGGCAAATGCTGTCTGCTCCAGCCATCTGTCTGAATGAGCCTGGCAATAAAACTTGGTAACACCCAAAATTTCAGTTAAACAAATAATTCTCTTCCCCCTTGCTGTGTTTAAATGATAATTCCTCCAAATCCCTGGCTGAGCAGCTGACAGACAACAGGCAGAACTGCATGGGCTTGCCCTCAGCAGAACAGGAACTTTCTGGCCTCACCCAGCTGTACCCAGCAGTGCTACATTCAGCCAAATGAACAGCATGCACACAACTCCTCTTACCAATCAACCAAAGCCTAATTTACTGGCTCTCTCTTCCAGCTGTGTTATTTCCATCTGGATGTAACAGAACAATTCAGCCAGAAAACCTCTACTGATGGAGTCCCATTTTCTGTCACTTCCCCAGAATGTTCCCATCTGTCACACTGTACATTTTTCAATCAATGACATTGATCTGTGGTTGGCTTAGTTCATCTGCTGACCAAGAAAACTACTGTCAGCATCACGGTTCTGGAGCAGCTGTTTAATGTAATTAAATGCATGTGGACAGGGGAGGAAGCACCCAGGGACAGGCAAAGGGCAGAGAATGGATTTCTAAATTGTCCTAAAGCACCACTGATTTAACTGGCAGTGACAGGACACATTCGAAAATGAGGACATGACCTGGAGGCCTATTTGGTGCAATGATGGGGGGAAAACATGTATATTATAATGCAAACAAATCAAGAAAACCAATTCAGCAACCAAACTAATGGTTGGCTAATCAAACTGTTAATATCCTAGAAAACTGATTCCTAGTCTTCCCTCTGAAGACCTGGAAAACATTCAAGATCTGTAAGATTTTGAGAGGTACAGTGCTTCTCCACTTCCTTAACAAGTAATTATAGGGCTTAAAACTGAAATGTGCAACACCTTGCACTGTTAACAGAAAGGCAGTAATTATTTACCTCAGTGAGTTGCTTTATGGTCTGATCCCTTCTCTCACATATGCACAGTACTTCATTGAAATTATGCAAATTATTTCATGCTGTCATGCTTTGACTTTTATAAATATAAAAATCAAATTATATAGAAGAGAGGTGGGAATAGAAGGGATAAAAATATTTTAAAAAATATTGGAGGGGAGTGAGGAAGGGCACCAGCAACAAGTTTTCTGTCAATAAAGACTTATATTATTCAAAAAAATATTTATACTATATAGAAATTCATATTACCCAGTTGGACCCAGGTTAAAGACAGTAACAACAATCTTGTTACAGAAAAGTAAAAATATATACCTATAACTTGCGTAAATTTACACCTCCTTTATACACAGTAATTGCACTTCATGTTATGAGTTTCTTCTCATCACCAAAGCTACTTGCCCAAAATAAAGTCAACAGCTAGGAGGGAAAAATAAGAAAACTTTTGCCACAAATATCAGTAAAGTGTAGAAGGATAGATAAGAATGAAGGTTTTCTGATAAAGTGAATTAGGATTGCTAACAAAAGCAACAAACAAATTCCTGACTCTACCTCCTTTGCCTCAAATAAAAGGTGTAAGACTATTGAAAGGATTAACAGCAAGAGTTTCCACACATCACTTCACAATAAACCTGCCTTTTACCGAGTGCCTTATTTCTGACATTGTCAAAGCAGACATCCACCCATGCCAGGCAGGGACAGGTCCCAGGGCAGACAGCAGCCCTGTCTCCTACCTGTTTGCACAGCTTAGAGCTCTCAAGGCTGAACAAAAGCAACAGACAGTTGATGTCTTTAGGCTATTTTTACAGCTTGAAAGTAAACTTCAAGGCTGCACAATGTTAAATATTTGCAGACTGATTCAACAACTCATAACATTCCCTGCCTGTCTCTACTCTTTCAGTCTGAAAACAAAGTCCAAGCACCAAGCCACACAAGGAAAATCCAAGTTCCTACATGGTATATTCAGTGTAAAGTAATTTCTTATGATCATTAAAAAGCATGAAAAGAATCTTTCAGCTATTCTTCTTTCTTTCTCAAGGTCTTTCCTGTCTATTCAATAGCGAACCAAAATTTTTTTTTGGTTTAATCTTAAATATGAACAGACAGAAGGTAAAGTGAAAGTTTCAATCAACCTTGATGTCCTTGACCAGTTGACAGTGTAGTACTGAATTCCACCTTCAACCATTTGAGATAAAAATCTGTGCAAAAGCAAAACTAGGCCAATAAGGAATTAGTCCTCCATTTTCTACTGGTCTTCCAATGAGACCTTCCATCAACATTAAAGGTTTATCTTTAGTCAGACCTGTGCAATGCTAATGGGAATTCATGATAAAACCATTCTCCCTCTACAATTAAATCCCAAGAAAAAACATTCCCAAATGCATTTCACAGGAGTAAAAAACATAGTGTGCTTGGTGTCTGCTTCTGGTTTTAAACTACCTCACATGTGCAGTGAGGTTCAGCTTATACATGGGGCAAAATCAATTGTGCAAAACACCTCCTGCAAACCCAGAGATCCAGGAAAGGGAACTCAGAGCTGCTGAACAGATCAGATACAGGTATTGTCTACAACTGGAGAAGAATGCAAAGATAAAAGCTAAACTCCAATATATGAATAAAAATATGGTTTTAACGTACCAGGCAATATTCTTCCAATAAGAGCATCTAGCAACCAAAAGGACTCCTCTTCATTCTTTGTAATAAGAATCAGGTATCCAGCAATGAAATTCATGCCCTGAAATAGAAAGGAGGAGTTTGAGATGCATACATTTATCTTAAGAATATAGCTTAAGATATACTAGCTTACTTCTTTCGATTAAGAAGTTTCTAGCTTACTTCTTTTGATTAAGGACTGAATTACTACAGTTGTACAAAGTGTGGATATTAAATCAATTCTAGTAATGAAGGCCACTGGTTGAGTAACCTGCTAAACCTGCATGACAACAGCTAACAAGAATTATTAACAAAAGATCAAGGAGAGGAAAATGAAAAGAAAAAGCTTAGCAGCCTATACTTTCAATTTCACTTTTTTTTTTTTAATTCCAAAGCCCAGTGCAACTGAAAGCTGCTTTGATCAGAACCCAAACACAGCTGTATTAGATGAGCACTAGAAACACAACAAACCTGCAGGTACACAGTGAGGCTGCAGGAGGAGAATGTCTGATCCAAAGACACTAAGTAAAATGTTGCAGTTCCAGCAGCTTTTACAAGCTTTTGCTGCTTAGCTCATCCAAAGGCTGTATACAAACCATTTTCTTCCATAACACCTCCAGGACTCTGCATATACATATAATAGCACTGATCCTGTGAGGAGACCAGATGTACAAAGAATCCACACAAGAGTTTTTTAAGTGTTCTTCTTTCATTAGCCCATTAAACAGTAAAGATACCAAAATATTTTATTAACAATTGGACATGTACAAGCTACTATGGTTTAGAAGTTTTGTGTTATGTTGTCTATAACCACCTTCATATAGAAACCTGACATTTGCAAAAAGTGAGTGTTAGTAATTCTACCCTTTCTTTATTATCAAAATATTAAAAGTATATTTTGATAAACAAATACTAGTGAAAAATAATAAAAATCACTCATCTTTTGAAGAATGGTAGTAAATAATTTCTGTACTAAAACTAGTTGGGGTACACAAAAAAAAATTTTTTTAGAGACTTCAGTGTAGGTTTAAGTCCATCTAAGTCTTCTCGTCTCAAGATTTAAAAAAATACTGTTCCTATTCTTTCAACTTTGGAGTAGTTGTATTTACTACACTAACTTTCTCAACTAAAATGAGCTATATGTTAGCACATTCTTGCTCAGGAAGTGCAAGAGACAGGAGAAGACTTAAGAAGTGAACTGAAAGCTCATGACAATGCCTGCTTCTTTAAGATCCTTAAAGACAAATGCTTTTTTCCTTGACTGTCAGACTATCATGAATCAAATTACCTTCTTTGTGTCCCACAGGAAACTCTACAGTACTTGACAGTGACAACAGAAGCTTTCTGGAGCCACCATCAAAGCAGTATCAGGTTGAATTTCAAAGAAATTTTCTTCCTACTGGTTTTATCTATATTGGGAGATGGCACTAAATAAATGCTACCAGCCCCCAAGTACATGACACTACATTAATACAGGTCTTTGTGTACTTTGAAAAATGTGACAGTGAAAACAAAGGAAATTGAGGTCTCATGATGCCTTGTACATACCAAAGACTGTTTGGGGAAAGATTGCAGGAGGAGGGAAAGGCAAGCTCGCTTCCTCTTGCTCTTCAAAGCAACTACTCTTCATACATCCATGTGTGATAAAATACTTACATTGCAGCTAACAAATGGATCAATCTGGCTACGAGAACAGCCACTGAGAAATTCAGAAGGAAATATGAATTTGCCTGAAGCTATTCATATCCCACCCCCCGCAACCTCCCAGGGCCAGTTTATAAACAGAAATAGTTCGTGGGTGTATTTCTCAAAACACACATTCAAATGGACAAGAACTGTACCACTGGTGAAATGCAGCACTGTTTACAAAACAATGATTACCTACCTGACAATATCCTACTGCTTTATTATGATGCCCATATGCAACCAATACATTGTAGAGTGCGTGTTGCAAACACGGATCAGCGGTTTTGCGGAATTTTACATTATCTGGAAATGTTCTGTTCATGTCTAGACAAAAGGGGAAAAGACCAAAATTAAGAACTGTTCCTTGTCACTTTCCAAAAAAACTTCTATGGGTCTTCTGAAGTACAACTGAAGCTTCACTATGGTTCACTGAACTGTTGTTTTGGCAGATGAATTTTAAGAAGCAGCTTTACCTCCATTTTGGCTAAAAGGGCACTTGCATTCAAAGATAATCTATTCCTAGAAAGAATAATCCTATTAGCACACCAACTTCAAACAGGCCTAAAGAAATTCTCCTTCAGAATGGACTCTCTTCATATCTGACTGCAACAGCTTAAATGAAAGCAAAACAGGTATTTAGACTGACAGACACAAGACATGCCAAATGTATCAAGCCAAGTGGCATGAACTGAGTTGTGCCTCTAGAAAAACATATTACAACGAATCAGATGAACTTTCAACTGACTTATTAAGTGAACTTCTACCAAACAGTATCAGGTAAAAAAAACCCCAGACCTGTTCCCACAGCTGCCGACTTCCACTCTAAAAACCACCTTTTAAAATTTCACTTTCTCCGTGATGTGATCATGAGAAGAGTTGTGTCTTCACTGGTGCAAGATTGGGGAGAATGGGAGTGATTTCCGATAGCCAAGCAGCAGAGCACATTCCTACATGCTTCAAGCTCAATGCTTCACCAAGTAAGGAACATGCAATTACTGACATTTCCAACCATTAATTTCTTTCAGACCAAACATTAATAGTAGGACTCATCTCTCCTTACAAAGGTCTAAAAATTAGACATGCAAGTTTGAGCTAGTCACCCCAAAACAGCCCTTAGTTGTTGGAAAGAAACAGGCAAAGTTAATTTTTGGCCTGCTTCACTCCATAAAAAGAGGGCCCAAGGTCACTTGCACACACTAGTGCATCTGATCTTTAAATAGAATTTTTCCCTCAAACTTAAATGTCTAACAGTAACTCTGCAAATTTTCAAAACCCAAGAGTTATTAATAAAATATGAGTAGTTGTTTGGGTTATATTTAACAACAACAAATTTGGTGAAAGTGAAAAACAACCTTCCGTAACAGCACCTCTGTACAGATCCTCATGTCCTAAGAATTATCACTTTTTATCAGCCTTTTCCGGCATAAAGGAAGAAGTCTGTAACAGTTTTGACACAAAAGTTCAGCTGTAAGCAACCAAAGGAAGAAAGCTCCCCAAATCACAAACAGTGTAGTGGAAGTCACATGCATGAAGAAGTTATCACACTAATTGCTATTTCTTCCTTCTAAAGGGAACAAATCATTTGCAGGAAAATATTTCACTTCATGTCTCATGTGAATAAGAAAAACACAAGGAAAAAGATAATTTTGAGATGACCTGAACAACATACAGTTACAGGATAAAGAGATTTCTAGTTTCTTCTTGGTAGGAAGATTATGCAGCATAGTATTTGCATAATCAGAATTTATTCTTTATTAAAGTATATTCTGAATGTTACAGAAATAACTAATGCTGAATTTTGGCCATGGCTCTTCTCCTCAGCTATACTGAGAAAGGGTGAGGGGAGAGTAAGAAAAGTCCATCACATACAAAGCAGAGACTATTCAAACTGAACTCTCAAACTGAACTCATCTGTAATTTCACAACCTGCTATTGAGAGAATCAGCTGCAACTTGTTTTCTGATTGCAGAGCATGTTTTTCCCACATGGACTGGGGAAAGACTTCCATAGTTTTATGAAGGATTTAAAACTTTATATTTAGTAACTGTATTTCAGTTTAGGGCGAGGGGATGGAGAGAAAAAACAAAATACAAGAACTAAAAGGCTTTACCCTTAATAAAAGACATGGAGCATGGTCTCACTGAACTCCTTGTGCCAGATTATTACTTGAGCACAAGAGCAGAGGGTCCATACTGCCCTTTCTGCTCCATTTGCATGCTCTCCCTCCTCTATCCATTAATCTGCTTCACTCTTAATAAACATGACTGTCCAAAGGAATACAGCCCCACACTAGTCCAGTTTTGGGGGGGAAAAAAATCAGGGTTCTTTTCAAGCAGCAAAATGGGCATTAGAATCTTACACTGCTACATAAATCCCAAAATTATGACTTTCTTTTCATTATGTGCAGATCTGCTGCTTATAAATAAACTAGGTATGGGAGCACAGAACTAGGAAGAAGGTCACAATGAAAAGACTAGCTACTCTTTTGTAGTAAACTCAGAATAAATCCCAATAGCAATTTTTTGAACAATCTTTCAGCACTCTGAGCTGGCAGTTTTATGCTGCTATGAAACAAAACCAACCATCAGCTTTCCTGCTGATTTATCTCTGTGCAGCAACCATGAGAAGACCATTGGCTTCATTCTTCCCTCTCATGGGTCTGCAGTATTTCTACCTCATTTAGTAACACAAACAGGCAGAGCACATTAGGCTCAGTTTATAAAACAGATGTCTATTTTGGTACCAAGAGCTACAGTCATTAATTCTATTTCTGGAGAAAAGAGGTTTGAAAGTGCAGTCCAGAAAACCAATGGGTTTGGAACCAGTCTCGTGCTTTTCCTACATAGGATACTTCAAAAGTCAGGCTTGCTATCTCATCCTTCTTTTTTGTCCTGATTCCAGCCAGGACAGAGTTAATTTCTGCAGTATCTGGGAAGGAGTGTGGCTATAGGACCTGCAGGTTATTCTGTACCACCTCATCATTGCCAGGGGCCTGGGAAAGGGACTGTCTTCCAGGGAGAAGGGGTTCCATCCAGTTGAGAAAGCAGCAGAGCGAGTCACCTGGCATTGTGCATTGTAATTTGTTTTCTTTCTGTGTGAATCGATTCATATACATGTTGTTATTAATATTGTTGCTGTTTATTTTTGTATCTCACTGCTGTTTCCAGTAAATTGTTCTTATCTCAACCCATGATCTTTGCTTTTTGTCCCTCCAGCTGAAGGTGGGGAGAAGAACCAGCAAGTGGTTTTAGTGGGAGTGCTAAATTGAAGAATACATTTCCTAAACCATGGCACTTTTACTTTCATATCCAGGTGCTTCCTACTCCAAGACACAGGTGGTCAGTAAATTACACAAGTATTTTTGTAACTAACATATCCTACTCCACTTACAGTCATTTCTTTGCCACTGCTACATCTGTAATGTGCATCTGCTCTGAAGGGCTTCCAGGCAGGTAATTTCTTCTTTCTTTACATAGTGGAGAGCAGAGCAAAAATTCACTTCAACTGCCAACTACAAGCACTCAAAAACTCCACTGAAAATCCAGAATAATGAGATTAGGCCATAAATTGCAACTTGTACAAACAGTATACTTAAAGGGTATTTTAGATTTGTTATAACTAGGTATTTAGGAGCCATCTTCAAGCTCTTCCCTGCAACACCTAGAATTTTAAACTGTTTTGGAGACTCAGGGGTTTGTTTGTTTGAAGTTAAGGCCAAGTTTGTCATTAACTAAACTCAGAAAAATTGAGCCTCACAATCCCCACTACCAAGTGACAGTTAGGAGCTTTCAGCAATCAAAAAAGCCACTGTACAAATCTGAGAAGCACATGCATAAATTCCAGTCCACTTCATCTCCAAAAGATGATACCAGAATTAGAGAAATTACAGAAGAGAATGTCAACAAGGAAGACCACAGATATAAAATGGCTACCATACACAGCATAAAGCCAGGTGGATAAAAGCTCCTTAGTTTAGAGAGAGATGCTTAACAGCATTGAGACAGCACCAATCTGCAAAATCACGAGCAAAGTAAACAACATGAAAAAGGAGCAACCAGAAGGGGTTTTGTGAATTTTTTTCCCATCCAGCATTATTAGGTACAAGCATATGTCTTGGCAACTCTCCAAAGAGCAGACAACTGGAAACTAGGAAAAACATTCTGAGGAAGTATCACTACACCCTTTACTGCTCCAGTTCTCCCTTCAGCTGTTCTAGTAGACCAAAGATCAGATGAGGCAGCTGCTTGGCTGTGACCTGACAGGGCTCCTCTTAGAGAGAGCCACAAGAGCTGACAACGCTCTTCCCCTTCCTCTTGCATGGTTAAATGCTTTAAACTCACCTGAAAATTCCCAACTTCCACTGAGTTTCAGAGAAGCTTTGGAGAAGCTTCTTAGTGCTTTGATAGTAAAATATTCCACCTCCAGTGAAATGGCAATGACCACTGTTTGAATAACTTTACTGAACATGTCATAAACTCAGTTAAGATCCTGCAACTCTGGGATGATAGTGGATAGTGTGGATCCAATCCACAGTCAGATCCTTATGCCAGCTGTCACACAGCACAGCTCAGGCTCTCGGACTGACTGGTCAGGATCAAATCATAGCTTTCACTGTACCTACAATTCCTCCTCATGGAATGCAAGAGTGGAAACAGAGATTAGCTGCAGCACATGCCTGAGCACTTGCAGACACAGACACAGTTCTGTCCAAAAGTGTCTTTTTTCAATGGAGAGAAAAGATAAGATACAAGAGCTAAAATTCAAAATGGTCCAGCCTTAAGAGGAGCTTAGTCCAAGGAAGCTACAGCTTACACTCCAGTCTTCTTGCACCCAGCATGTAGCCTCTGCATTAGAGAGTCACATTTTATCTTACAACATCATTTGTCCTACAACTTTCCTACAATAGGACATGAAAAACAAAGTGTTGTTGGCATGCATGACATTCTAAACGTGTACATAAACTAAGACACAAAAATTTAGACACCTGCATTCTTTAAGCTCTTTTTTAATAGTTAGAGTAAGAAGCCTGTTCCCTCCTACATTTTTCTTAAAAAACCAAAAATGTTTGAACAGCAAATACCATATAAAACAAAGTAGCAATAAAGCTCATCAGTTCAGAATCAGGAAGTTAAAGGGCAAAAATGGTGAAAGAACAGATTACAGAATTAATTAGCTGAAAGACTTCCGTTGCTATTCCTGATCAGATTGTTCTTTAAAGATTAGACCATTCCTTCACACAGTCAACTGCTGTTTTTAACCTGATTATACCACATTAAAGACTTTTTCATATGAAAAAACTAGTTTCAAACACATATGAAAATTGTTTGCAGCTTCTGGGCATGTGAAAGCAAGAGGACATATTGGCTCTTACACATTTTAAACTGAATTTGAACTAAAATCTTTGGTTGGCCTTGTCCTCCCCCAGGAAAAAGGAAAAAAAAAGTGATTGCTGTTCTCTCGTTTATAAACCCCAGCATTATGCTGAGCTGTAACTTTACAGCTGTGGGAATAAATACGGCACAGTTCCCTGAAAATTCTGGAAACTGCAAACAAGAAAGCAAACAGCAGTATAAATCCACATCTTACCTTGCTATATTATTAAAAACAACTACAGTAATGGGAAAACAACACTTGAAGAAACTAAATGAAAGTCAGGCAACAATTCACACTCAAAATCCTCAGCCAAAGCCCACTATAAAATGTGCACAGTCAACAGGAGCACAACTTCATTAAACACACTAACCACAAAGTTTACATTCACCTTAAGTACTTTGCTCCTTTCATCCCCCCTATGTCCACATTGGCTCCTCCTTTCCAAAGGAGTGTCTGAGATCTTCATTATATTTTTTCCTATCCAAGAGTCTTCCAAGCCATTTTTTAAAATCTTTTCCCTTTTGCTCCATGTTAATTTTCCTTTCTGCAGTTTTCCAGTCAATGCATTAGCTCTTCTAAAACTATTTCTTCCATAGTTCACAAATAGATCTTTATCAACTCCTAACATTTTTCCTCCCCCCCAAAAAAATTTTTATTTCATTTTTACCTGTGTGGAAAGCTACCTACTGACTATTCATGTCTTTGTCTAGTACTGGAAAAAAGTTGTTTTCAACTCTCTCTTGCAGCAATTTTACCCCAATTGAATAGTTTGATGCTTCTCCAGACCCTTACCAAAGAGGGCTTTAGAAAGCCATCTTAATAGCTCCCTCTTTATTCATAGCAAGAGCTCTACTGCTTCTAGCACTGAGAGGATATAAGCCTGTAGATTTCTGGCTAGTCTCCACTATTCATAGGAACATGAAGTTTATGCACCAAAATACCTTACTAAGGCGTGAAGTCCCAAAATCCCAAAGTACTGTTGTTGCAGGGAAAGGCAGAGAAGAAACTCTGCATGAACCAAAAGTGTTTGGATGCTTATCCAACTCAAATAAAAATCCATAAAGCCCAAACTTTAAGTACCTGGGTTTTTGCAAGAGGAAAAAGACAACCTGCCTTTCTAACCAAACAACCTCAGCATTGTTCTGGAGCAGAGCCCAATCTCTTGACTTCAGCCAATATCAGCTTCAGCACAAAGGCACTGCTGTAGCAAGTTTCAGGACAAGTATCAGTTACATCAAACTCCTACTTGATTGTCCTCACCTACTACCTTTTTTCCTCCCAGTGGGCCAGCCTAAGCCTTTGGCTGCTCTTACACCCTGCCATCAGTATTGGCCACTGATCAGTGCTCACAGAAAGCACATATGAAAACATTAGTAGAGGAGGGGTGTTTCACCTCCTACATTTCCCCCCCAGGGATTTCCATTTAGTGTTTAGTGTTTTTCATGCACCAAGTGGGTTCCCCCACCTCTCAGTTTATCAAATTCCTTTTTAAACCAGTTCATACTTCTAAGCTCTGCAGCACAGTAACAAGTGCCACAACTCTTCTAAACGTGCAGCATGGCAAATTTCATTCAGTGTCCCTGGTTCTTATGTTACATGAAACAAATAACAATTGCTCCTCATTCACCCTCTGTGCACCATTTATAATTCATATAAATCCATCAACAGCTTTTTCTTATCAGTCTTCTTACTCCACCTGAAATCCTAGCATACTTCATCTGCCTCATATGGGCCTCTCTACCACATCTTCAACCATCCCTGCTGCTTCTCCAGCGTCCTATGGGACAGAATTAAGGAGAAACAAAGGCAGGTGTCATGGCTCAAAGTTACAACTCTTCAATCACTTAGATGACACTAACATTTTCTAGCGTATTACTTCTCAAATAATTCCTAATCTTCCTTAAAAGCATTCCTTAATGCTTTTAACCACATGAATGACCTGGAAAGATCTGTGCTGTTAAAGAGCTTATGGTTAATCTAATTTAAGTGTTAATTCAGCACTTAAACCACTACTACAGAAACATTAAGTTTTCCATGACATAACTTGATCTCTAACACTTAAGGACATAGGATGGATAAATTTGGATAAACAGCATTATCAAGAGAATAACCTGTTTTGATTGCTTCAAGCAGCTTGGCATTCTTCTCTCCTTCAAGCAGTCTGTGGTAATACCCAGGGTTTTGTTCCATGTTGGTTTGGGCCCCACTCACAATCATCCAGACCAATGCACGGTGTTCATTGGGGATGCCTTTCCTGATATATCTCTTCACTGCAAAACAAGAAGTTTGGTTTTGTTTGTTCATTTTTAAATAAATAAAAAAATGCATCTGTATTATTCTTTTTTAAATGAGCAGCCTGAAGTTAAGAAGTCACAGGAAAACACTTCACTGGAGATTATTATATTTTCTCTCCTATGCTACCATTTTAGGATAAGCATTTACTTCTCAGCTGCATAGTATAGTTTAGACTCACCCCTAAGTTCTTGTCACTCAGACTCCCCCCTCAGATCTTCAGACTCAGGTTTTCCTCCCTCGTCTCCTCCCTTGTTAGAATTTTGAATCCTTTCCTCTTCTACTTTTCCGGATGGAGATAAAAGCAGCAAAGTTTCCCCTGTTCTTTGTCCTTTTTCATTCAGACAAGCACTGACTTGACTTTTCCTACATCACCAGTAGCCTCTGACATGATGGCTCTGCCCATTCAGCTCTAACATCACTGGCCATGTTACTGTAACCTAGGGCTGCAGCTTAGCCTCTCAACTCTGAAATACAACAGAAACTGAGGAATATGAAATTTGTGCCTCCTGTCTACATGAGCTCCAGAAGAACTGGAGATGTGAGTGAGCAGCAGATGACTTTTTCCTAGAATAACTGTGGAAGTCTTTTCAAATCTAAAGTAGCTCTTATCTCCTGCATCATTTTCATCATAAGGGTGTGCTTCAGGGTTTTTTTAAGCAGATGATTCAGTGTAAATAACCATGATGCAAAGATTACAGGAAGAAGCATCAGGCTAATGACAATGAAACAGCTTCCTCCTAGGAATGGTATGAAAAATATTAATAAGGAGTCAATGCTGCTTATGGGTACATAATTCTAAAACAGCGTTACCTTTTCTGACCCAGAAAGACATCTGAATGTTTGAGATTCTTCTTCTTTTTACAGGGAGAGGAAAATGAAATAGACATTTTGTACTAAATGAATCATGTTGTACCAATAAAAGCATCAACTCCTTTCCAAATTTTATAGGACTCAAATCCGAGTGGGGATGTTTATTCCACCCACGCACTACCACACACAGTATCACCACCTAGCTGGGTTTTATTGAATCACACAGTTCTGTAATAAATGCTGCCTAAATTAAAGGCCTTAAAAACAGTAGTGAAGCAAGGCTGTACAACTCAGCTAGAAACCTTCAACATACATTCCACCTAATTACAACTGCCTATCCTTTAGGATCCAAAGCTGCTTTCCCCATGTCACCCAACATAAACATGCACATATAATGAGCATTTCACCCACCTAAAATCTGGTGTTTTCTCTCAAAGAAACATACTTGTAATAAATGTCTGGTCTTCAGGGTACAGTTTCTGTTTAGCTTTTCAATGAGGATTTATATTACAGGTTACAGACTCTAGAGTTCTAGCTGTAAAGTTACCTTAACTGCAACCTTCTTTTAGACTGGAAATAATTCACTTGTTTCCATGGTGGTTTAATAATCCCCACTTCATCTTTTTTACAAGATTTTGAACTCTAATGCTCAAGAAATCCTATAAATTGACATAGCAAATACAGCAATGACTACCAAGAACCAGTCCCATTTAGGTCAACAAGAGACATTCAGATGAGCCTAGAAACACTGGCTAAAATACTGGATTGTTGCATTTTAACACGTAATACAAATGGTATTTTTTTCTGGAACCACTGTAAATTCTGGAAGCATAGCCTACTTTGGTATCCAACAATACACATTAAATTTAAGAGAAGTGTGGACAAGCCTTTGACAGTGGCACAAAGGGAAAGCAGCCTGCAGCACAGCACACACTCATTATTCCTCAGTGTCACCGTTCTCATGGGAATAGACAGCCAGGGGCTGGTATCACCCCAAGTGACTACTGACCCAGCTCCCTCACTCCCTAAGGAATGCAAAGGCCTTTAATATTGTGCTTTTTTGACTCACACCATTATAATACTTGCTAGGATCTGCAAACTGGCATTCAGAAGCAGCAGTTTTGAAAAGGACAGCTGCAGTTTAATATATATAATTTATATATGTAGATAGACATATCATATTCTATACATAGAACTGTGTTTATATATATATTTATATGGTCTCTTCCACATTATCCTTGGGAACTAAGAAGCCCACAACAACAGTTCACACTGCAGAATATCCTCCCACTGTAACATCTGAGAAGCTTTCCCAAATGAAGCCAGATTATGCACGGGTCTCCACCCACACATCCAATGCCAGTTGTAAACCAAGGGCTTGATCTCAAAAGCAGCACTGTTGAATAACCCCAAGCCCCAAATACTGCACACAGAATCACTCCCAGGACAACGTAGTACATGGTCTAAATTCTAGAATATACAGCAGTAAGAAATATCTTTACAGAAAATTTTTGCCTCTGTTCATTAACAAAATAAGAAACATCAATTTTTAAGAAACCCTTTCCCCCCCCTTAATAGTTCAATTGCCTCTGACACTTAGTGCCAGTTTCACAAGTTTAGAGTCACACTTTATGGATGTGGTTTCCTTTTTACAAGAAGAAACAGCTCCCTGATAGAACAGCAGTCTAAAAGCAATGATAAATACCCAAAGTAACTTCAAGAGAAAAACATGCAGAAAATAACATTTTTCTAATACTGTACACTAATTATAATAACAAGATGCAAAAATAAGTCATTTCAACCTGCCTGTCCTTGTTTGATGATAGAATATGGGAATTTTGGAGACTTCTTCTTCAAGGTAAGTGTGTTGTATTGCCTTTTCCCCCATTAACATTGTTTCACTCTACAGCAGAGACTCAGTTTATGTAGCAAAAAACTCTCAAACATTTAAAACTAAAAATTATCCCATCTTAAAAATATTAGAAGAGTATGATTTTGAGAAGATCTGCACTTACACTTTTTCAAGTACTAACAATTAGTATTGAATGTTGAGGATATAAACCTGGGCCCTAGAAGAAAAATTCTACAAAAGAGCTGGAAACAGCATACAAGGAACTGAAAGCCTTATTTCATGAATACATAACAGAAGAAACAGAGCACATAAGAGCAGCAAATATTAGAAGTTCCAGTCAAACTGACTTTCCTTCCACCAAGCCTTTGACTGGAATAGAAGTGCTTGTGTTCTAATGACTATTTAATAAACTTACTTTTCCCTTTTACTTTATTTTATCGAAGATCAGAAAGTGTCTTCTGTTACTGGTCACTTTTGACTAGTACAACAACAGCCAGATTCTTTTGTGTAGCATGATTTTGGTGAGAATTAGGACAGTGTGAGCAATTTTGTCAGACCGTTTGTTGCCCATCAGAGCAGAAACAAAACAGAACAGAAAGCTGTATTTTGGTCCCATAAAGATAGAGGTGAATGAAACAAGGAAAAAAAATAGGAGGATCTCAGTAGTGGGAGAGGGAGAGAGAGACAGAAAGAAGGCAAGTGACAAACAATGATTATAAACTCTCATGTGCAGTGGAAACAAGGTGAAGATAAGGGTGGGGGTAAAAAAACCAAAGTACCAGAAAAATAACTTCTGTTATAAGAGACTGGAGAATGAGTGAAAGGAACTGTCTGCCAAATTCCCATGATCCACCCTGCCATCAGGCTGCAATACAGAACAACAGAATGCACTGCATTGTTAAAACGTAGCCTAATTATTTTTCTTTATAGTGGAAAAGAATTATATATACCTACAAACCACCCTGGAGATGAGGCAAACTCAGTAGCATGTGAACATGTCACATTTCCAAACTGGAAAATTAACACAAGTCATCACTTCTTCCTGTTCGCCTGGGAAGAAATTATGAGCTTCTCTGTGGTGTGTTAAATGGGTGTGGAACTGCTGAGATACCACACGTACACTGCCTCTCTCTCTCACATCTGCTCACAGCAGGACACACAACATTGGTTCACAACTACTATGTTTGGGAAGGGAAGTGGCAAATCAAATATTTTCAGTTCTAGCTCATGGCAGAGCCAGCAGCTCTGAGCAAAGCTTCATAGAATGAAGTCAGGTCCTGGAGGAGGGAAATTCAGTGAATAACCAGCACAGCTTCTGCTATTTGCCTGCAAGGAAATCACTGCATAATCATCTTGCAGGATAAAGGACACACCTGCTTACACAATTCCATGTGCATTTCACAGACTTCAATCTTAATACTGAAATGAGAAGGAAAGTATTTGAAAATCAGTAATTGCACAGGTCAGCCTTTCACTCTCCTCAAATGAAGCTAATGCAGAAAGCTTTCTGTAACAACTCTGAATCTACACTCAGACTGTATTTCCTCAATATTACTGATTCCTGTCACTCTCCCTGGAATTGTATGTACATGTGAGAATCCACAGCCTACAAATGCAGGTATCTTTAGCAAAAATCAGTAATGTCAAAGATGATGCACCAGCCCACGAGGACTTGTGACAGTCCAGAGCCACTGCCTGCGTCCCCTCAGTGGATTTATAGAATCCCAGCTTCCACAAAGAGCAACCTGTTGGAGACAATCAGAGCCACGTTAAAGGCTGCTGCTGTTATGTGCCCAGTGGGGCAGCATGACCATTGGTTCTGAAGCCTGGTGGACAAGTTGAGAGATCTAGTCAAAGTTTTGGCTCCAGAATAAGACAAAAGGCATTCACACTGTTAGTATCACAGTAACATTCTGTTTCTAAAACGCTAGAACTGGGAACACAAAGAAAAAGAAATGAAATGAACTCACAGAAATTGCTAAAAGCTGCCACTGTTACCACTCACACGTTAAGAGAAGGGCATGAATCAAAACTGAGATTATTTTTCCTCAACTAGAAGACTAAGTTCTGCAAGATCTCAAAATCCTCCGTAATTCAAAATGACATTAAGTTCTCACTACATTCAAACTTGACACCCCAAACAAAAGCATCTTTACATTTCTAAACAAAAATAATATAGTAGTAGTAGTTATTTTCTGGTTAGCAGCATATGATCTAGCAGTTATAGCTCAAACCTACATTTTCTGGAATTTCTCACCCTTAAGACAGACATCTGTACACTAGATACACTGTTATATTTAAAATGTCTCACTAGTTATCATCCCACTTCTGGTGCCAAGGCAACTCCAAAACAACAAAACCATCAGAATCATTGCCAAAGGCTGCACCTGAAGTACACTTCTAAATACTTGACCTATGTCACAATATCTGGATAATTTTGACTTAGTTTTACTCAGTTTTCCTTAACATAATTCAGAGAACTCTGCCCAACTCCAGGAGACACCCAAAGAGAAAGCAACCTGAAAAGCACCATTTAGAGCAAAAAGGAAAGTATAGATGCTTATATGAAAACATAAGCCAGAGAAAAAGTGGGAGGAAACTCCCCCCTTTAGTTTCACAGGATTCCTTGACACCTTCTGACTCTCTCCATTTATTTTTTACCTGTATCTCTTGCAAGATAAAACATTACTAGAGGTTTTCAGGCTCTTTGAAGCATACATTGGCACTTCCATCAGCATTTTATCCAATGCTGCATTAGCCCCTGCATTAATCTTACTCTCTTCACTTTGTAAGGCATTTATCACCAGTTCTTAGTTCACACCTTTTTTAGCAGCATGGTCAACGTGATTTTACAAAAGGAGGATAAGGAGAGCCAAAAAATCTCAACAGCCTAAACAACTGTCAAAGAGGCATCAACTGAGAGCCCTAACATCCTGATCCCTGAGGTTCAAGACAGCATGTTCTACATAATCTCATGCCTTTTTAAATAAAGCACAGAGTACAATACAGGCAACAGCTGCAAAATGGCATCTTGGAGTGCCAGTGGCCACAATAGCCAGGTTACAGATGTAACAAGATATTCGTTTGCTGAAAAGGGATTACTCCTTTGGAAGGTTTAAATGAAATCCCTCTAAAAACAGCATATTTGCTTACGCATTATTACTGTTTATACTACTGGCTTTCATTTGAAGACAGAAATAGTATTCAACAATTAAAAACACAAACCTATTGAATCTTAACATAATGCACTTTTGCCTATAAAGAGATCTGAAGCTCACTCACCTTTTAAACTCTTCTGTATACTGTTATTCCCCTTTAGGAGCTTGGACCATTTTATTGCTCTTCTAGTGAGTACCACTAGGTATCTGGAAAAGAATGCTTCATAGGATGCATAATCAAAGTCTTCTGGCCTTTCAAACCCATATGGATCAACCCTACAAAACAAAAGGAATTCCTATAATAATGTTTCTACATACCTACATCTGGGAAAAAAAAAAAAAAAAAGCAAACATGCTTTAAATAACTTCCAGTTGCTATTTCTAAAAGTAGCTCAAGACTCCTTCCTCCCATCAAAAGCTTACTTTACACAAACTGTTACACTCCATTTAGCGTATCAAAGCTGTTTAAGTAAATTAATTTAAACATGCACTGTTCAGTCAGTTTTGCAGATTTCACTGGTTTTTTTAAGTAAGGATTTTTTGGAGCAAAGGACCCATTGCATGCAAAACTGACACAAATTATGGCCACACAAAATTCTGGGAGGTATTTTTCTCCACAACACAGGCAAATGGTTGAAAAGTATGAGGTATAGTACAACAGCTCCAATATGGCCTGAATTCTCTTTCCAGACAGTTCTATGCAGAAAAATGACACAGAAAGTACAAGTGTAACAAGTTACAAAGGCTATTATTTAAATGGGTAATTTCTAAAATTATCTTCATGAAAATATACAGCACGGAAAAAGAAAAATCCTTGTGTCAATCTACTTTCTTCATATGTAGTACCAAAACGCTTATTTTATTATCTTTTACAATTGTTCAATGTTACAGCACATTATCTCAGGCAGCCACAATAATGACAGAGTATCAGAGCTGCATGGCTGATTCTGTTCTAATACATCAACTCACCTTGCTAAACTACATTTCAGGCAACTTCCCAGGGGGCTCCATACCTGCAAACTATCCCCTGACTACAGGACATTAATGGGCTTCGCAGAAGTTAAACAGGCAGAGGGATCTGTCCAGTCAGACAAGGTTTCAATGCATACTTCAGGATTTAACTTCCCAAAACACTGCCTGTTTCATTCACGGCGAAGGAATTTGGCTATGGAGCAGCACTGGCACAGCCTTGGGAAAACTGGCTCACAGGAGCGTCACAGGTAGTAAAGCATGAATCAGACGAGGAACAATTAAATATTCAGACCTCAAATTGTTATTACATTATTGGCTGTTTAGAAGAGTCACCATAGTATTCACGAACTCCTCAAATCCGACACAAAACCCACAGGTGTAAAAAGCACCGAGACCCCCGACACAGACTTCTGAAGACACAGAACATGAAAACACACACACACAAAACCCCTCACACGTCCACGAACATGCATCTCCTATTTACGAGTGCGACTGCCCAGGCAGCAAGTACAGATGAATTTCATGCTCCACTCCATTCCTAAGGCAGAAGGGGAAAACAAAGAGGGAGGACGCAGGGTTTTAGGGAAGCCACCTTCCCCGGCTGCCCTCGGGCAGGGAAGGTGGCGGTGGGCGCTCGCCGCCCCTCAGCCCCGAGCCGCGCCCGTGCCGCTCCGCGGGGGCTTCCCCCGGCAGCAGGGCCGGCAGCAGGGCCGGCTCCGAGCGCTCGGGGAGGCACAGCTCGCCCTCCCTGCGCGGCTGGTGCGCTCCGGGCTCAGCCCTGTCGGCAGCCCTACCTGTACGCCCAGTCCCGCCCGTCCTCTCGCCTGGCCATCGATGGGCCGCCCCGCTGGCGCCCGGCGGGCGGGCGCTCCCCAGGCCGAGCAGCGCGGCCCCGCGCCGAGCTCCGGCTGCCCAGTTCAACTCTCTGCCGCCCTGCGAGGGGCGGGGGCGGCTGCCGGGCCCGCCCAGTGCCCGGCAGGGCAGGGCAGGGCAGGGGAGAGCAGGGCAGGGCAGGGCAGGGGAGAGCAGGGCAGGGCAGGGCCGGGCAGGGCAGGGCAGGGCAGGGGAGAGCAGGGCAGAGCAGGGGAGAGCAGGGCAGGGCAGGGCAGGGCAGGGCTGGGCAGGGCAGGGCAGGGCAGGGCAGGGCAGGGCTGGGCAGGGCAGGGCCGGGCCGGGCCGGGCAGGGCAGAGCAGAGCAGCTCAGCTCCGCTCCGCTCCACTCCGCTCCGCTCCGCGGGACCGGCCCGGCAGGGAGTCTCGGGTCTGATGCTCATCCCGGCTTTCATTTGTGCAATTCACATTTCGCTCGCATCTTGGGGAAAAAAAAAAAAATTCTAATGTTTTAGCACGAGGGAAATGTCTCACTAGTACGGGGAGAGAGTGGTTTCAGGTACAGCTCTTCAAAACCGAGGAATTTCCCCATAAACAGAAGAGATGGTTGAGTTATTATTTAAGTTCGCTTGGTTGGTTTGGGATTTTTTTTTCCTCAAATCGTCACAATCTTCTTTTTAATTTCCCCAAGTTATTAATTACAGTCATAATCACAGAATCACAGAATATTCTGAGTTGAAGTGGACCCACAAGGACCATAAAAAGCCCAGCTCCTGACCCTGTGCAGGACACCCCAAGAGTCACACCCTGTGCCTGAGAGCACTGTCCAAATGCATCCTGAACTCTGTCAGGCTTGGTGCTGTGACCACTTCCCTGGGGAAATTGTTCCAGTGCCCAATTGTTCCAGTGCCACTCTCCGGGTGAAGAACCTTTCCCCAATACACTGAAATATTGCCAACTTCAGATACACTGAAATATTGCCAACTGTTTCCACAGTAAACTAACATTCATTTGGATATGATTTAAATAATAAATGGCACAGTGTAAAAAATGTAGGGTAATAATACAGAAAATTATACCCCAAAAAATTGACTTCCTCATTTCCAGAATCCACCTCTAAAATTAGTACATTGTTCTTCATCTTTAGAGGTCTTGAACAAAGCCTGAAGCCCACAGGGAGTCAGCCCTACCTGACTGCCAGCAGCTTAATTCATAACACACCGCAAAACAGAAGGAAGAGGGCAAAATTATATCCATCCTTGTGCATTTTGAATCAAGTTCTGACTTTGCACCCAGCAAAGTGCTTGGAAAATTACAGCTACTGCTGGGGAAACATTATCTTGTTCAGCCAGCAAGTAAGAGTTGCTGCAGACAACAGATGGGATTTCACAAGGGAGATCAACAGTTGTTCCAGCACACTCTTCAGGAAAGCTCCCTTCCCTCTGCGGGATCACAGGCAATCACCCACACAGAAATGCAAAACTACTTCGGCTTCAATAGCAAGGAAAAGAAAATAAAGAGTTTTTTTACTTGGTTTAACCGGCACTGCAGTGCTGTGAAAATTTGTGACTGTTCAGCCAAACATAATTATTACCTTTTTTGTGCGGGGGTGTGTAGGGGGGACGCCGGGAGGGAATTCTGTGCTCCAGCGGGCATAGGGTTGCTGCTGCAGGAGGGTGGTCCTGCTCACATTACTGTGCGGCATCCCGGGAGCGCTCGGGTCCCGGCAGAACCGGGCCGTGCTGGCAGGCTGGCAAACAGCTCTGCCCAGAGAGATGGCCACGGGCTCAGCAAACAACTCTGCCCAGAGAGATGGCCACGGGCTCGGCAAACAGCTCTGCCCAGAGAGATGGCCACGGGCTCACAGGAAATCCTTGGCAGACGTGTGAATAGGAGGCGACGTTGTCCCGCGGAAGAGATGAAGGAAGCCTCAGTTAAACAGAATGTCCTTTTCTCCTCTAAATCCTGGAACCATAGGCTTGTTAGGTAACAGTTATACTTCATCTGTCAACATCACGCTCTTTGGTGTGTATGCCCTTTAAAATGGATGCATCAAAAGTTCCCTGCAAACAGCAGATTGTTTCTGTGATTAATTAAGGTACATCTGCTGTGCATCAAGGGTAGCCTTGTCTATTGCACAGTGTACTTTTGCTCAAGCCTCAGATGTTATGTACAGTTTCTGTTGCTCTAACACAAGCACAACTGTGTGGCTGACTCAGATTTATGCCTGTTACACACAAAAGCTCCCACTGGGAATGCTTAGGTTATTAATTGATCAATAGAAATAACTCCTAAATTTCAGCACAATAATTGGATCCCCTTATTTTGCCTGATAATACGAGCCAGCCCACTGTCTGGCAAGAGAGAATTCCTTGGTTGTCCTTCCCGGGGTATCAATGCTGCTCTCTTCTGGGCAGATGATATCATGTTGCTTTCAAAGGCATTCAGAGAAACTAAATGCAATAAGCCCTCCAATCTGAAAACTGCTTTGGTGGTGTGATCTGCAGAAAAGGATACTATTTACTTTTGATCCTTTACTTCTGAAGGAGCTGGTGACAGTGGCAGAGTACAAAAGTGTAGGCTTAGTTGGCATTCGGACCAGTGAAGCTCACAGCCTTCCTATCTGCCAGCTGGTGCAAAAGGAAATACACTTTATATAACTTCTCCCCCACCCCCTTCTCGCATCTGAACCTTATCCCTAAAGTTTTTATGTTATGGTAAACATGTTTGGTAGAAATTCTCATCGTTCTACTCCCAGAGTAAAACAGTGACTTTCTTAAAATAGTGACTTCCCTTTAAGGGTAGGCATTTAGATGTGTTCCCTGCAAAGGCAGATGAAGACAGCAGATGAGTGTTTCACAGGCTGAGGCATTCAGAGCCTTGCTTGTCTCATACCCTGCATTTTAGTGAGCAAGGCTTCCCTTCTTGTGTTTGCAGAGCAGTTGCTAAATAACAGTATCAGGATGATTCTCAGCCTTATCAGGAATTATTCTAGAATGGGTTTATGCTTCCTAACTCTGTGACATGTGTGCTACATCACCTATGTTTGATGTATCAGCAGTGCTGAAATGTGGTCCAGCTCCTCATATACCACCCCACAGCCATCATTACTCTTAAGGCCAGGAATGGAGAAGGAGCATCAGGAGAAATTCCTTAATATTTGTGCTGGAAGTGTTTCTTTGACTGCCTGTGGGGACCATAAGGGTTCTTTATACATTCAAGAATGGAAGAAATATATTTATTATTTAGAATATCAGATATGTGTCTGGGTTTTTTTTTCCCCTAAGGTTCTTTTTTGCTGGCTTCAGGGAGGCCAAAGAATAGAAATTGTTAGGGGAAAGAAAAGCACTATAGGACTATAGGAAAGTTAAGGCAAACCTTCTCCTGGCCTTTGATGGCTTCTACACTAGGATTCCTCCACAATGACTCTCATTTCAGTTGTCTCAAGAAAAAATAAGGTGTGTGTGAATATAGGTGTATATATGTATAATGTGCCTGGTATTTTTAAAACAGCACTAGTGAATCTGTTCATATGAAATACCAGTGAGAAACACCATTTCCAGCAGAGGTAGCAGCTTTGCTTTCTCAGACCCAGACAGGAATTTAAACTTTTTATAAAACCTTAACTGCTTACAAGGTGGTTTAATAGACCCTGTTTAAAAAATACGAATGCAGCAGCATTGAAGAAGAGATAAAAAGATATTTTTCACTACTGACTGGGTGCTGTAGTATCCCAAGTAAGGGATGAAAATACCACAGCGTATGTGGCTTCCCTAGCTCATGAGTTTTCATACAGCCACTCATCTTTGTGTCTGCACTTAGCTAACCATGCCACACAAGTGTCTCCTTCTTCTTTGGAGCTCTACTCTTTGGTTGGACCTACTTTCCCATGATCTGAAATAAATCTACTGCTGCATACTTGGGGAAAACAGTTAAGGTCAAATAGATTCGGTAGTACAGAATATCCAGTAAGAAGTAAACACATATATATGTATAGTTATATATGTCACTGTTTGTCTATATTCTAACATAGACATAATGTCTCCAGGACTAGACAACTAACCCAGCTAATAAGGTTAAGGAATGCAACCATCACATCCAGACACCTTTAGTTCCTGTTACAACCAGCTATCTACTAAGTTTAGTCAATCCTCACCTACATAGGGATTAAGGCTCTCAATCCATGCTGAACTTGCTCCATGTTTTTGTCCCAGAAAATTGCATCATGCTTACATAATTGTAGTCTGCAGGCTTGATTTAACCTGTTCACGTGAATCGTTCCATCAGCATTCACTGAACTTTAGAGCAGGCTGCATAGCAAGGACAGAAATGTATTTTTAAAAGTTAATTTCCACTATTCCCTAAAGGCTTCACAGCTTCATGTCTATGAAGGTTACTGGTTGTTAGGACAAGTTATATCCACTTGTAGTCTGGAAACTGCCAATATTTTGATTATTCTCAGTATGACTGTGGCCCTGGGAGTCAAAGCATACTGATAAGAGCATCTATAAAAAGGAGCTCTAAAGCTTGCTGCATAGCACTGCAGCTGCCTGGAGAATCAACATTACCCATGGAAACCTCTGCAGAAAGGTTTCTGCACTCAGCTTCTATCCTCCAGCTGCATCAGAAAAGAAGGCTCAAGGCTGTAAGTGACAGTACTGGAAACAGCAGAGAAAGAAAAATCATATGCTAGTGCCCTTGGTGTGAAAAACACAGCAAAATTATATGTCAAAAGTGATATGAGAAAGACACTTAAGCATTATTAGCAGGAAGTGTTCCTAAGGCAGGGACAAGGGTGTCCTTAGGAAAAAGGTCAGTAGCTATCACAGATCAGTTAACCCAACAGTGTGGAAATGTAGAGCAGGAGAGAAATGAATGAATCTACCTTAGGTCAAGCTGCAACTCTGTAAAATATGTTTGTTGTTCAACTGACAAAGGGAAGTATTTTCTAGATGGCTTTTTTCTGTTTATCTTGTTTTTCCTTATCTACTCGAATGATCATGAGGGGTGTGCTGAAAGCCCTTTAAATCATGCTGATGATGTTTACCTTCCTGGCTGCATGAGTACAAGGCTTATAACTGAACTTTGAAATTTCGAGAGGGATGATAGACAAGATTGGAGATAATTAACTCCCTACTTGTCCCATCCCCTTTTCTTTCTTATCCCCAATTGTGAAGGCACCCTGCCTAGCAAATCTGGTAGCTCAAATATCTTCTGATTAGGGATGGGATTTAATTTGGATGTTCTCTGTCAACTATGATTTCAGATTTGGTCCTAGTTGAGAAAAGTTAAGGCAAACCTTCTCCTGGCCTTTGATGGCTTCTGCACTAGGATTCCTCCACAATGACTCTCATTTCAGTTGTCTCAAGTAGTATCCTAATCAGTAAGAAACAGGAAGAATTATCATTACAGGTCTTTAAGTACAGTATTTATATGTAAATACATGGTCTTAGCTGTGAAGAACATCAGCTATTTAACTTAGTTGTCTCTACGCAGTAAGGGATTTCTCTTAAAAAAATGCATTAAGTGAAAAATAAATAAAAATCCTTCAAGTAACAGCATGATTTGATGTAAAGAGAAGAAGGTATATCTACCCACTCAGGAAAAGACATTAATTTCACACATGGGATAAGGATGAGTTTTGTAGGAGCAGAGATGTGAGGTTTCTGTAATTAAATACTATTTTATAATGCATACATACAGGGGTACTTAGTTTAAGTCAGATCAGCAAATTCCCTTTTGTTGAGTTCCAATCTTTGGAGTACTGAACTCTGCAAAAGGGAATGTGCTCCCAAGGACATTTTTCTTCATCACAGCTTTCCGCATGTTTATCCCCTACATATTTTGCAAACTCACAGCCTGAAAGAAAAAGAAGTTTTGTGAAAAGGTAAAACCGGGTTTGACAGCAAGAGCAATTGAAACTTCTTGGAACAGCAAGGTTATGGCAACAACCACCAGCACAGACATGCCTCAGTATTTACATGGGATCAGGATATCAGCTGAAGTATCAGGTTTTTAAATTCCTTTGGAAAGGAAGAAACTGTGATTGCAACATCTAGGATCAAATTATTACTTACTTTGTCAGGTTACAAATTACCTCACATGACTAATACTGGAGGAAAAATGTCATTCTTATTTTGTGTTAATTTGTAGGTAAGTGTTCCTAGTACCATGACAAACTGGTACATTGTCAAAATTGAAATAATTAAATTTTTCTTTTTCATATTTCAGGTATTTCTGACAGTGTTCTTTCCCATCTTGAAGTAATCACATTGAAGAAAGAAATGTAATATTGAAAACCAGCAGCAACATTTTGGTATTTCCATGGTTTGCTGCATAATTAGATACAAAATAATATGTTCTCAGTCAGTTGTTTGATCCTTTTTTTCCATTTAAAGTGTAGCTCTTTTGTCAGCAAAACATCAGTTTGTTTTTTTCAACGTAGAAATTCTATTTTAGCTGTGTATGAATTAAAGAAAATTATAGAACTTAACTTGCTATAATTATTCAGGGAGCCATAGTAATCATTGAGTGTGACAGTGCTGCACATTTGTATTGCTTCTGCAACAGGCACTATTTCTGTGTTTTCTTATTTCTCAAAAACATATTTTTCAAAAATTGTCTTCTCAGAAAGTCCAAATGTCTAATTTTTATAATTTCCTTTTACATGACATCTTTTCACTCACAATCCTCCATGAGCAGTTGCTAATTTTCTGAACACAGTCAAGTAAGCTTTATGATAATTATTATGTTCCTGATCAACACAAAATAATTTTTTCACATGGTTGCAAAAGTGCAATCATTGTCTTATTAGACATTGATGGAAAATTGTTGATGAAAAATTGACTGTAGTCATAATCTACATGTAGATGCAAATCAACTTACCAAAATACATAAGAAGTACTTAGAATTGAGATTAGGCCATTAGAGTTGTGGTCATGCCTTGCAGGGGCCCTGATTCTCTGCCACACTCAGTTACAGTTTAGTCCATGATATCTACATGTGATGAAACCATTTAGAGTTCTAAAGAATGACTGTATAAGTAACTCCAGCTTCAATTCTCTTAACTACACTGTCTTCTCTCAGCCACAGCTTTTTGTATTTCAATGGCAGCATAAATGCCCTGTATAAAATTTTTTGAGAATTACAGACTTTGAGAATTTAATGTTTCTTTATATGTGGACAGCAGATTAGTTTGTATATATGCAACACTTCTCAGCAAAGAAAAGTTCAAACCCAGAGAAGTCAACCGAAAGGGCTGAGTGTTCTTCATGCCTCTTAATAATTTTCAGTTCTTTGTTTCATCCTGTCCTAGCCTCTGGGGTTCAAGCAGCTCTGGAGCAGAGGATCAGAGAGTGTATGAATCCCTCAATAAGAGCTGATTCTCCTCCAGTGTGAAAATCTGCTACTCAGGCCTTCAGTCAAGAAAAAAAGATGGTTTCTGTCTCCAGCTTCAGTACCCAGTGCTGAAACCCACCCAAGTCTTCCAAGAGAATTCCAAGGTGCAACGCAGAGTTGCTGATCCAGAAGAAACAGTGTTGGGAAGACCTAGCACTCCTTCTGGCCAGAAATACCCAGTCTCTGCTTGAAGGAACCAACTGTTTCTTGTGAAATACATTACATGTGGCTGCTCCATCTCTCACATGGCATTTCTTTGCTTATGGTACAAAAAGTAGAGGTGGGGGCTATGCATTAAAGCAGGCCAGATCATAAATGTGGAAGGTATAGTCACAGTTTTACTTCACATCTGAGTACTCAGGGAAAGCAAACATGAAGAAGCTGCAAGTAGAACAAAAACAAGTTCAGCCTTCCATCGGGTAGAAAAAAATCTGCTGGTGCATTGGGTGTTGTGCAGAACAATGCAGAATTCTCCCCCTGCACATTACAGGATCAATTATTGCTCACAGCAAAGTAGCAAGTCTATCATCTCTATGCAAGCTGAGAATCAAATGGTCAGATACAAGGAAGCTGGCTGCCTTGCTGAGAACTTTTTCAGATTCACCCAGTGCTTCAGAAAAGAAAAAAAAAAAAAAAAAGAAGAAAAAGAAGAAAAAGGAAAAAAAAAGAAGAAATAAAAAAAAGAAAAGGAAAAAAAAGAGGGGCTCTTGGATGTCCTCTTCTAGGGACGACTCAGCTTTCAAAGTGCATGCAATATTCATGAGCATGACTGGGACTTATTCTGTGCAGAAAAACACTGCAGTTCTTTTGATTGCACTGGCTGTATTTTAGAGCACTGCTGTGTGGTTACTACAAGGGGTGGTCAGAGTTCAGAGTGTAGGTTCTAGCACGAAACAAAGGCAGGATTAGCAAGGTGTTGTATTTCTCACAGCAATGCTAGTATGTCCCTGAAAATACTTATCATATTCCCAGGAGAGAAAGCTAATGCTGGTCCTAGCAGTTTGGCTTATGTAGTGATAATAAACAGTACTTAAAATCCTCACAGTTGCTGTCAAGGGTCCTCACAAAGGGTCATTTGTAATGGAACAAAAGACAGCTCTGGTGGACTGATTTCCAGAAAGAAGTAACAATTAGTTAACACATAAGAATCAATGTCTGGCTTTAGCTTTTCAGTGATCTGATTTGCTACTCCAACACCCTTCAGCACCTTTTGTAGAGTACATCCTCCTATCCACTTGTTGGCAACTTGCACTCCCCTGACTCACAGAGCTACCTTCAGTTGCCTGGGTCCAGCCTGCATTTAACATTTCTTGCTAAACCATTCTGAAAACCAGTGGAGTAACGTCAAATAATTTTTGAAAAATTTGCAGCAGATGATTGCAGGGAGCAAAGCTGTGAACGCTGAAATATTGACAATAAGGACATGCAAGATGCTTATCTTGTCACTTCCATTTTACCACTTACCTTTAAACTAAAAACCAAAGATCTTGGATCTTCTCCCTGCACATACATACTGCAATACAGTAATTGTTTTGATGGTCTGTACTATCAAAAATGGGTAAAAATCTCTGACAAATGTGAGTAGACATGAGGCAGAGCACCACAGAGAACCACTGCATCAGGGTTTTTGCAGCTCTAATTTGAACATGACTATTTTTAGAAGACCTGTTGTACATACCAGCAACACTAATGACTGCCAGATGAGACAACCATGTTCCTAAAGCCAGTGACATCACGTGCAGCTCTCAGGATTTCACTAAAGCATGTGTTTGGCAAATAGTAATAAAAAGTAATTAATTCTTTTTGTTTACATTAAATTGAATTATGGTTTTATTTTGCCTCTCTTTTCCTTTCAGAAGTTAGTCCTGAGAATAATTTACAGCCTTTAGTTCTTACTAGTTAATGACTCAGAATCATAAAAATGAGTGAGACTCATAATGAATGAATGACTTTTCTACAAAATTCAGACTTTTTATGCTATGGAATGGAAACCAATGGAAACCACGATTTCCTGTTGCCTTCATTTTATTGCTATTCAATGATCCTTCTAAGATTTTAGGAAGTAAATAATCCCTGCAAAGAAACCTGTCTCCCCCATTACTAAATGGTGAGAAAAGCAGAGAAGACTCTGTAATCTCAAGCAAACACATTGACCATATAAACCCACATTTGTCAGAGGGGCATCCTGAGCTGGCCCAGAATAAGGGAGCTATTGCAGGGCAAAATTCCATCTGCCTTTGCCAAAGGTATCTTTCTTATCCCTGTTTAGTAGTAACAAGCTGTTCACTCACAGATCTACTCACGGTGCTGAATGATAATGTTCATAAGTAATGAAGTAGCCTCATTAGAAAAGTTTCTGACTGGCTGCGGTGGCTGGGGAGTGCAAATTGAGTGGCAAGCAGTGGGGAGTCAGAGAGAGCACTTTAAGCTATGCCTGCAGCAGAATAACATCCAAAGGAATCACTGTGCAGACACTATCAATGAATGTCAAAAGGGCCTTGAAGCAAATCGTGGAGGATTTGATTGTTGATCTCAGCAAAATACCATCCAGACCTTGTCAGCTGTGGAAAATGGAAAGAAAGAGTCAGAATCTACAAAATGCAAGGGCTCCAATTAGGCAAAGCCACTTAGCTGTTGGTTTGTGCTCAGTGCAGGTACTAAGCCCACTGCAGACACAACATAGAATCACAGAATCTTAGTGTCACCAAAACCAAGGGAATTAAAGAAACTCTCCAACACCATCTTTTAAGTGTTAGAGAATCAGGAATTTCTTTATTCTGGCCAGGATGAGCAATGGAAATCCTTTCATCCACACATGACAATAGTATCAGAGCATCATTTCTGTTGTCAATGACCTCTAAGATCATTGAATCCAACTATTAATCCAGCTCTGCCAAATCCACCTTTTGCCCTGAAGTGACAGAACTTTGCAGAAATTGGGGGGAGGGAGGGGGAGGGGTTCCAAAAATGGCTTGTGTGAGGTGAAGGAGCCAGTGCTCTTAGAGAGAGATTGCCAGGGTTGCAGTCTTTATTTCAGTCCTGCACAACCACATCATCTAAATGACAAAAAACCCTGGGATTATTTTTGTCCACAGTAATCTGGAAAAGCAGTGGAAGGATTTCCATCCTATAAAATATAAAAGTATACTCTGTGCCAAGTGGTAATAGGGCTTTAAGACCTCCATGATCTGGCACTCCTAAGTCCCTGTGGCAACTTCACTGTCAGCTGAGCCTGGAAGCCCTGTATGCATTGGGAAAGGCAGAGGTAATGACATAAAAGGTCTTGCAGCAAGGAAAGGAGGTTTAGTCAGCTGAAACTGCTGCGTTTTATCGGCCAAAAAGTGCTGTGTGTGCAAAGGGAATACCCCCAGGCTGGTGAAATATGCTGTGGAGGTATTGCCTCTGCTCCCTTTAGCTTTGCCCACATGACTCACAAACTGTTGTGGCATTAAAAACAAGCTATTAAAATCAAGGAATGAAATAGAGTCTCTGGATTGCTGGAGGGAGTGCAAGTACCAAGTGCTGCTCTTTGCCAGCAACATACTCTTCTGAGCATAAATCAAGGTTTCCTCTTTGTTGCCACAGCCTTTGCTGTGCATTTCTCCTTCCCTGGTACTGTTGGAAGCCTCTATGCTCTTCTGTGCTCCACAGCTGCTCATTGTCATGGAGAGCAGCCCTGCAGCAGCCCCAAGACAGCTCTGTCATGGCAGCAGCCCCACAACACTGGGAGTTGGTTGCGTAGAGGGAAAGCCAAGGGCAAATACACTCATGTATGTGTCCAGGTTCCTGCAAAACCCACCCATTCCCATGGGCAAGTGGGGGACGGTGGTGGCAGTGGCAGATGTTTGTATGAGGTTTTGGATCAAGGCTGTGTTACAGAATACAGCTCTTGTAGTCTTGTGGCTTGTAGAGATGAGGATGATGGCAGAGCTCAGCCCTGGTGCAAATATAACAGGCCTGGCTTGTTTGCTGTGCATTTGTGGTCTGATAGCTGAGTGCCAGATATCCTTCTGCCACACTGGAAATGCCGGAGGGAATGCTGCTACCTGCTTTGTAGCAGTAGCACCAGCTGCTACAGGGCTCCAAGGTGCAGAGGACTTGGCCTTCCTTACCGGGTTCCTCCTACAGCTGGGCTCCTCCCTGGCAGAGGGAGAAATCCCAAAGTATCCAAGGATGAGTGGGTACAGGAGCACAGGAGCATTTCCACCCCCTAGAACACAGGAGGGGCAGAAACACTCTCCCTGCTCCCCCCAGTATATTAGTTATTTGAGTGCCCAGTTGTCACCAGATCTGAGATCTGCTGCCAGAATGAAGTATATGTGTGCATCTGTGTAGCTGATCAAAATAGCATGTGCAAAATGTTGGAGTTTTTTCATGTCTGTGAGTGCTTACTTTAAAAAAATGCAGTGAAACTTCAGAATGTAAAGATTACTATGTTACTGAAAACTCTGTTTGTTTTTGGGGTTTTCCCAGGAATTAATGAGCAGCTGGATGTTGGAAAGGAATTCTTTCTCATGAGGCACTTGGGAGGGCTCAGGATTCTTTATTGAACAATAACTGGAAAATTTGACCCAGAGAGCAAGTTGTCTATGTTTCTTGGAAACACATAATTCATGTTCCAGTCTCACTATGTAGCCCCCTGAACAAGACAGAAATGCAAGGGGAAAACTAGGAAAACTGAAAGGAAGAGAGGGAAGCCAGCAATAGGAAATGCATGTGTCACTGGATGAGCTTAGCCAAGTTTCCATGTGAGTAATGAGGGAAAAACATATTCTTTTGTCTATTAAAAGTACACTTTGCAACATCTTATTTTTACTTTTTTAAAGCATTCATAATTTTTCTTTTGTGAATTGGTGAAGGAATCCAGATGAGTTTTAAACACAAACTTGGAGTTTGAAAAAAACAGATATGAAAAACATATTTTCCTAAAAGATGCCATGATCTGGGCCTGAATGGGGCCCAGACTTAAAATTTTTGAACTATGGAGAATTTAACTCATTGTGGCACAGAGATCAGTAACACTGCAAGTTGTTGCTTAAGTCTTAATCTTGGACCTTGCTGTGGGACCTTTGGAGTCAGTCAATGTTGGTATCTCTTAATTCATGTCTGTGTATTACTACGGACTGTAGACAGGACCAGAAAATGATCAGATGAACATCATGTAATGTTACTTCACCTCCTGGAAGAGCAGTCCCAGTGATTTTGTGCTATGGACTGTGGCTGCTGAAGAGGGTGGTAAAGATCCCTATTCCCATCACAAAGAGTGATGTTTAATGATCAGCTGATCAGCTGAAGTATTGATATTGCCATCTTCAGGGCAGTATCCTCCTGGCTGGTTTACAGCTGGTCATGCACACAAAACGAAGCTTTGAGAGAGAGTTGCTGGACAGGGTGAAAAGAGTTAACTCTTAGCTGTCATCTTCATGCAGAACCTGTTTTCCAGACTCCCTTAAGGATGCAGGGCTTTCCCTTCTCAGCAAAAAGACACATCTCCACATGGCAAACTCGCCATCTGCAGGCCAGTGAGACAACTCGCCAGGAACCGGGAAGAAACAGCCCCACAAGCTCAGGGACACCTTGCTTATGGTGATCTTACGGTTTCCTCCTCTTTTGTGCCCCATTTAACAAAAGGAAATCGCTCTCTTGAGTGTTATCCCAAAGAGGTTTAGAGTGTCTCTCTCTGGAGCTTAATCCTATCCCAGTGGATTGCTTAAAAATGTAAAAAAGAAATTAGACTTGATGTTCTGCAGCAGGTTTCTGCCCTTAGTAACTCATGTCTGGTCTCAGCTGCAAGGAGAGAGTACAGCTTCCAGCCCAGGCTGTAACACCCTCCCCCAGCTACTACAAATCAGCACTGTTTTGTCCCATGAAACACAGTTTTGATTAGAACACTCTGTTTCATAAGCATATTTTTATCATGAGAGCATGCTTTATTTATTTATTTTTTTAATACTAAAACATAGTGTTTGGGAAGTTGAGCTTTCTTTGTCAGCCTGGAAGAATATTATTGGAATGCATTTTTCTATTTGAAATAAATCATAAGGAGGGTATTTACCTTATTTCAGTGGTAATTTTGTAGTGCTCTTGAATGTCAGTTGCATCCGACTAACCATAGAAAGCTAAAGCCTAAAGAAAATGTTTCGTTTTCGAAATAATGCTTCCATTCAGCCCACAAAAAAAAAAAAAACAAAAATGAAGAGGAAACTGAAGCAACCTCAGTTTCCCCCCGTATTGAACAAAAACTGTGTCTAAGGTAAGATGATTTTTCATTTAAACCTGGGTTTCTAAAGAAGAAAGCATAAAGAAAAACTTGGTTTTTTAATTTCTGTTTGCCTAGATTTGGACACTGGTGGTATATATTGGAGAGCAGTGTCCACATACTTTAAAAAAAAAATAATATTTAAAGATGATTGAACCAAATTTTTAATTCAAAATTAAGCCTCAACATCAGCTTGTTTGAAAGGGAAGCACCCAGAGGTTGTACCTCTGCCATGTATCTGCTCCCAGGTGAATTCTGAAAACAGGGGACTGAAGGTAATAGAAAATAGTATTCAGACTGAGTTTTCACATTGCCTGGAAACATCAGGTGAGCTCTTGGTTGCAGTCAGAAGGGTAGTATGTCTGCATACATTGGCTTGTTGCAGGCAGCCATGACCCAAAGAACTTCAGTGAATAGAGATATGGTGAGGGGAGGAGTCATTCATTCCCCTTAGACAGGAGGAGGAGCAAGGCATAGACCAGGGCTGATTCTTTTGACATCAGAAAGCTTTAGAAAGCTTTACTGCACTGGGGAAGGGGTGGGGGTGGGGGGGCAAAATCAAAACCGTATTTTCATTTCGTTTTCTTAGGACCCCATTTGGTTTAAGTGTTTGGTTTCACAGGGTATTTACACAAGCCTGTTTCTCAATTCTTAGTGACATTCAGCTTCAAAAAGCTCCTACTGGGTATTGCTTTCCCACACAGTTTAGTCTTTGTACCTTTGTCAAACATGGGTTATATAGTCTGTGGAGAAAAACACCAGAGAACATCATAAATCCCTGAGCAACTGCTGGCATTGGTTTGGGTAAAAACAGGGGAGTTGTAACTCAGTGTCATGGGTTGCAGTTCAAAATGTAACCAAAACTCTGTATTCAATCACCATCTGTTGAAACTGGTGTGTGTGTGTGGGGGGTAATCTTCTGTCAATGTCCAACTGTCAATAAACCTGCTGGGGCAGTTTTCTTCTCTCTTCCACAACCCAGCCTCCCTCCAGGGAGAGATCTTCTGCTCATGGGCCAGTGAGTGTCACTGATAGAATTACATCATCCCATCGGGAAAGGCTCTATCCAGGGGGAGGAGCCAAGTATTCCTACCTGGATAAAAATCTGGGATTTGGGACACCAAGCAGCCTTTTCCACTGGATTCTCAGATGAAGACCAGGCCCATCTCTCACCACTGGACCTTCAGCAGAAAATTCCACTTTTCTACAGAAGCATCACTTCAACAGAGCCACACCTGCCACTGGGACTGCAGCCACCATTGAATGGGACTGTCACCAACACCCTGACCCACAGGGTGTCAGGTTGGATCCTGACTCTGTCAGTGGGTTTGTTTGTTCGTTCTTTTTCTCCTTTGTAATACTGCATATGTTTTGGTTTTATTGTTTATATTAGTTCCCCTAATAAAGAACTGTTATTCCTATTCTCATATCTTCACCTGAGAGCCCCTTAATTTCAAAGTTACAATAATTCCGAGGGAGGGGCTTTAAATTCTCCATTCCAAGGGAGGCTCCTGCCTTCCTTAGCAGACACCTGTCATTCAAACAATGACTCTCAGCTAAACCTAAAGCTGAAAAAGAGCTGTCTTTGTAGGAGGTTGCTCTGATGACCTGTGTGCTCACAAGGTCTGTCTCCCCCCCCCCTTAACTCTGCTCACTCTCCAGCACACTTGTCCCACTCGGTGTCACCTGTGTATGTCTCCTGGGGAAATAGCACTGGAAAAGCTAAAGGGGAGGTGAGGATCAGTGGTGGTGGTTTTGAAAAAGGAGTCAGATGCAATGGTGAATGGTCCTGGTTTCCCTGTGCTGTTTGCATCCAGGCAGTGGCTCCAGGCTGGATGCCTGCTGAAGCCTGCCCACAGCCTGCCCACCTGCCCTGTCACCTCAGCTCCCTGCTGCCTGTGAAGTACATCTTCTCTTTTGCAGGCAGGATGCATGGATGGATTAATCACTGATGATTTCACAGAAAGTTTGTCACAAGAAAGAACAGAACTGAACTTGGCTTCTTGAAACTATCTTCAATGGGGCAGGGTGAACGCTCAGCAAGATCCTTCTCTTCCCTTCACTGGCATTTGTGGGAGCAGAACAAAGGCCCAGAGCAAGTGTTGGGAGTCTCCGCAGGGTTTGCTCCTCAAAGACTTTTTGCCCAAATACTCTGGCTGAGCAGCAGGCAGGGCTGGAATGCTCACAGGTCACACTGGGCTACTCAGTAGGTAACTGTATGTCCATGTTCAAAGGTCCAGTTTTGCTGGAGTTTCCTGTTCTGGGGAGGACAGCATCTGGCAATCTCAACAGTAAAAGCTGTTTTTCTCAAAGGTTATAGGTGAAGGAGTAGCTGCCTGAGGCCTTTCCACATTCCTAACATACTGATTTGGTCATCAAATTACTGACTTCTGCCAGTCTTGAACCACAGGTAGCTAAACCTGATCCAGCCCTGTTCCAGTGCTGGATTTGTTTCAGGTGTGCATTTAAAAACGGCCCTCACCAAGCAAAGGCAAGACAGGCAGCCATGTCAGGTTTGTGTAGCTCTGGCCAGCCACCTCACCTCTATGGGCAGCATAGGAGGATGTTGGTCCAACCAACCTGGTCCTCAGCCCATTACTGCTCCTATTTCAGTAGCCAGAGTCACCTCCCTGACACACAGTTCTTTGCCCACGTCTGAGGAGCCAACAGGAAAAAGGGAGCAGGGAACAAGCTGTAGAAAATGTAGTTTGCTGAACTCATTTCAAAGCCATGCCAGTTGCGTAATTAATGTTCCATATTTTCTACCTATTCCCAGCTGTCACATGAAACTTGGCATGTGTCAGCTCTCTTGGGCATAAGGAAAACAGTTTGTATACTGATGAGACATTTACAGGTGCTGTTTGTCTTTATTTCTCATGCTCCTTCCCTGATAATGACAGAATGAATACAAGATTGTTATTTTATATGCTTTTACTGTTTTAATCTTCTCAACACACAAGGCTCAGCGGTACAAATAAGGAATCCTCTGAGGAGGAAAACAGCTTTATTAAGAAATCTGTATGGCATGACAAAAGTACAGACTTTCTTGTCACATGATGACTGTAATTTAAATGAGTTAATAAAGAAGATGTCTTTTGGGGATTTCTGGTCTTCTGCAATAAGTGTCCTAGAGCTTGAGACAGAGTTGAGATACATTTGGTAGGACTTTATTTGGGTATTTGGATCACTGCTGCCTGCACTGGTCCCATTCCTGCGAAGAATGAAAGATCTCAGTGACTGGGTTAGAAATCCAGAGCTGGATAGTCCATTGTATTGGCATGAATCCCAAGGGCCACAAGGATTTCACTCTGATGGTGTAATTAGACTTCACAGTTGTTTCTTGAGAAGGATGGACTGGCTCTAAAGTGATCAAAAGTCTTCTTTCTTCGATTCTTTCCGGAAGTGTTGGGAAGTACAGTGATGGGAAGGACTCAACTACTATTTAGATTGTATCTCAACCAGCAACTGCAGCAAATGGTGTTGTGCAGGTCAAAATGCTGTGCAGCCTGCAGAAAGTAGTTGAAATTCTTTGTGGTAAAAGCAAGGCACTGGCTGCATTCACCTACAGGGCTGCAGGGAGCTGACCACGCCTACACACCAATTCTTTCGCTCACATGCTTTTCTTTTGTAGGTGCAGGGGCAAGTAGGTGCCTGTGAAACTCTCCTGTATTTCCAGAATCTGGGGCACTTTATTTAGGAGGGTCTTTGGTTGCCTAACATGAAGCATCGTAGGAAAGAATCTTGATATTCAGAGAGCAAATTCTGAGTACTTTCCCCAAAAATCAGATCTGTGACAAGATGCCCCTTTTTTGGATATTTGGGGTCACTATCAATTTTTTAAAAGAGAAGCCATGATAGCTATGTGGTGGCTTTTTGAGGATAACCAGTTCAGTGCATTATAGATTTTTATGGCTTTATTTCCCAGTGATTTTTCCCTCTGGCAGTACATTTCTGCTGTTGCATGACAAGCACCATTGAGAGCCTGCTGTAGTGCTTGTTTGCCAAATGAAAATCCCACCATCTTACATAGTTGTTCTTGCACCTACAGCTGAGGACACACTAAGGTTACTACCAGGTGCAGTAACAGGAGGTGTGTAGCAATTAGCTAATCTGTTTCAGGTCCTTCAGGTCATAAGAGGTAAAATATTGACCTGCTGATTCTTTGGTTATTCAGTATACAAAAAGTCTTAAGTCTTTAGTTGGCAGGAAATTAGATACCTAGCAAGCTTTTTTCCCCCCCTATTTTTCCTAAATCTTCATCAAGGAATGAAAAATGTTTCAATTCTATGAGAAGATGTTTATGGAAATGAAAAAGAGAAACAAAGCCCACAGGACCTAATGCATTTTGGAGACCACATTGTGAGTGCAATAGTTAAAACTGTTTTGCTGATAATCCCTGTGCTCATTTCTCAGGTAAGAGATTTGCTTTAGTGTTCCAGAGAAACACCCTGCCCCGAATATCTTTTGGATGGTGTCCATAGTGGCACAGGAATAAGAGAAGAAATGTTTTCTTAAATTTTCCTACTATTCCTGGCACTATTTTTCCTCTGCTTTCACCACTGCTTGCCTGCATCCTGCTTTACAGATTCAACCATTAGGTGGGGCATTTCTACTGCCAGCTGCCCAGATTTCATCTGCAGCATTTTGTGCCTGGGACAGATGCTGAATAGTCCTGTGTGCTGGGATATGAGGTCTCTTCTGTTATCTTTAGTGCTTTCTTCTTCCATCAGCTCCACTGACATCCAAAATAGTACAAAGAGGGAAACCTGAGTGTTTAAGGTCTTGGTCTCTATCTTTTTTGTCATGTGTGATGTGTTAAAGGTTATTCAACTGAAGAAAATGCTGATCAATTACTATGTTATACAGTTCATAGCCAAAAGTGTGCAGTCATTAATTTTTTCTTTTAATTTCTTTTGAACAATTTGGAATCAGATGGCACTACCAGGACAAGCTTCCTGATTTCAATGACTGGGAAAAAGCAGTGGCACATTTCCTGACACTGCAGTGGACTATGCGTGTCTCATGAAACAGCACTGGCCTCTGTTCTTTCATGGGGTAAACCTTCACATGGTTTGGGTTTCTTTTGCTTTATGTGCCATTTTTAAATTTGAAAAGTAGAATAAATCAATGAGGATCTCTTTGTTGTACTTATATAGAGGCAATACTCATCCAGCACAGCTGAGCAGCCCTTTCTGAACTGAGGGGAGAGGGAGCTCTGCTATGGCACTCTGAGCTCTCCTAGCACCTGAAGTCCCAGAAATATAGGCATCAATTTCACTTCATGAAGCTTTTGGAGAAAGTGATGGTCTCTTTGCAAACCCAGGATTCTGAGGCCTGAGTTTGTCCAAGTCAGACCTGAGTGCCTTAATCAAGGACAGCGTTTCTGTGGGAGGTGGAGGGAGAGAGAGGCACACCCAGAGGGAAGTTGAACTTGTTCTGAGTTTGGGGACTTGGAGAGGGACCCAAAGGTAGAGGTTTGTCCTTCAGTCAGAAATGTGGGAGGATGAGTGGGGCTGCTGGAGATGGTGCGCCCTTGTCCAGCACTGTGAAGAAGACTGTACTATCACACTGATGTGTCAAGTCCAAGCTTGACTATCCAAATCACCCCAAACCAACCCTTTTGGGATTTCTGTATCACTAAGCCTATCTGGCAGGTGACCTGCCAAGAAGAAAGGCTAGGGGAGATTTGCATTTTGCAAATCTAGGAAGTTTTGCACTTTGGAATTAGGCAGCAGGTAGAGCTGGTGACCAAGCTGTCAGTGGGGCTGTTACTCTCTTGGGAAGCCTCAGCTGCCACTGGATTTGTAGGACAGGGTAGAGCAATTGCTATGAAAAGTTCCATTTCAGCATTTAGTTCATGATTAAATGGTAAACTAGCCTGGGAGGTGCATGGAGACAGTGCAGTGGTTTCCATTACCACAGCATTTAAATGTTTCCCATTCTTCTGACATCTGCAAAAACAAGCAAACAAAACTCCTTTTGGTGAGCCTGTGATGAGCCTGATGTGATGGGCAGGGTAATGCCTGGTAATGCCGAATGCAAAGTTCTAGCTCTTCATCCTCTTCCTCACTTGGGCAAATTAATTTTACAGCTTCTCTCATCCTGGTGGGATAACACTTCTCATTCTGCTCTGATTTACTTAAGGGCTGCTCTATGGCCTAATTAAAGAAGATATAAAAAGTCTGAAGGACCAATCTGATGGCTGGCACTAGGAGCCTGCCTGGTTTCTTCTGGGCTGTTGCCTCAATCTCTAGGCACCACTAACTACTGAGTCCCCCTTAGACCTACTTCTGCAAAGGCAACCCTCAGGGCCAACTCAGAGTCTGGACTCACCTTAAATGCCTCTTTTATTCAGGGTTTCAAAAGCTTCTGGAAATCCTTACTTTGGAGACTCCAAAGCAATAGACTATGCTTGAGGCAATAACATTGTCATTAATTTTGCCCAGTCTCCTTAAAAAATCTCTTTCCATGAAAGTCTAATTCCATAAGAATATGAAATTTCAAAATATGTCACCATAGAGGGGGAACCTTGAAAAACCTTGTCTACCTGGGCTTTGGGGTTTTTTGTATTCCCTGTTCCTGGCTTGGTTGTGATTATCTATCTATTTCTATAGCTAAGCCAGGGCTTTAAGCAATCATTACTAAAAAAAATTCCTGCTACATTTAGGATAGGCTGAGGATCTACTTCCTCCAGTTGATCTTGAGAGTTGCTTACCTTGAGAACTGTATTAAAACAGAGGGCTGTAGTATGGAAAAGGAACAGAACTGTGCAGATTTACACCTGTTGTCCAGAAACACAAAAGCAAAGAGATGTGCTGGCACATGCCTCAAAAGTATCTGTTATTAGGTCAGACAAATTGAAACAGGCAGTTCACTGCCTCTCCTGTGATGGAGTAGGATGCCTAAAGGATAGCAGGGGCAGAAGGCCTCTGCTCCCGAGGGTAAAAAATTTGTGAAGGACTACTGGACTGTGGGAATGAAACTGTTTACTGCTGTGTCAGAAAGGGTCTCATCAGAGTTCAAGCCTGGCCATTTGTACACCTGGCACCGTTTGCATAGATGAATATATCACTCCTCAAACTATTTTCTTTCTGAAATACTAATTTCTGGTGTTCCTTTGCTCATCACCAATTTCCTGCCCACATGGTCTAGAATGACTTGTTTACTGCAAGGCACACCAGTCTTCTACTGCTCCATCATCACTGGAATTTTTATGGCCTTGCTCTCTTCTTTCCTGAAGGATTAAGTGTGCTAACTCTCAGAATGAAGTGATTTCCTTACGTGAGGCTTTATACATAAAGACACATTTCATGCAAATCTGTGTCTGGTTTTAAGTGCACTTAGGGGAGGGTCATTTGACTTGGATGGATGTTTTATTTTACCAGCAGAGATTAAGGCATGCAACAGCCTGAAGTTGGCCCCCAAAGATGACTGCCTGGCTTACCCTGAACACAGGATGCTGCATCTTAGTCTGCTAGTGTTGAATCACTGTTGAGAAAAGCAAACAAGGCAGGTCTGAACTGAAAGATTTATGGGCCCCCTGATGCCCAAGGAGAAGTTCTGCTGGGAAGCACCTGCTTCATATTTGTCTAACTTTCTGGCACAGACAAGAACTCCTTCAATTTGTTACAGAGTAGTAATATTTCCTGGTGTGAATAAGGGACAACATCCCCCCCTCCCCAGTTTCTTTTAAAAGGTTAGCAAAAGAATAAATGAGATGGCTTCTAATTAGAATAATTCAATTCTAATAAGATTAATTAAAACTCTCTCTATGAGAAGGTGACCTGTCTAGTGGATAGGGGAAAGGCTGAGTATGTTGTCTAGCTAGACCTTAATAAAGATTTTGACACTGTTTTCCATAGCAGTGACCTGGAGGAATTGGCTGCTCATGGCTAGGATGGGTGAACTGTTTGCTGGCTAAAAAGACAGGTGGATGGCAAGGTCCAAAGGGTGAGGGTGAATGGAATTGCATCCTTCTGGTGTCTGGTCACCTGTGATGTTCCCCAGGGCTCAGTACTGGGTCCAGTCCTGTTTAATACCTTTATCAATGGTCTAGATGAGGGGACTGAGCCTGCTGACAGTCAGTTCATGGGTGCCACCAAGCTGGGCAGGAGTGTTGATCTGCTAGAGGGCAGGAAGGCTCTGCAGAGGGATCTGGACAAGCTGGATCAGTGGGCTGAGATCAGTGGTGTGAGGTTCAACAAGGCAAAATGCTGGGTCCTGCCTTTGGGTCACAAAAACCCCAGGCAGCACCACAGGACAGAGAGGCTGGAAAGCTGCCTGGAAGAGGAGGACCTGGAGGTGAACATGACCCAGCGTGTGTCCAGGTGCCCAAGAAGGCCAATGGCATCCTGGTCTGTATCAGCAGTAGTGTGGCCAGCAGGGTAGGGCAGTGATTGTCCCCCTGCACTCAGCACTGAGGAGGCCACACCTCAAATCCTGTGCTCAGTTTTGGGCTTCTTGCTGCAAGAAGGATGGATGCTGAAGGGCTCGAGCATGTCCAGGCAACAGCAATGGAGCTGGTGAAGGCTCTGGACCACAAGTCTGATGAGAACCAGCTGAGGGTGTTTAGCCTGGAGTAAAGGAAACTGAAGAGGGAACTCATCACTCTTTACAACCACTTAAAAGGAGGTTGTAGTGAGTTTTATGTTGGTCTCTTCTCCCAAGTAACAAGAAATAGACAAAAGGAGATGGTCTCAAATTGTGCAGGGGGAGGTTTAGACTGGATATTAGGAAAACTTTCTTCACCAAAATGAGTGTCAGGCATTGGCACAGGCTGCCCAGGGAAATGGTGGAGCCATCATCCCTGAAAGTGTTCAAAAAATATGTGGATGTGCTGCTTAGGGACATGGTTTAGCAGTGGACTTGGAGGTGCTGGGTAATGGGGGGACAAAACAGTCTTAGAAATCTTTCCCAACCACAATGGTTCTAGGATTCTGTGATTTTCCTGTGCTGGCAGAAGAAGCCAGCTAATAGAGAATTCATTATTCAAGTCTGGTGCAAATGCTCTATGCTGTAAGGATTTTTCTCAAATGTGAAATGAAATCATGGACAATAAAAAGTAAATCATGCTTTTGGTTTAGTACACAGTGGCCTTTATGGTTGCCAGCTTATGAAAGTTTGTTGGGTGAAGTAAACCCCTGTGTGTAAGGGCAGTGTTGTTTCTCCAATAAAATAAAATCAAATCTATTTTAGTTTTTGTCGACTGGTGTGCTATACAAATAAAATTTTCATTTTGTGACCTTATATGTGCCAGAAAGCCTAATTCTTGGCAGGTTGGGAAGGAAAAAGAAGTCAAAGTTTAAGCCTCTTGAGTGGTCAGGAGACACGTTGTTCACGTTCTCACTCTCTCCCAGCAATGTCCCCGACTGGACCAGCCCAGTTGTCATGTATGTGACTCATGTACATTGTGCTGACAAACGGGTTTGATCTCAGCTTGCTGCTAGCCTGTTCTTGTCCTCAGTCTCTTGGTGGCAGTGAGTGGGGGCATTCTGCCAACCTGGGCTTAAGGAACAGCCAGCCCTTGGCTACACAGTGTGGTTATGGAGAGCATCATGAAAATGGGAGGGAATTCACTGCCGCGGGGAAGCAGGGCCTTGTTTTGTATGAACCCCCTCTCCTGCTGAAGTTGAGTCCTTAGGATATGCCTTTAGGGCTCCTCCACAGAAAGTTTAAATATGAATGTGTGATTACAATGCTAAGTTAAACTCAAGTATGAGAGAATAGACACTGTGAGATGTTCTGTATGACACAGCTTTACTAAGACACTCCAGGCAGCAACCCTGCTTCTCAAAAAAAAAACATTCATCACACCCAGACCTTTTGCAGAAGATGCTATTATTGTAAACACACAAAAAAATCATACCCCTTTAGTAGGATTCAGTGACACTGTCTGCTTTTTAGTGCTCTGTTTCACATTTCATTGTAAAATAAAAACTTGCTAAGACTTTAAATGTGAGCTGAGGCACCTGCCTCATGTCTGTGTGCTCCAGCATTTGGAGTGGGACAGATGTCCCAGGAAAAGCTGAATTGCTATGTCAAAGTATTGAGCCCCTCTGGTTTACCTTGTCCTCATGGCCTTTCAGTGTTGAGCTTTTTTGAGCTCTTACACTTGTTGCATATTCATTTGCAGTAATTAAGAACCCTTTGAAATGGTGTACCTTTACAACAATAATGCTTACAGTGTGTATGGCCTAAGTGTAAATAGCTGCAGAGGAGGTTAAATCACAATTTTTCCAGTATTAATATTAATGAGGCTGACCATTTGCATTTGCGGTAAATCCCCTTGTAGCATCAATGTCCTTTGAGGATTTTGCTGCAAATAAATAAAGCATTCCCCTCCTTCCCTCGCTACTTCTGCTAACAATGTCACTCAGTGCAGCAATAGATCAACAGTTCCTGCTAATCTGTGAAAAGGCAGAGCTTAGAACAAGTGCTTTTTGACATAATTAAAGCTACACTGCCTACCACTATTCTGGAAGAAGTACTAGCAGAGTTTCACTAGAACAAATAAATACAAATAGAGTTCAGCCTGAACAGTTCTTTGTTACAAACAAAGCCCATTAGTTAGCAAGGAGAATTTGAAGCAGGGTTGAATTCACGATGATCTCAAAGCCCTTCTCATATTTAATTTATAAACTGATGATTAATTCAGTGATTAGCTAATTCACTTGCAGTGATTAATTTAATTCATGTCTTCAGGCTTATGTTTAAGAAAGAAAAAAACCCTAGCTCTGATAGATGCACATCAATGTCCTTGTGATTAAAGAATGATGATATAATGCCCTGGAGAAAAAAAGGAGAAAAGAAAGATCAAGTGAATTGGTAGCATGATCTGTTGTAAGTTCTCGCCTAAGCTGTAGCCCTAATTTTTAGCTGTGATGTTTAAATGTGTCAGTTACTCTAATGATCAATGGTTTGAAAGCTGAATCCAAGGATCCTTCACTGTAGCTTTCCACTGTGTATTTTGAGAATGGTGTTGCTTTAGAGCAGTCCTCCAGCTCTGCTTTTTTCTGGCTTGTTTTGCCAGCTGCCTGCCCACTCCCCTCCCTTTCAGCAGCATCTTTCTCATGCCTCACCAAAGTCTTTGACGAGAGCGCTTTGTACTTCTTAAATCCAGGGTGCTTTTCTCTTTTTCCAGCAGGATTTACCTCATCTTTTGATGCAATATGTAATGATGAGGATGATTTGGGGGATTTCTCTGTATTAGACAAACTGGTCACTTTTGGGACAGCAGTGCTTTTACAGTTTATGTTATTACTTGGCGATGGATCTTGATAGCTTCTGAAATCACCCACAGGGCCCTCCTCTCCTGAGCCATCGTTGCTGTGACTCTCTGACTGAGCTGAAGAGCCTACCTGGTGTTTCTCTCTTCTATCAGGTTCACCCTTATTTTCTGGCCTACCAGTTTTATGCATTGGTTTTTCATCATGTGCTGGTGGCAAATGCTCCTTTTTGGCTGTGGCATTATTTTCTTGAGACTTCACAGGAAAATTTGAGTATGGGGACTGGCACATCCCAGAAGTTAGATCTTTGCTTTCATCTTTTACAGCATTTGCATCAGGCTTTGAAAAACTTTCAGATACAGTTTGTGGTTTTTCTCCTCCTGGAATATTTTTCTCAGGCTTTAATAATTTACTTGAAGGAGGTAATGGATGGTTCCCAGAACCTTGGTATTTTTCTTTCTCTTTTACAGCCTTTTCTTCAGGTGACCTGGTGTTGTCTCCTGCTGCTGTCTTTTGCTTCCTCTCTCCTGAAGCACTTTTATCTTGAGGCTTCAGCATTTCATTCAAAGAAGCCAGATCCTCAGAATTTGGATTTTCATCCTTTTCTTTTACAGGATTAGTACCAGGCTTCTTAAAACCTGAAGAATATGATGTTTTTTCCTTTTGTTCTGGAATAATTTTTTCTTGAGGCTTAACCAATGCGTCTGGTGGTACTGATGGACACTTTCTGGAACTTGGAAGTTTGTCTTTATCTTTTGCAGTATTTGTATCAGGTGTTGGAAAATATTCAAATCTCATTTGCTTTTTGTCTTCTGGAATATTTTCCTCATGCATTTCTGATTTTCTTGATGGAGGTAGCTGGCTCTTCCCAGAAAACTGTTGCTCAATATCCTCTTTTACTACTTCTGTTTCAGGTGACCCAGTGTCTTCCACTGCTGGTATCTTTTGCTTCCTCTCTCCTGAAGAACTTCTGTCTTGACAATTTGGCACTTTGCTTGAAGAAGGTGACTGGAACTTCTCAGGGGTGTGTTTAGTCTCTTTTTTATCTGGCTTAGTTTCAGGCTTTACAAGGTCACCTGGTGCCACCTGTTTCTGTGTCTCTAGAGTGGTATTGTCCTCATCAGCCATCTTATTGTCCTGCTTTGCTGTATTTCTTGGTGGCATTGAATAATTATTGAAGTCTGAATTGATATTTTCTAGTCCTTCACTGTCACTTGCATGTTCCATTGGCTCACCTGAGGAGTCCAGGTGGTTTTTCCTATTACTGCAATAGAAGTTTTCATCTCCTGTCATATCATGTCTGTGTTTCACAGAATCTCTTGGAGATGCTAGATGCTCCAAACTCTGTCCAGTATTTTTCACTCCTTGAATGTTGGTATCGTGCGCTGATGAAGGTAACTGGGATGTTTGAGAACTATGAGCATCATTCTCCTTTGAAGAGTTATTATCATGGTCCACAGTATCATTTGGTGTGAATACTTGATCCTGATCAAATTTATGCAAGACATTTATCTCTTCTTTCTCCTCTGTCTCCATCCTATCACTTTCATGCTTCATGTCATCATCTGAGGAGAAGATCTTTGTGTGTTCACATATTTTGTTTCTACTTTTTGCATCCCTCTTTTGCTCTGAGACCAATTCAGTTGATGTGGGAATCGGGTTCTCTTCTAGCATATCACATCCTTGGTTTTTGGTATCATCTAATATTGGTGTTTGGCTCTTCTCCAAGGGTAATAGGGGATTTCCTGCCAGTGTGGTTTTATTTTCATGTTTTCCTGGCTTTGTGGTTGAATGTGAAAGACAGTTCTCAAGTCTCTGACATGTATTTATCTCTTCGTCTGTAGAATTTTCATTTTCTGTGGCATGATCTGGGAATAGTGCTTGGTTCTTAAAATCACACCTAGTTTTCTTCTCCCCCATTGTGTCATTCCCGCCACTTGTCAACTCATCTGAAGGGGTTTGTGAATGCTTCTCACAGCCATGCCTGTCATGCTCATGTTCCACAGCACCAGCTTCCTGTCCCACCAGATCAACAGGTGGAAGTGCTGGAGGGTTTCCAAGAGTGTGATGTATACTTTGTCCTGCAATCCCACTCATTGATATTGGTAAAGGGGTTGACAAGGGTGACTGCCATGCCTCAAAGTCAGGCCAAGTCATCTCATCTGTGGTATCCTCTTCATGTTCAATGAAAGATTCAGATGGCTTGTGGCAGGTCTCCAGGTCAGTTAAGGAACTCGTTTGCAGGGCTTGATTGTTCGACTGATTCATCACTTCATTTGAAGATAATTTGTCCTTCCCAAAATCTTCTTCTGAAATAAAGGAACTGTGCTTCACAAGGTCACCTGGCAAAGGGCTTTGTGTCTTTTCCAAAGGAGGAGAGGTGTTCTCTTCTTCTGGCTTTGGCTCCAGGCTCTCATTTGAGGAGAGTATAGGTTTGCTCTGATTTACATCTGGAACTGGCATGTCCCCACTGGAAACATTAAAGTTATTTTGTGAACTAAAATTCATTTGAGGAGGCTTAAGCTGCATGGTTTTTAGTTCATTTTGCATTTGGCTGTTGGGTGTTTTATTCTCCTCCTCTATATTTGGGACATCACTATAATTTTTGCTAGAAGATGTTTTGTCTTCACTGTGAAATGTTGCTTCTTTTTTGGCTTCCTTAGAACACTTGCCTCTTAAATACAGTGTGTCTATTGGTGGCTTTGTGCCAGAAGCTGGTATTAGGACACTTAACTGTCGCTCATCCATGGAAGGCTCAACTTCATAAGATGCTGAAAATTTTGGAGAGTAAAATGACAGAATGTTTTCCAGTTCTTTCTGCTCTGGAAAACATTGTTGGCCTTCAAAGAAAGGGTCCTTTTCTGGCTCTGTGAGCTCTGTGTCATCTTCATCTGAACCGTATACATACAGAGATATTTCAGGAATCTCTCCTGATTGAGTATCCTGAGGACTTTGTTCATGGGAGCCTTCAGCTGTGCTAGAGACAGGTGGGTCAGAAGATGGGCTGTCTTCCTTAACATGTTGCAGAGCATTGGTAATTCCCAATAGTGAAGGTGTGTCATGCCCAGCTGGCATGTTAATCCCATCACAATCTAGACCACATTCAGGTAAGGGGGGAATGCAGTCTGCAAGAGCTCTGTTTTTATGAGTAGTTGAAGAATTATCTGGAACAGGATGAAAGCTGGGTCCCTGCTTTGTGGAATCTATTTTGGCCTCAGCACAGTCCTTGGCATCTGACATGGCCTCCGGTGCCATCAGTAGCTCTTCTTTGTCCTCCCTGTCCTGTGCTGCATTTGCCAGTGTTCTGTTCTCTCCATGGTCTCTCTTGGATCCCTCCTTTTCCTTCAGTAGTGTGCCATGACCAAAAGGCTGCTTTGTGGCATTATTTTTTGACCAGCTCCAAGGATGGTTAATTTTGGTAGCCATGCTGAGTTTGGGCACTGGAACCATGGAGCACACTAAATTTTGGGACTCTGGACCCTTTATACCTGTGGCTGTCATTGCTGCCATGCGCAGCACTCTGACCTCAGGCTTATGAATAGCTTTTCTGCTGGGAAAGTTTTTAGTCTTTCTCTCACCTTTGCGCAGGAGTGATGCTTTCACCTCTGCAGCTGAGCAGAGAGTGCTTTGTTCAAACTGCTCCTTCAGTTTGGACAAGATTGAATTCTTGTTGACTATTTTTGGTAAACTGCTGCTTTCTCCCTTCTTTTTCCAACTGGGAGACTTCTCCTTGGCTTCTTTTTCTTCAGCAGCTAAAAATTTCTTCAGGATGTTCTTCACTGTGTTTTTTCCAGTCACACTACTCCACCTTGCCCTCTCGCTGGGTGCTGTGTCTGCATCCTCCTCCAATGCTTTTCCATCTCCCTTCCTGTCTCTGTTTCTGTCCAGCTTGTTACCAGCCCTGCTCACCCACAGCTTCTCCTTAATGACCAGTTTGCCGACTTCTCTTCTCTTCTTGGTGTATGGCTCACGATTGTTGTTCAGAAACCTGGACCGCAAGAGCTGAAATCTGGTTGGATACTGAACCCTGACTGGATTTGGACATGGCTGGTTAGAGCTCACCTGGTTTTCTTTACCTTCTGCCCATTTTGTCCTCTTGTTGCTGACCTGTGGATCGCCGGCTGCGAGCTCGGTGACGTATAGCAGCAGGCTGCTGAGAACAGCAAAGGCTCCTTCCTCTGTTGCCATCCTATTGAGCTTCTTCTTCAGCACCAGAGGGTCTATAAGCATCTTATTATCTCCACAGAAGTGCGAGCTTTTGGTGCTGTACAAGAGAAAACATAAATGTCTTTTCAAGTTGTCAACATTGTCACTATATTCTTTGCTTTAATGGCATGCTGCTACGCATGAAATGGAAGAAAAACACTTAAATTTAGAACTTCTCAAGAGAGTTGATGTTAGTGGCCTGTTAAAAAGCATGCAAAGTGCTCAGAAAGCTTCATGAGGCATGGTGTAGCAGGAGTGTCAGGGCTTCACATCGTCCCACACAGCACTGTCAGTTCTTCTGTGTTTTGTGGGCAGTGGAAGGACTTAGGGAAGCAAGCAATGCTAATTGGGGTCACTGCATCTTCTCTCTGCCACTAGTCACTCATTTAGAATTACCATGTCCTAAAGTGAGGGCAATGTTCAAGGTATTTTCCTTTCCCTCTAGGTAAAGTGTAGGCAACGATAAATACAATGAGATTACAGTCAGCAGGAAACTATGGTTCTGTCACTGGTTTATAACCATGAAAACAAAATATCAAGGCTGAGGGGCCCAAATGTTCCACTGATGGTTTTTACTATTGGTACAGGTTAGAAGTTGGTAGATACCTCTCCAGAATTAAAAAAAACAACACAGCAGAGTTGCTTTTATTTGCTTTCTGATAGCAATCAAAACCCACATCAGGACGATGCTCTTAAATGAGCTTTGTGAAGGCTATCACCTCAACAACAACCCTGGTAATATCCCTTGACTACAATCCCTTTTAATCTGGAAGAAGAAGGATGGTATGTTGGACCTCTGCTTGTTTGAAGAATCAGCCCCTTGGACAGCTGGGGATTTAGGCAATGCTTTACTTGGTGCAGATCAGTTGCTAAATAAAATACTGAACTCAGCACAAAAGCTGGAGCTTGAAGTCAATAACAATAGATGGGTTTAGGAGGGAAAAATCAAGAGGTGTCAGCTTTCTGACACCATGGAAAGCTGGAAGGTTACTTCACCGTGCAGTGAAATAGCTTCACGCACAGAATGCAGCCTGCATAGCTGCAGGGGATTAATTTTTATGAGCAGAAGTGGAATTAAAAAACTCTTTAAGTCCACATGTAGAAAATGAAGAAAGGCTGCAAAGAGGGTCATCCTTTAGGGAGTGTCAAGCTCGGAAAGCTGGGGAAGGCCCAGCTGTGCCTCAGAAGCTGGCACCCCATGGCCTCTGAAAGAAACTGGACCCAACCCCCCACTGCAATATTATGGAGGCTGTTTGCAAAGTGAGGGACTGCTCCTTGTCCAGTTGGGTTGTGATATTCGGATTCCACTTGGCTGCATTTCAAGTGCCCATATTGAAAATTACATCCCTCAGCAGAGGGACGCATTTGCCATCTTGAATGGAAGAAAGTCTATTTATAATTTCTTTGTAGGTATTTTTAAAGGCCATTAAAAGAAAAAAGCCTGACAACTGGCCCATGTCTAATGTGACAAACAATACCTCGTAGGTTTTGATAAGGAATAACCACATTTCAGCACAGAACAGGGGGTATCATTCACCCTTTCCCTTACCAAATTTGCCACAGCCAAGGAGGCAAAGCTTCTGTGTTAGAACAGTATTTGTCCCAGCTGTGGGAATTTTTAGAATAAAGAAAGAACCAGAATTCAGAGTATAATTGGCTAAAAATATCTGTGTACTTTCCATCTCCTAGCAAGTCTGCTGATACTTCAAGATTGCCATCCCTCTCCTCCCTAACTAGTGTCTGGTGTATTCAGAAAAACATGTGGGGCCATCAACCAATGTGCTTTAGGGTCATGTCTGATCTCTCAGGAGAGCAGTAGAACCAGATGCCCTGCTTTCCCCTCCCTTCTGGACTACTTTGGGTGCTATAAATGGCCACAGTAAAATACAGACTAGTCTTGCTATCAGCAAGGCCAAACTAGTATTAATTGTGAAGGGAATAAGAAGATCAGACCCTCTCTGCTAGGAATATTCACAGTAATTAATCACGTATGAGGTATAAAATTCAAACAACTTCGTTAAAATACACTATGAGTGAGCTCTATTCAGGGATCTCCTTTTCCATGTTAGAGTGTTATTACAGGATGCCATCTGAAATGTAGCATTTTTGGGAATACTGCATTGCCTTAAGTACCAAGACATGTTGCATGGGTTGAGTGTTTGGTCCATATTCACCAGTCAGCAGCAGAAAATGAACAAACAGCTATGGCACCTATTTAGGGTATCTGCAGTTCTTCCAAGATGACGTCACCTGCAAATGACCATCGTGACCATGTAAATGTGAAATTGCATTCTGTGCAAGGGCAGTGGTACAATGACACTGAATTCTGAGACCACCACAGAAAATGGAGGTAGTGATGAGTCTGCTTTAACCTAGTGTTTGGAAAACACTATGGTTTCCCCTCAAGGAAGCAGTCCCAAGTAAGAGGTCTCCTCATGTCTGGGAGCATGACTGCCATTCTCAACAGACTAAGTCACCATCCCTGATTTTTCTTTACTGTCTTTTTCTCTTGAATTATGTCATCTCTCAATGAAATATAGTCACCTTTATATCCACTACAGTCAATTCTAAGCCCATTGGGAATATCCAGACAGGTAGACCCCATGCACAAGGGGAACCCTGTGCCACCAGAATTCACTTCCCAGCACTTTGAGCTCTGACAAGGCAGATACTTGGGCTCCTCCCTGATCCTGAAAAATGGCCTAACATGTACTTTATATTCCTCTCTTCCTCTGGAGATGCTGGTTTCCACTCTTTTTAATGTGTGTGATGTGCCTCAGTGTGCTGCTGGTTTATGGAAATGCTGCTGCACGGTTTTCAGCCTCTGGAGCAGTCTGCTTGGACCTGCAGAGGAGGCAAGGCCACCTTCAAAAGTTTCCTGTCTTCTTGGCCCACAGATAATTAAGATGCGTAAGACGGGCTGCTTAGTTACATATTTATAGGTTCTTTGGGAACACTTATCACAGGCAGCATCAGAGTGGTAACAGCGTAATGTGCCAATGGGCAGCAGTGCAATCCTACCCTGCTGGCTGGCCTGTCCCAGAGAAACCTCTGCAGTGGATACCCCTGTGTCGTGAGCAGAGGAGAGCTGAGGTGCCAAGGTGAAGGGAGAGGGGCTGGCACTGTCTCCCAGATCTGACTGCTGCCTCCTGCACCAGTGAACTCCTGCCTTTCCATTCTTTTAGGAGTCCAGATGCTGCTGAGTAGCAGGGCGTGGTGGCTCTGCTACCAGAGAGATAGTGGCATCCCGTGGCATTTGCTAAAAGCATACAGTTGTAGGATTTTCTGGTTTAGTGTCTCTGGTGTGGAAAAGAGAAAGCCCTGTCTCTTGATTCTGAATTTCATGCTAAATATCTGATCATGATTTTAGACACTCTAGCAGCCCAAAGGATTGGCTCTTGCAGGGACAGTGGCATGGGCAGAAGGAAACAGCACTATGGAGACCTCATCAAAAAAACAAGAAACAAATTGAAAAACACTGTCCAACATACAAAAGCCATCAGAGATCAATGGATTGATCTACCTTACTGTTGGGGAAATTGCCATGAGCTGGAGTGTGCAAAGTGCTGCACCTCATAGCCTCCCTCATCCCTGGGCATCCCAACAGTACCTGGCTCTGTGTGGTGTTTGATCCAAGGACCTGCCCCTAGATAAGGAAGACAGGCAGGAGCAGCTCTGCCAACTCAAAACAATGCACAGGCCTTTTGAGTGTGTTCAGTGAAATGATGGCCAAGGCACTGCTTACCCCAACAGATGCAGAAATGGTGCTTTATAAGTTGTCTTTTTTTTTTTTTTTTCAATGAGATTCTCTCACTTATCTCTGAAACACAACTTGGTCCTGTCCAGGTTGTATAGAAGGTAAAGTGGGAAAAATTATGAATGCTCTTAACATTTGTTGGTAATTTTTTTTTTTCTTAAAGGAAGAAGAAAAGTCAAAGTACTAGAGAAAGTCCTACCTTATGCAGAATATGTTCTTCTCTCTTCTCTACTGCTGAATTTATAACAGGAGTGCTAGAGGCATCCTAAACTAGAAGCAATGTTTTCAGAAAGTCTCGGTATTCTCTGGCACCAAAAGCTACTGACACAATTGCTGCCTTTGGTTTAAGAGATCTCCAAAGCAAACAAGAAAGCACCTTGCGAAGCTGCCAAGAGAAAACATGCTGAAACAACAGTGCGAGAGGTAACGCGCAGTACGGAAAACCTTCTCATACGGACATTGTCATGCAGGCTGCTATTCCTACTGACAGGCATCACCTGCTCCTGTGTCTGCCACATAACATCCCAGTGATGATTCCAGCAATGGCTTACATGGAAAAAGGCGTAGGAAAGTGCTCATGTATTTTTAGCTATCTTTTTAAAACACAGTTCAGCAGCTGGAGAAAGACAGGAGAAACCAACACCATGTAGGCAATCACGCACGGTGGAAATTAGGAAGTATTATGTTGACCTCACTTTCTGAACTTCTAAGGTAAAACATGAGGTTAAACGTGGGAACAAATTCTGGGCTCACTTCTGCTTTATTTAATTGAGGATTCCATATTTATACCTGTGCTGCTCTTGGGGACATTAAGATTTCATTCATCATGCTGTTTGTGGTATGCAACTTCTAACCCAATAGTAGTTTGCTGGTTTTCTTGAAAAATGAGGAAATGAAAGAAAAAGGAAAAATGAAAAGAAGGAAAAAAAAAGGTAAAGGGACAGGAAAATGAATGATAAACAGGACAAGAAAAAAATTTTAAAATTAAAATAAAAAGATAATAATAAAAAATTTAAAAAATAAAAAGAAAAGAAAATAGGAAAAAGAAAAAAGAAAAAGAAAAAAGGAAAAAAGAAAAAAGAAAAAAGAAAAAAGAAAAAAGAAAAAAGAAAAAAAAAAAAAAAGAAAAGAAAAAGGAAAAAAAAAAGAAAAGAAAAAAGGAAAAAAAAGAAAAAGAAAAAAGATAAGAAAGAAGAAAAAAAGGAAAAAACCAAGAAGTTGAAGAAAAAACTTGGCAAGGAGAGTTAGATGAAGCCAGGCAAGGAAAGGCAAAAAAGAACAAAAGGCAGTAAAGGGAAGAGAAAAAAAAAAAAACAAAAAAGGTAAAGCAGTTGTTACTTTTCTTCTTGGGGTTTTTGTGGTGCTCAGACTTGTGAAATGTATCACAGCCTAACTGTTGACCTATTACAACTGCTTGAAGACCTCAGCCAAAAATTCTGATACTGATACAGCAACATATAATCTGTTCAATCTAAAAATAAAGACTGATACTTAGAAAATAGTGCAAGATTAATTTATTTACAAATATTTCAGCCAGTTATATTTTAGAGAAACTTTTGTTCTGAAGAATGAAGAAGAATAAAAACATAATTCAGAAATTTTAGACACACTGATCAGAAATTTTAGACACACTGATGCTTTACTTGTTCCTTGGAGGTATTTTTAGTGTTGGCTTTTCCTTTTCTGGAAGCTTCTAATGTAACAATACCTTACACCACAGTGCTGATACAGGGATCAGTGATTCATTAAAAGCTAATCCATGAGACATTAGGTTTACAAGTGTCACAGACACATTAGATTTGAGAACAAGGAGGCACACAGTGGTGAAAGGATTGTCAAATATACAGAGAATATCCTCATGAGTGGATACTACCATTAGTTTTGCAAGAAAGCATTAGTTCTGAAAATTAATTTCGTATGTGTAATTACTGGAAACAGCTGTTTAGGAAGTGGTATTATAGCAAGTTAGACTGAAATCAGTCAAAAGATGTTTTATTTATTTTTTGCCATTTGAGGTTTAAGCAGCACTCCTTATATTTAGAAATCCTTACATCTGCAAAAATCCCACAAATATTGCATATATCTAATCAGTCTAATAATTCTAATCAGTCTAATAACTCAGCTATCTTCACTTGCACGCGATGTACATAGAGCTCTTCAGACTAACTCAAGGCTACTTCCTTCACTACAAATGCCAGTCAGATATCTACAGGGCTTGATATAGTCTTTATAGAAAGAAAAAATGGCAGAAACTGCTTTACTTTTCCTCCATGGATAGTCGGTAAAGATTCTCGCCCAAGAACTCGAGCCTCTCCCTTTGTTCCAGGTCCTGGTACAAGCCCTTGGGCACCTTGCTCAGGCCGTAAACCAGGCCGAACAGGCAGCCAGCAATGGAGCCAGTAGCCGCGCTCTCCCCTGCAGGTTTAAGCACAGTTGCAGTGGTCTCTTAGTGTCACCTTCACATACACAGCCAAAACCTGCCCTGCATGGAGGAGGGAGCGTTCCACGCTGATGGAGTGCAGGGGGAGCATGTTGGGTCAGTCCTAAGGGCTAAGGATGCCTATGAGAGCAATGCCAAGGCAAGCACATGGAGATGCCACTGTGGTGTTCGCTCCCCAGCTGGGAGCTCACTTGGTTTCGGGAAATCTAGCCCAGCACAGCAGCTTTTGCAGGCAGCTAGCCACTGCTAAGAACAAAGGAGGGAGCAATAGTTGTAGGGGTGTCTACCATAAAACAAAAAAACTGGAGAGCGTCCCTTCCCTCCTCACAGCACAGCTCAGCACTGTGCAGGCTCTGAAACACCCAGCCTCGCTAAGGAGCACTGATGCTCTGTGGGTTTATGCCTGCCAGGGTCTGCAGTGGGGGACTGTGACCTTTCACCACTGTGGTGGGGCAGGTGAGAGAACCAGAGCCCTTGAAAAGGACCCATAGCACTTAGGGAGGGGGTGGGTGACTCAGGGCTGGGGTCCTAACCCCTAGCTATGCTGGCCCTCCCAAAAACCCAGCAAGATGCCTCTGATAATGGGAAAGTTCTCTCTTACAAAGCTGCAGATTTAATTGAGTGCCTCCAAGTGATGGATTTTATTTGGCTGGCACTCGTTTGGGTGCTGTATTTTTTTTCTCCCTTACGTGGTTGCATTACGTGCAGCTAGATGCTGTTTTGCCAAAGGTGCTCATGTTCTGTCAGGATCTGTCAGCCCTTTAGAAAGCCATGCTGGACTTAATCCTCATGCACCTCTGTGAGGAACCATGAGATGTAGACGGATCAACATTTGAAAAGTGCTGTGACTGGCTTGTGTGGCAGCTGCTGCCAGAAGGATGGGGTTTAGGAGATAAAACCAGAGGTGAGAATGTTACAGACAACAGGGCAGATTGGCCAGCAGAGGCAGCTGACAGCCAGGAGGGCTCTATGCCAGCCCTGGCAAGGGAGCAGGGGTAAGGAAGCACAGGGGACCCTCACCTCCGTGGAACATGGAGCGGTTGCAGAGCTCTGTCCAGTCCCCACCACAGCCCATCAGGGCGTCGTACGCGATCATGGGGGCGTCGTGGCCTCGCCTTCCCCCCCGGCCTTCGGAGCTCCACCGCCTGTACGTCTGTGGGACAGACAGCACGGTCAGGGCAGGGCACCCGAGCTGCAGGCATGGGGCAGGGGCCATGCCAGGCTGGCTGAGTGGGAATAGCTCATTGGGCTGGCAAAGGGCAGCAGGGGCTGTGCCATGGCTCCCCTGGTGCCATGTGGGACCAGCCACAGCAGCAGCTCCAGCAGTCCTGGTGATGCCTGCGGAGCTGGTATTGATGCTTTAAGTTTTAGCTTTTGTATTTTCCAGATTCTGTATGCATTAGCATATAACTCTGAACTTCATATGAAGTGTTAGCAAGTTCTCCTCACAGTTTAGTTAGACAGAACAATCCTTTTCCAGCCCCAGAACCAAGACACCACTGCAGTTTCAGGCCCCAAAAGTACAAATAACAGTGAATTGAGGAGAGCAATCTGGGAGGATGGGACTTCCTAACCTGAAACTGTAGTTGGACTATTAACCCCAGTATGTAAATGGACCAAAACTTATGAAAGTGTGAAAACTTATGACTCAGAATCCATCTTGGCTGTAGCCTCACCCAGGCTCTTGTACTGCCCAAGGTGTGTCCTTTATATATATATATATATATATATATAAATAAATACCTACTTTATTCCTTTAACACTGTCTAGCCTCTGTTCTAGGTAGCCTCTCAAGGCTGCACTCCAGGTTAACACACCAAGTTCTTGGCAGGCCAAGAGGCTGGTTTAAGTAAGCCAGAAATGCCAAAAAGTAGATCAAGACAGATTTGAAGTTCACATCCTAGATATTCCTCATCATATGAAAAATCAAGGGTGGTAAGGACATGCTTTGTTAGTCCTCTTCCTGCCTCTGGGAGTATTCTCAGCTCCCCTTGTCATATGTTTGCTAATGTTCCAATTAGCCAAGTTTTCATGGAAAGTGAAAATGATTTGATCCAGTAATTTCTTTAGGGCATTAGTTTCAGATTATGTAATTCAAGCCCCTTCCTCTGTCTTTTTCTTGCCAAGCCTTTTCTCTCTTCTTCTAAAAGCACTTGTTGAACAAAAGGGAAAATAATTTGCAAATGTAAGAAACAGTTCTTCCCCATGGGAAGAAGGAAGAAGAAAGAACTCCAAACCCACAGTGAGGTTTGCAAAGGAAAATTGGACTTTCCTTAGAGCAGATATCTCCAGCTACAAATCCCCACATTATCTCAACACTAATAAATTTATAGTTAAAAAATACCTTCCTATTAAGAAATGGACAGCTTTATTTCCTTAAGTTTAACTTACATCATGGCAAGTTCAATGTTGCTGGTTGGCTGGCTCTTGGCTTCTGTAGCGTGTATGAAGGGTTTGCATTTCTTTCTATTCATTTTCACCTGAGCTATTTCATACTTGGTTGAGGTTTATCTACACATCCATTAAGCACAGCAGAGTTAGACTACAGCTTCAGTTTGTTGCTTTCTTTTTTTTATTTTTTCTTACAATTTAGAGAGATTATTTATGCCTTTATTCTGTTCTCTGCCCAATGCAAATTTCCAGCCCTGTTGCTGCAGTTTGGATGCTGATGGAGCAGCACAGACACCATGCTACCAAATGCTACCAAAGGCAGGAGGGTACAGCACATAGGGGCTATTCTGGTGTGCAGCCAGGCAGCTCAAGTGTCGCTCCGGCAATTCCTCCTCATCCCTGATGCTCTGCACACATCCAGTGTCATCTCGCCTTGCTGAAACAGCTTTATACTGAGGATAGCTGTCCTAGGACTGAACCTGGCAGGGCTTAGCTGCCCCCAAGGCAGCACTTCCCAAACTTCTTCCTTCTCCTTTCAGCTCCAGTGCCTTTGTGCAGCCCTGTGCCATGCTGTGGCACCAGCCCAGCTTCCCTTGGGTGGGCCAGCAAAGACCTAGGACTTGGATGGGGTGTCAGCATGCATTCTCCTGCTGAAGGCATTGAGCTGTTGCCAAGCCCAGGAGGTAATTCACATGTCCCCTCCTTGCTGTCAACCCCTGCCACCAGCAATTACAGCTGCCTCTGACTTCCTCACCTTTCAGGAGCTGCCTCACTGTTGGCTAGCACTCCTTTTCCATTCCTTTTCTTTCCCTTCTTTCTGGGTTCTTTCACTCTTCTGGCTTAAGCAACTCCGTCTTAAGAAAACAAGGTCCTTATAGGTTAACTGTCCTGGATGACTTTGATTTTGTTCCTCCCTCATTTTGTAGCACACTGTGTTCATCACAGGAAAGCAAGTCAGACCAGTGTTTTGTTTGCAGAATCAAAGCTGATCCCATGTGTTGAGCAATGTCTGCCCATTCACCGCGTATCTAACATCTTCCAAATGCACATCACTGAAAAATTATATATATCAGCTAATAGAGAATGTGGCCTTTTCTCTTAAGCATCTCAAGGTGTAATTTCTTTTTGGGAGGGAAATTGCCTTTGAAACATGCTTGGATCTATCCAAGCCACGTTTGAAGGCTTCACTTTCACACACAGCTGGCATTGTGCCTGCAGAAAGGTGCACCTGGCCAAGCAGGAACATGCATGTGGTGGCCTGGGCAAGGGTTGTGCCAGATCTGGTGCTTTATTAACTGCATGTGGAAAGGCAACTGGCTATATTCCCAAACAAAGGGGACAGCTTGTCCAAAGGGAAGGTAAAAGGAGGGCACTCTTAGGAAAAAGGCAGGCAGAATGGTCTTCATTCACCTTCTCCTCATCTATTCTTTCCATAGCTTTTAGCACACTAATGAAGTGTCTCAACTCCTGCCAGGCTATAATCTCTGCCTGGTGGGGGAGTTTGAGGGTCAAGCACCATTTTTCCTTTCTTGTTCATCAAAAGAAAAAGCTCAGTAGACCAAAATATTTGGGCTAGGGTAATGAAGGTAAATTTTGCTTCTGCATTAGGAATTCCTACAGTTCTCTGTTGAAATGATCATGGGAAATTACTGTTTGGTTTAATCTCCTGAAATTTTGCTGAGACTCCAGTAGTACTGGAAGGAATATAAAACTAGTAGGGAATTCATGGCAGTGCATTGGTAAAATAAAACTGGAAGGGAATCTATTCTTTATATTTACAGTGAACAATTTCTTATTATCCACAGTCAATCAGACTTCCATAGGCACCTTTCACAGCACAGATAATCACCTAAAAATACACAAAGTGACTTCTCAGTATAGAACTATGCTTAAATAGTCTGGAAAAAAAAGGACTGATTTATGGCAAAAGGTGACAAGAACCACATACTTATTGCTTAGCTGCTAAGTGGAGAGCTTTAGGCTGTGCCAGCCCATATCAGATAGCTGTAAACAGCAGGCAAGAACACACATTATTTCTCTCCAGTTAAGAAGATATAACCAGCAAAGAAAAGATCATGTACATTATAAAATAGTAGTATCTCATGGAATGTGGTGAAACACCATCTCTCAAGACATTGAAACTAGCCTGGCACAGCCCAAGCTGGCAGCGAATCCATCACTTGGGATGTCTGTCTTCTGCTCAAAGGACCAAAAAATCGTAGACTGCTTTGGATTGGAAGAGACCTTTAAAGACCACTGAGTTCTAATCCCCTGCTATAGGCTGGGACACCCTCCACTAAACATGACCAAATCCAGTTTCTAATACCTGGGGGTATTTTTGTGGAACTCTGGCCACAGCTCCATTAGGCTTTAATGAGAGCCCCAGGCAGGACACTTGCCTTTTCCACCCTCAGATAGCCATGGCCAATGTTTTGTAGCTGCTCTGGGTATCAGACCATTAAGCCTGCACTGTTTTCTCCCATTGCAGCAAACCCATGACTGGTGGTGACTGCTTTTTTTAAAACTAACATGTACCTGAGTCCAGGACGGGAGGTGTTTTTTCTTTCTTGAAATTTTAGGAAAAAAAAAAAAAAAAAGAAAAGAAAAAAGATTTTCTGACTATTCTGCAGTGGAATCAGTTGAAAAAAAATAGTGGTGTGTGTCTTTGAAAATACCACTGTTGGTTCAGAGCCATCCCAAGAACTTTTGGAAGTTGCAGTTACCTTTTCTCTCTCCTCTGCATCATAGTTGGCTGGAAAGACAGGTTGATTCTGATTTTCCTCGTTGATTTCTCTCTCCTCCAAATAAAACTGCCACTTGGCTTCAAAGTAAAACCAGTGCTCTTGATATTCTGAAGGAAAAAAAAAAGAAAAAAAAAAGAAGTATTCCATTTCAAGAACATTTTCAATTCTACTTTAACATATTTTAAGGATAACAGCAATATTAACTGTCATGAAAACCCAGGTATTTCATAATAATGTACTGCATATATACTAAGTATGTATGGAGTGGAACATCTAATTGATAACAGAGGATGAAATGAAGAAAATATTTTCAGAATTGTATGCAATTTTAATGTCATTTAAGATATATCAGGATAAAATTTTACACGAATTTATCAAATAGCAGTCCAAGGGAAAGATAAGAGTCAGCAAAAAGAAAACAATCAATTCTTTGTCAGTTCTTGTTCCTTTACTGTGATTAAAGAATATCTAAAAATGCTTCCACATCCTAAATACAATTTGCCACCTACCTCTGTTATCAATTTTTAATCACATAAATTCTCCAGTATTTCTGTTCTATTTTCATCACATTTATTGTGTGATCATTCAGGAAAAAAAAGATAGGAAAGTCCAAAATTCCCATTTGCATATATTACAATACATATCAAATGTAGCAAAAGGATAAATAACACACACATCTGCTATCTGTACCCATAGAAATAATCCTTTTTAAATAACTGTATGTCTTTCTGCTTTCTTTCTGTCACTTTGGGAAGTGATGTTTAATCATCCCCATGTAAACAAACTTATTAAACTTAGTTTATTTGCAAGCCAATGCTCTGGTTCTCTCTTTTTATAAAGGCGTAAAAAGGCACCTAAGACAGTCACACTGGACTGTTAAGCACATACACATACATCTGTCTGCAGAATTGAGGCCTGAGGGAAACCCTGCCTAGCAAGCTGTGGGGGGAAAGGAGTTAGAGAATAGTGAGGTGTCCCAGATGGCTAAGTATGCCAAGGCAAGCTAGTAGTTTGGGATAGGACTATGGGTGTAAAATAAAATTTAACATTCCCACTTTTTCCCTGTTTTCTCTCCTGCTCGGCTGCTCAGTGGTGTGTGCTGCAAGGGGCTGAGGGGCACACACACAACCAAACCATCCACCTGAAGGATGTAATCTGATTTTGCATCTTTTCCTAAGGGCAATTAAGACTCTCTTGGGCAATTAAGATCTTTAAGTAGGGGTAATCCTTTTTTTTTTTTTTTTTTTTTTTTTTTTAAATCCAAGCTGCTTTGTAGGACTTGATACTTCCACAAAGTTGTCAGCTGCCGGTGCCCCAGCCCCAGACAGTGATGAGCATTCAACCACATGCCCAAGACACCTGGAAATGTCCAGCTGCCCTTTTTCTGAGTCTATACACCGTTTGGCCTCATTTCAAAGAAACCATTTCAAAGAAACTCATTTCAAAGAACCCTAAAATGGGAGATGTTTACGAAAGTAGAGTGAAAGGGCATTTACAGCCAGCTGGCCAAGAAGAGTATCTAGATGTATCTACAGCATCTAGAGGAAAACAAACGTAAGCAAAGAAAATGTAAACTATCAACACCCACTACAGTAGCTGGTTATGACAGTTTTTAGAAATGTGAGTGTCCTGGCCAGTCTCTTTCTTTTTTGTTGGCTTTTTGTTTGTTCGTGGGGGTTTTTTTTCCTAATTCCCCCATGACAATAAACCTTAAATGCCTCAAAATGAATGTTTGCTAGGTAGCACTTTAACAAGCAAGGTGCTTGTTCCACAGTTTCAGAAACAGAGGGATCAAGCAGCTGAAGGAGATTTTTGTTGGGTGGACCTGTAGCATGGTCAGAATCCCATGCCACTAACCCTAGCAAGGCTCTGCACCATGCTTTGAGCCCAGCCAACGTGATGGTCACATTCAGGCCCGTGGAACTATCTGGACAGTAATTGCAACTGGATATCACAGAGGGGTGTAGAGACGAACTCTCTGTGACATGGATAACAAACTCTCTGTTATCCATGGGGGATAATATAGCTAAAATAGGATTTTCTAAAACTGGAGGACTCTGTTTGGCAGGATTTCTTCGCAGCGCATCTCAGCAGCCAAGGAGCTTAACTTTAATGCAGGACACTTTTCCCACTACCAAAATAGGATGAAGCTCAACAATACGGGCAGTGGCTGGAGGGCATGCCTCAGGAGTCCAGCATGCGTATCTCCACACCGAGGGGTCCTGCTCGGGTGGAGTGACAGGGACCTGCTGCACAGCCACTCAGAGAGACGCTCGATCACATTAATCCTGCACCTGCTCCTCATGGGCCCCTGCTAAAAAAATCCTGGTGTGCAGTGAGGCACAGATGAAAACGCAGGGTCTTTCAGAAAGCCTTCCTGGGGCTCCTTTCAGATTTTAAAGCAGCTGCTTCTCTTCAGGGGCAAGTTTTAATTTCTGAGTGCTCTTGAGTAAAGATTTATACTGAATTCAGTCTCTCTCGTCAAGCTGTCCCTTAATCTCTTTTCCTGATGTTTCAATGTAATGATACTCATCTGTCCATGGCAGTCTCACCATTACAAACATCAGTTCCTGGCAAGAGGGGACTAAAGTAGTTTTGCCCCAAAGACCACATGCATAGCAATAATAAAGTAGTAGTATCAATTTCAGTAGTGGGGTGACACTCAGTTGTTTCAAACAAGGATACAGCTGGCTGTATCTTAAATATTTATTCATGAAAGCAACAAGTCAAATCTGAATTGTGGTCTAAAGTTAACTCTTGGTCAGGAGGCATCTGCAGGTGAAATTTTCCCGGCAGGATGAGGAGTATCAGTGTTTTTTCTTATGGAAGATGTTGAACTGCACTAACTGATGGAAGGCAGCTGAATAATTAATCTCAGCAGTCAGTTTGCCTAATGACGTGCTAAATATAATTTCCTTCCTCCCCCTTACCCAGCAATCTCTGAAGATTCCCTAAAAATAAAACTGTGCAGTAGGGCATGGCCATTGCTCTTTTGCTTTGTATTTTTACCACCGATACACCAGGGAACTAACTGGTGGTAGAAGGTGGCACCACACCTGTGAGGAGCCTACCTCTCTGAGCAGAGAAAGTGGGAGGACAACCTTTGGAGGGAGGAGAGGGGGGAAAGCAGCACGATGTAGAGACTAGGGAGCGACATTGCTTCAGTGCCTTTGCAGCTAAACATAGCTTTAAGAAAATAAACTCTTGTTCAAACTCAGTACCTGCCATGTGACGAATGGTCTTCTTACAGTATTCTTCAGCCATGGGCACAACCTTCATCATCTCCCTTCCCCACTGTGCGAGAGGTTTCCCTTGTATTGCGTATGCCACAAAGAGAGCTGTGCAAAGGGACCCTAGAAAACCTGGAATTTACAAACAACAAGGATTACTGGTGTGCATCTACGCTGGGACCATCCCCTTTTGTCCTTGTTTTTCCTCGTGAAATCACCAGAGGAATGCCTCATGGCTGTCAGGTAGATTAACAAATGTACACAACCTATCTCTGCCTGTTTGCAGCCTGGCTTGTGGCATGTCGGGATTATTGGCCCTGTGCGTGCTGCCCATTGGTTTGCGACTTATCTTACATTGGAGGGAGCTTCTGTTCTCAGTGGTGTAATGTGATAGAAATTGAGGTAGGGGTCAAAAATAAACACCATCTACCAATGGGACACTGAAAATCTTCTAATTGAAGTCACATGAAATAATTGACTTGTACAAAGTGATTCAATTACAAGTTATATCAGCTTGTTTACAGCATCATCCAGCCCAAGAATGGTGGTTGCTAGATCTAACACTATTTCTGTCTCATTTGACTCTAAGGGAACAAACCCATGTCCTCTTAGAGGAAAGAAGAAATTGTCCAAGAAAGACATGCTTGTCTTCTACGTTATTTACAAATATTTCAACATTCTAAATATTACTAATATTATAACTGTAGATGGGCACTCAACACTTCCATGACACTAGAAACAGTTGGCTCATTTCTTATATTTGCTTGTGCTCTTGGCATTCTGTCAAGGGCAAAAAACCAACCTGGTGCAGTGTGCAAAAAAAGCTTAAGAAAACCAGCCAGTAATTTAAATAAATCCCAGGTGAGCAAAGTATTGATGCAGGTGCTTCTCAGTGCATGGGTCCAAAAAGGTTCACTCATACATAGAGGCAATCATGAATTTTGTGTATTTTGCTGAAGGTAAAACAAAAGTATTTTAAGAGGTGACAAGTCCAGATGAGGTGATTACTCTGCCACACGACCTGCAAAACTGGGTCAGGCCCAAGGCACAAACAACTCGAGTCCCGTAGATGTTTTCATAAAGAATAAAAAGCCGTGTAGACCCAGCCCAAAGGATTTCACTCAGATATACAGCATCCAGCCAGATACCACAAAGGACCTTGAAGGGTCACATTTACTGTGAAGGTGTCAGCAGAGGGTTTAGAGTGTGAATTACAGGGCTAGCAGGGGGCAGTGGGACAGCTCAGTCAGGGGGTGGCAGAGGCTGGGGTGTGCCCGGAAGGTTTTGGGGGGCTGGCAGTCTCCTGCCCACTCCCCAGGCTGCCCATCCCCCTGCTCCCCCTGCTCACACAGCCTGCTGCTCCTCACTGGGGAAGAAAGCACACCCTGGCCAAGGTGACTGCCTCTGCAAGGCAGAGGGAACCCCTGTGTAGCTTGGCTTCTCCATTCCCCAGAGCAACTCAGCTAGTTTTAGGGGCCATTTTAATGCACAGCTTGATTGATTTTGACAAGACAGCCTCTTTGCCTGGCCTCCTTTGAACCTGTGGACTTTGCAGCTGCCTTAGCAGTGAGGTCTGAGGCTTCACTGTGCCTAACATGGGGAAGTATTTCCTTTATCTGCTTGTTTCAGTCCCAGGTGACACACTGGTTGGGTTTTCTCAGCTTGAGTTATGAGGATCATAACTGCATTTCCCTGACACATTTCAGGATGGCAGTGAGGTGCACGTGGCCCTTCCACCCCTCTCCCTGTCTCTCTGCTGTGCCACTTGCTTCTTTTCCCAGCTGAAAACTCTTTCTGGATGTAATTTCTCATTGTATGGAAGGTGTCTGACAACTTGGGTCCTCCTTGCTGCCATTTTCTGAGTCTCATAAACCCTTTCTCACATGACAGACACAGACTACAAGCAGTCTTATGGCTACTAATGCACCACAGACTTTACATACCAGCCTAATTTTATGCTCTGTTTTGAACCCTTTCCCCCAAATTTTATGGCATCCTGATGGCTTTTCTGACTGCTTCATAGCACTGAGTGTGTTGAACATGTCACCATTCATTATGATTTTATTTATTGCTGTTTAAAACAGACAGAATGAATACATGTTTACATAGCATAAAATTATCAAAATGACAGAGCTGATTATTAAAAACAACATAAATATGCTTATTTAGGTTTTGTTTAGAAAATGTTTCAGACTGGATCCTAAAATATGGGGAGTTAGGGTTTTTCTTTGGCTTACTACCTTTATCTACAGTGATTGGATATGACAAAACCTGCCAAGAGAAAAATGCTGTTATCCCCTGAACCATAAATTTGCATGGTAACAGTGAGTCATCTGGATGTACATGAATCCCAAAATTTGATCAGGGCAACTAACATGAATATGCTTTGGACAAGGCAGGTTGTGTTTAGGTATTGAGATTTTAGAAGAGAAAACAACTATGCCTGAGGGTGCTGTCTGCATAATATACAAGCAAATATATAAGCCTATATAAATAACATACACATGTACATGTTAATCACAAGGTTCAAACTCAGAGCTTGCAGCCTGCAAAGCACAAGTTGTTTAACCAGGGGAGCCATGTTAGTCCCTGCAGAAGAGCAAAGCTGCCTTAGGGGATGTCAGAGTACAGGCATTACCTGTGGGATGGTTATGAGTCATTCGTCCACATTCAATGCTCACTTCAATGAGTGACTCCAGCCTCTCTGGCTTCCAGTATCGCATCCCTAAACACATGGCCTTCGTGGAAGCTCCAAATCCAGAACCTAAAGTAGAAGGATAACACCAAGTGTTTAAAAGGAGACTGATCTCACACAAATATGTTGATAAAATGTGAGAAAAGCACACTTCATTAATTCAGTTCATATGTGGGAAGGGAACTCCTCAGGGAATGGGAAATTGCCATGCAAAAGGAGTTACAAGTTTTGAAAGTTTCTTGCAAGGAATTTTGCTTCTACATAGTCATTCTGGTTTTGCAGGTATATTCCAACATAATCAAGTGCTACAAAGTGCATAGTGGGTTCAGAAAGCTGTGTGCTCTCTTGTTCACGAGACTTATTTGATCCAAACTCTCATCCCATCTTCGTTCATGAAGATGACTTTGCTGTTTTGCTTGCTCCAGATGCCCACACCAGAAACAGAACTTTGATAAACAGATACATTTCCCCACACACTTATTTTATAGTGGTGAGCACACAATTAAAACACTTTATATGAGCTTCACAGTTTGCCTTTCAATTTTAATGCATGTTTCATCCTGGAGAACCTCACCAGTTTCTGCTACATAAAAAAATAATGTATCCAGACGAACCTAAAGGCTACAGAGCCAAATCCTACAAAGTTAGACAATGTCAGAAGAGAAGTTTCCAATGCAACCTGAAATTAGTGCTTATTGCACTACAGCCTATAAGCTTATTGAGCACTACAAGCTTATTGAGCTTGGTTTTTGGAACATCCAACTCTGTGCAGCACAGAATTTATTTATTGAATAGATAATGCAGAATTTTTTAATTCTTAGCATTGAGAGTGTGATCCCAGGTGTTCAACTTTTAAACACTTCATTGAATGGAGTTAAACTTACTAATGAGTTTCTCTGCAGTACTTATCACAGTAATTTTAGGACCCCGGAGAAGTTTTAATGAGCTTATCTTCACCAGGCACCAGTGAGGTGATTATCTTCTCTTTGCAGCTGGTGAGCCAATGCCCAAAAAAGCATTAACTCATTGTAGGAAACCACCCTGAGATGGATAGGCTTCGATTTTTCAAAGTACTTGGCATTTTTCAGTGCTGCCTTTGCTCAATCACACTTCCCAGTGACCTTGGGAATAGCTGAGAGCAAGCAGCATTTCTCTTCTTGGTTCCTGTAAGATAAGGGGCATATTTATGCTACCTAATTTTAGCCTATGTGAACCTGCATTAGGAGCCCAATCTCCTTGTCTTTCCCAGAAAGGCAGCATGAAGAAAGGCAGAAAGTCCATTAGTATCTATGATGGCATAGTAGGAGCAACTCAGGGGCCAGAGTGAATTGAAGCAGCAGATGCCAAGGAGCCAGAGTCACAGCTTTCAGTCACTTATCTAGAGAAGAGCCCTCAGCTGTTTTGGGCTTTGTCTGCTGTGAGAGCAAAGCACCAGGGGCTCTTTTGGAACACCTCTTGCCATTAAGTCTCATCCCAAGTAGTTCCAGCTCCAATGTCCGAAGATTATGAGTGTGATCCAAGTAGGGTAGTGAGCGTGGCAGTGAGTTCTACTTCAAGCCAAACTGAAGCCAGAGCCAAGCTAATATAAACCACCTACTGGCATTTCCAGGTGCAATATCTAGATTTACTTCTTGGGAAAAGAGTTCTCCTCCCCTGAGAGAAGCAATCCAGGAGTAGACAAAACTGTCTGCCTATCCCACAGATCACATAGAAAGCACAAGAAAAACTCAGGAAGGAAATCCAGTCTCCCAGGGCACCACTCAACTGGGAGAATATATCTTCTCCTGCTTGCAAAACCAAACTCTTCATTAAACCATCTGCTGCAATAGAGTAGCAGATGAGAGCCTTCACTATGGAAATCTGGTTTCCCCAAAGGTCACAGTCCATGCTGGTTGTCCAAGAGGGGATGTTCTTGCACCACACAATAACATCTCTCAGTATATGTGAAGTGGAAGATGTGCTACAGTAATCTGACTGCTGGTCTGGAGGAGCTTGTCTTTCCCATTTCACTGCATTCCTACAATCTGGGAAGTTCCATTAAAACCTTCTCCATAACTAGACAAATAAACCTGGTAATGAAAAATTCCATCACGTGGAGTAACATTAAACCCAGACACAGCTTCAGGGAACTGTTAACTCCCATGTCTCATGTCTACCATTTGAACTAGGGACACAAGGGACAGCAAGACTGGTCCAAGCAACAGGGGTGACACATGTGACAACATAAGGACTACCCTCCATGATCAGACCAAAGGTCAAGCCAACTCATCATGTCTGACAATGAAGAGGATGGTTAAGAAAGAGTAAAAGAGAAGTACAATGACATTATCCTTTTGTACTTACTAAGCTGCTGACAATTTGTCTCCCTGATCCAGGAGGCAGCTGGCTATTCATCTTCCTGTTTAAAAACCCTTGTAGGATTTCCCCTGGGTGAATTTGCCCAGCTCAGTTTTGAACTCACATGAACTGTAGCATCTGCAAATTTGCACTGGAAAATAGTTATACAGCTTATGTAGGTGTTGTGTGAAGAAGTCCTTCTTTTTGCTTGTTTTGAGCTCATGACCTCCTAGTTTCATTTGAAGTCCCTAGTTGCTGTCCTGGAGGAGACAGTGAATTTTTGCTGTTCCTATCCATGTTTACCAGTCATTTTCCTTTTCATTCATGCACTACATTATTCTCTTTTAGTATGTCATACCTCAGTGTGATGTTCTTCTCTCTAATAAAGATTAGGGTAATGGCTGCTAAACCCTGAAGATGATATGCCTTTTGTGACTACAAATAATTCTGCATAAAAACTTAGAGCCCAGCACCTTCATCTCCTGTGCATCTGCAGTTTAACCTTCCCTTCAAATTTCCCCTCAACTTTCTGCATTTTTCCTCATGCTTTTCCCTCATGCTTCTCTGCCAATACCACCAGCACAAAGTTCTCAAGTACTTCTAGGAAGCCCAGAAGTTGTTTCCACAGCTGCTTGGATCCTGCAGTCTCAGCCTGAAATACACCTGGTACAGGTAGAGCCCAGCTGTTTGACCTATCATTTGATTGGCCTTTTGCAGTGGCTCCAGAAGCAAATATATGGCTCAGGGGTATTACATTAGTCAGATTTTGATTCCAGTTCTACAGCATCCATGATTCTCTTCTGAACAATTTGAAATTTTGGCAGTGAATCAAAACATTTCTACAATGTCTCAGAAACAGCAGACTCATCTGCATCAAACTTAAAACAAATACTTAGAGACAAGTAGAAGTTGTCTGTAAAACAAACAGTTAATGGAGAGAATTTTAACCTTGTGCTTATCAATGCTGTAAATTGTAAACTGGTTCTTAAAATGGAAGCTGTTAGACAATCTAGGGCAGGTTTTCTGGTGGTCACAGGAATCTCACCAGCCTTTGACATTGCCCAGGTATCTCTGCAACAAGTGGCTATGAGCATGGCATGAGGTGGCAGACACTTAGGGCAGTTTGACTTAGGGATTCAGTGTGCTGACTAAACTCACAAGAATTTGAGCAGAGAAGCATCCATAAGCAATGCAAAATTACCTAAGTCTATGAAGGCCAGAACATGAATTATTGCTGGAAAAGATAAGATAGGATGCCCACAGCAAATCAGCTAATCTTTTGGTTCCAGCCCATCCAAAATATAATCTGACTGCTAGGCATTCAGTCCCAGGCATTCAATGCCTGTGGCATTTTGCCTCAAGAAGAATTTTGTGCAAATTCAATCAAAAGTTAATTATGTCCACAGCAGTGTTGTGTCCCAGAGAAGACAGAACATCTCCACTTCAGGTCACTGGTTCTTCAGTTCCCAGGGTGAAAAAAAGGCTACCTGAAATGTTCTGGATGCTTATTTGTCAGACCAGATGGAGAAGGTGGCTTTTAGCTGCCAGATCTCAATGCAGGAATTAATTTTAGATTCTTCTAGCCCAGAGTATCCCCAAAGCATCATGGAAAGCTGGGGAGGAGGAAGGCTGAAGGAAGAGAGCTAGCTGCAACACTGAAGTGGACCAGGGAACAGCCATATTCAACAGATTGTTGAACAATGTTAAGAGCTACTTGGGGCCAACAGCAGCTCCCACAATTATTTTCATCAGGTTTTATCCACTGTCAGTCACAAAACACATGACAACTGCCAAAGGGTCACTTTCTCAGATCTGGCTGGCTGATAGCAGGGTGGGAAGAACACACCCTTTTCACTCCCAGCAGCTGTTGTGAGGAGCGGGGGACAAGTCAGAGATGCTTTTTTTTTGTCAGAGAAAACTGGCTGCAGAGACCCAGAAATAGCCGTGGCATTGTGCCACTGGGTCTTTGCCATGGTGTGGCATCAATACGCAGCTCTGCTGAGGCAGTGTGCTCTGCAGTGGCAGAGTGTCACACTGACACAGCCACCATCGGTGTGAGCTGACACCCTTTTATGGCTCTCTGGGTCTCCCTCCTCTGATAATGGGGTGTCCCTCAGACAAAGAATCTTGCTTTCAAGATTAATTGCACTGTGTGTGTATGTGTGTGTGCATAGCTGTGTGCGCGTTATCTAACTTGATGCAGAAATTTTTTTCATTGTAGAAGTAAATGATCGTGAAGTGAAAGAGAGGGTCAGGCATAGCTAAACTAGTCTAGGAATGTTAGGGATTACCAACAAAACAATCAAGTTGTTAGCAGGGTATCCAAATGGAGAAAAGTCTCTGCTTTCCCTCCAGTGAATGTGTTGGTGGCTTAGTGCATTTAGGCTTGGCATTTTGTTTCAGATCTGGTGTCACTGAAATGATCCAAACGTTTAAAGGGAAAATGGCAGAAAATATTTCTTAAAATAACCATTAAACTCAAGGACAAAGATCTGGACCCTGAGGCACAGAGCCAAGGACAAAGTCTCTTTAAATAGATGTTAAAGAGGGAGGGGTTTGCTTACAAGAGGACACAGTGCCCTACAGAAGGAATTCTTGGCAGATCTCTTGTCATCCTCAGGCAAACATGGAAACGTTTCAGGGGTAGTGGCCTTTGATGTTGGGGGGGGAAAGGAACCAATTTCCATATTGCCCCAAACCCCAAGAGCATGCATTATCATAGGCAGGCCCTCCAAAAAGAGTGCAGCACTGTACCCTTTTCATTGAAGGGCGTGTGCCAAGCCAGGAGGTGGTTGTCTGGTTTTAACTCCCTGCAGCCTTCAATGGTGGCAGGGTCTGGCCGCCGGCCCGAGAGCTTGTCCACAGCATCCACGTAGCGCTTCACCAGCTCCCGGTACAGGTCTTCTAAACACCAGTAATCTGCTCAGACGGGGAAGAGAAGGTTGTTGTGTGAGGGCAGAAGAGCAAAAAGACACAGGAAACATGCAAGCAAGCTCACTGCGCGTTTGAGAAATATTCCTGTTTCCACTTCCAATGTACCAAGTCATGCGCCTGGTGCCACTGTCACATTTTTACACAACGTGTCAGCGGGCTGGAGGGAGAGTGGTCTTGACTCTCCGTTCTCATTTTTCCCTCCTTTCCTTTCCATGTTTAATTCCTTCACTGAAATGATGAAGCATCCTGTTAATCAACAGTAGCTGCTGAGGGCCTTTATTTAAGCCCTGTGGTGTGAAGTCATTAGAGAGATGATCAGCTGTCAGCGTGGCTGCCATGGGGTTTGGGTCAAGCCAGCTGTGCCTGGCTCAGACCCTGCCTTTACAGCCCTGAATACAATTTAAAAATAATCCTTTTTTTTTTTTTTTTTTTTCTATTTAAATGATCTATCCCATTACAGAATCACTCTAAGAGGTATGTATGACTAGATACAATAGCAAATGAGCAACCTACTTTTTTTTTAACCTGCATGTTATATGTATTTTGTCTAAAATTTATAGGTCTTTCATGCAGGGATCCCAATATCTTATAATATCATGAGCAGTGAGGTTTTAAAAAAAATACTATAAAAATCAGTAAAAGTAGTAAATGCCTACTGCCTGAAGGCAGTTTCCAACACATAAATTTCTCTCTGTAATAAGTTCACTAACAGTATCTGTTTATAGATTGTTTTTACCAAGTCCTACAGTCTTGCCTAAGGAGGAACTTTCCCCCTGTTAAACAAAGACTGTTTCTTCAGTATTGCTGCTTCTCTTGGCTGGCATTTTCTGTTGTTGGTCCTGAAGAGTCCTGCCCTTGACTTGTGTCAAGGAAAACCTTCCACTGGCATCTATTACAGCTGTGTAATCAGTGTGAACAGAGGCCAAAGGGATTTATCCACTTATATATTTTCCACATACTTAGAGAAACCCCATTTAATACTTGGTTAGTTGCACAGGTTGAATGACACAGCCAGGGAAGTTCTTCTGAAAATATCTTCATTTTGTCAGAGATGGTAAATTCTGTAAATCCACAATTTAACTTAAGAGAAAGTTGGAATCCCAGAAGCAAGAGACATTCTGAAGTACCAGTTATGGAGGCAGGCAAATAAGAAGATGAAGAGTAGAAACAAAGATTCCTCTTCTTTCACATAAAATAATACCCTACCAGTTACACTGGCCTTCTCACATATATTCCTAAAGAAACAAGACACTTTCAAGCTGCTAGCTCTTTCCAGATTAAGGAGTCGAAGTTTATCCAGATGGTAGCCAGGAGCAGGGTTTACTGCCTGGCAGCTGCTGCAGAAACCTTGTCCCCAGAGCACAGAGTCCCTGTGGTCCAGCCCCTCCAGGCTGTTCAAATCCACCATGGTTCCCATGTCTGGAGCCAGATTGCTGTCTCAGCCATCAATAGGACAGGTTCTTACTTTAGAAATGAGCTCTGATTTTTTTTTTTTTTAACCTGTGTGTAATCAAGAGAGGAAAACGATGACGTTTTTGTTGTTACAGAGATTGTTTCCCTGGGTTTGATGACACTATCCTTGTTCCTCCCTTACAGGACAGATTCCTCCTGGAAGCAAATGTTTTGTCTATCCTTCATTGTCAGATCAGCCTTTCAGTCAGGGCACATGGAGGATTTGGGGAGCACCAGCTCAGTCTGCAGCAGTGCCCACAGCCCCGGTTGCTTGTGGCCATGCCCCTCCTGGGATGTTCTCCGTGCATCTGCCAAAGCACTGCCCAAAATCCCCTCCCAGGGGAGAACTGCCTTTGTCTTTAACACAAGCATGCTCCTCACACTTGGCTACTGCCTTAGCCTCAGGCTGGGATCTCCCACGAGGGCAGTTCCCCGACAATGGAAACAGGACTTCATGGCTTTAAGCTGTAGGCATCTTTGTCCCAGTTTACAAGCATCCCACAACTGAAACATGCAGGTGAGCTGTCTGGGGAATGCTGTGGCCAGCAGGCAGCCAGCCAGGCAAACAGGAGGGACAGCAAGCAGGGCAGTGAATGACGGAGATATTTTTTATTGCTTATTTCCCCCCTTTTTTTTTTTTTTTTTTTTTTTTTTGCTGGTTCCAGCCAATATATTCTTTAAAATCTGTTTCTACAGCATTAAGAGCAGGTCTCCAGGGCTGGTGGCAGATGCTTTCAAGCCTCACAGACATTCACCTTCTTCAGCTTCACTCTGTTGACAGGGGTGATTTGGAACCTAGGCTGGGCCATAAGCTGGCCATAGGGCTTTTTTGCATTCCCCGTGTCAGGAGGAGACACTGCTGTGGGCAGGAGCAGTTCTTGTTTCCCTTGTGAGAAGCAGGGAGAAGGGAGCAGGGAGAATTATCCTAGTCACCAGTGTTGCTGTGAAATGAAGATTTTTTACTAAAATTCCCTGCTCCATCTTGCTGTTTCCTCTCCAGCCCATGCAAGCACCTTTTTAAAATGCTTCTCTGATCAGGTCAAAGAAATGAGAGTGTAGGATAAACACAGTCAATGGAAACAGTAGCTTAAACTTTTTTTTTCTTTAGAGCAGTTTACAGGCTGCTATATTTAAGAAAAGAATTATTATTTTCCTGTTGGTCCAACTGACTTGATTACCCAGAAGTTATGATTTTAGAGGGTTTCAATAAGCAAGAAACATACGATACGTATTTAATCATAACCTATATTCAGAAATATTCTAGTCATCTTTTTTCTTGATAGGCTGACATCTTGCCCTTATCTTTAGTGTATTAGCTACCCCTTAAACCATTGGTTAGCTTATAGCCAAGTATGAAGTGTCCTACACACTCTTCAACTGATCTCTACCTACTAAATTTAGAGCAGATTGGAAGCAGGCAGATAAAGGAGTGAAACACTAGCACAAAGGAAATCTCATTGATGTGAAGGATACTTAGCTACACTGGGAGCTTCTGCTACTGGTAGTTATGCAGTGTTGTGAGTTTTAAGAAAAATCAGAATACTTTTACAGAGATTTAGAAAAAGTTGAATCATTCTGAAGAGGCAGAATACTGTTGAGAGGTCACTGTCTTCTGGTGTACTTTCTCTGATCTTGTCAGTCTCAGAAAGCTCTAGTTTGATGGGTAAGGTGTGGATACCAACACTTCTCATCTTAAGAAGGCTACCCTCACCTTAAGAAAAAACAAATGATCTCTCTCAAACCATTGTGATTTTAGAAGACATGTTAATAACTTCCACTATTCTGACAGATTTCATTATAAATAAAGCATGTTAGGATACTTTTTGGACTAAAGACATGGAGCTCTCCTTATGAAGCAAATTGATATTTTGCAATTTCATTTGCAGATGAAACCCTTTGTCTGAGGGGCAGCAAAGAGGTGGCAGCACTAGTGCTTTTAGCCTTAAGGTACTAAGGTAACTCTACTCCAGCCTGGAGTTCTGGACACAATCATGTAAAAAATGCACTCAGAAGAGTTCTTATCTCTTACAGAAGACTCTCTAGTGGCTATATTATTCCCTGATGTACTCAGCATAGAGATAATCTACTTGGCAATTATTTTTGTTATGCTGAACATGTGGTATTTTAGTCTTTAATCTTTAACCAACTGTATATTCCTAAGGAAAATATAGGAAGAGCCCCCCCTCCCCCTCCAGAAATCAAGACCCCCCAGATTAGTGAGATGGTCACAGGATTGTGCTCATGGAGCAGCCAAGCTAATGCACATGGTCATTCACATAAGCAGCATTTCTGACACTCTTTCTCCTGATTTCCCCAGCAAGCAGGCTTATTCTAAGACAGGCAGCAGCTCAACAGTTCTGTTCCTCTGCAGACTGTGTTCGCCGTTCCCACCGTACCTACCTGTGATGACAGCCTCAGCTGTAGCCATGTGCATGAGCGTGTTGTCACTTACTGGCCACTTGTCGGGAGAGAGCACCAGGTTCTCAAGCCCTCCAATTTCCTTCAGCTCCTGCTGGATTTTTGCACCTAAGGCATTGTTTTCACGGGAGAAATTGCGATAACCGAGAGCATCCCCTACCCCAGCCAGAACCAGCGCAGCCTTAAATTTATCCATCCCCAAGACACTTTCCACTTTCCTTTTCCCGAGACAGCCACCGAATCTTGATCTTCCTTTGTTCCTTTGCCTTCAACTCAGCTCCCCTGACACTTTATATCAGCCATTGTGTCACAGCAAGAGCTCTCTCTATAAGGCAAGGACTTCCTTTTCTGGCTCTGCAGATGCCATCTCTTGTCTGGGACCCGACAGAGAGGAAATATTTCATAACCCAGGGATTTTGCAGGGGCTTTGTTCGATGCAACTGTAAGAGCAGACCTGCAAAAGCCTTATTTCTACAATCCAGCTTAAAGCAAGCCAGGAGATACTTAGCCCTACCCAGCCAAAGTAACTCTACACCCAGAAAAACAGATGCCTCCACAGGGGTGCTTATTTATTCAGCAACTTGTAAATTAATATTTTTCGTCTGCCCATTTCTGATGTGCTGAAGTCAGCCTACCTCTCAGGGACCTGCCAGAAGTAAAGGCTATTTATTATAAAAGCAGTTTTCCAGGCTCTCTACACACTAAAAGGTGGAATTAAGCAGCAAGAAATCTAGTGAAATGCAGATGAACTCTCCTATATCTAATTATGCCCTATGGAGATATTTTGTTAACAGCTTTCTTGTTCTGTTCCACCTAGTACAAGAATGTTCTGCTAATTCACTGCACCCCTGGATAAACACTGAGCAAAACACCGACTTCAATTCCATGCCTCTTATTCCCTGGCAAAGAGTGACTTTTTCCTAAAGTGGAGGTCAATCCACCCTTGGACTCTGGAAGGAAACTATTTTGAAAGGTGTATTGAAATGGCATCCTGTGAGTCTAATAAAATCCTAAAGACTCACAAATTACTATTACTTTACAGACAGAAATAGAAATGTAAATATAAATGTAGAGAGGTAAACAGAAAGCATTGATTGACTTGACTGTAATTTTGATAGCTGATACCAGGGGAAAGGTCTTTATTTTCCTTGATCTTTTTCAGAGGGAAATACTGATTGCTATTCAGATGGAAAAGGCCAGCAATGTAAGAGATGCATCATTCTAGCACCCAAAGCAACAAGTCAATAAGCAATAAGTTAGTCATGGTCTGAGTATTGACCTGTGTAGGAATATCTCTGTACTTAATGGATTTTCAGGACACACAGAAGCATTGCCATGCCTGTTCTACGTTAGAAGAAATAAAGTGTCTAAATGGTGAAAGTAGCTTCTGTTAGTGCACTCTTGTTTTAAAGACTGAGATTGCTTAACAGAAATGCTGAAAAGGACACTGAGAGTTTGTTTGCATTGCTAGGAAGTAACAGTACCAAAAGGACTATTATGCCTTAGGAACCAGAGGATATGCAGGGACAGGTATCAGTGGGGCACAGACAACCTGCCCTAGAGCTGGCTTGCCACAAGTGGTGGATACCAGCCCCACTGCCCTGTGTGTGTGGGGCAGGAGGAACAAGCATCATCTCCCACAACCAGGGCATTTATGCAACACAGAGGTAATATTAGTCACCCCTGCACCTCATGTTCCACGGGTCTGAAAACAAACACTAAAAATGGAAAACCAAGGCCAGGAGAGCTTACAGAACACACCAGGCAGAAGCACTGACGTTGACATCTCTGTTACAGGTCCATCCACCCCTCTGTGGCAGACACCTGTTCTCTATTCCTGCATAGCATCACTGTTTGGAGGCACGTGGGAATGTGAACTTGCAAAGCAAGGACAGGAGGAATCACCTGCTGAGGCACTGTGGTGAGCTAGTAATGGCCTCATCAGATGGAAGATTCCTCCCTGAAAATGGGCAAAGCTATTCTTAGTTTTCCATTTATCTTTTTCTTCTGAATGTGGCTGGCACTTGCATTGCCCTTTTGCCTCCTATAGGCTTCACTCTGTTGCAACACACTCGGCTGCTCAGAACACAGTCCAAATTAAGAATAAGGCTATAAAAAAAGCCCAGAGAAAATTTCAGGGAGGTTCTATCTTTCAACTCTGTAAAACAGAACATACAGTGAAGACATTTCAATTTAATTTTTTAATTACATATTATCTCCTTTTCATGTGGTACTTCCAGCTGCTGTGAGCTTTCTGGGCAGAAGTGGGCTAGACACACTAAACTACCCCTAAACCCCACAAAAGAGACAATAGTTTGCAAAATATCATACCTGTATGTCTTAAACAGAGATAAAAGACAGTAATTCCATGAAGATGGGTAACTATCACAATAGGAAAAAAAAAAAAAAGAAACAAACCTCAGCAGAGCTGGGAAAACTATTTGTTTTCTATTTGTGAAAACTATTTTTTTTTTTAAACTGAAAATGCATCTTTGGTGTCTTTTAATTAGTGTACATATAATGGCTTTCAGATGGGGAGAATCCATAAAAAAAGGAATGGGAAGGCAGGACAGAGAAAAGGCTTGTTTGTGTTGGTGGCAACACCCTGTTGTTTCAGCTCAACTGCATTTGAAACCTGATGTGAGAACATGAAAGCAGCCTTTGGCAAATGTGGCTGCTGTGCCTCCTCCAGCAGAGGGATGTGTATGGATGGGCTCCAGGCCATCAGCTGCAGGCGTTGAGCTCTGCTCCAAATCAAGGAACCAGCACATGGAGCTGGGCTGACACTGCATCCACACAAACTCTTTCTAAGTTAAAAGAGGACTACACCCCAAATGCTTCCCCCATGAATGAGTGAGTGAGTGAGTGAGTGAGTGAGTGAGTGAGTGAGTGAGTGATCCTTTGCCATTCAAAGACACTCGGCAGAGAGATGCTCTTCCAAGTTAACTCATCCAAAGGACACAGAGCCTGTATCTTGGAAAAGTAAGGTTGGTACCAGATAGGTGCCAGACTACTGTCAGAGCTGCATTTTTACAACACACACTTAATTCCTTTAAAACACATTCATTGAGATCCAGGAAAAAAATAAACTGGTTTTACTCAATTCTTTAACAATGGAGATGAATTATTTCCATACAACCTTACACCACTGCCTTGAAGAAAAAAGAATCCTTTAATACCACAGGATGGACTTTACTGTCTGGACAGAAAGCTGAGGTCATGACATGAAACTTACAGGGTTTGCCAAACAATAGAGTAGTTCACTGCTTGGAAAAGGAGGCACAAAAAACCCCCCATGGGAATTGGTCAAGTATATGCACCAACAAGAGGAAGTATCCCAATACTCAATCAAAATGTAAATGCCCCTAAACTTCCCCAGCCCTTCTCACTAAGAGGTGAACATTGTACCCACTGATCTGAAATACAGTATTTTCTGCATGTGGTTGTAGTGGTAGCTGCAGTTACAGATCGCTCTGTCAACAGTTTAGAACAAAAAACTTAATTTTAGAGGTGTGTCACCTAGTTCTACCCAGCACACTGCAGATAACAAAAAGATCAGAAAACATGTTTTGCTGGACAGGTTTATGGTTGTAAAAACATTACACTTTTTCAGAAGGGCTGTGCCTTTTGGTGAGCAGGATGCTGGTTGGCATCTGCTGAGGGAAGTTACTGGTGCTGACACTTTAAAAGAAAAAAAGCTTGCCATGGTTCAAGTAGCAACGTCTTCAGCTTCACTGTCACAGGAAAAGGAAGACAAGACTTGGGCAACACCAGAGCAGCCCGTGACTGGTGAAAGCACTGGAGAAGGATGGCAGCTGGGTGAAGATAGAGGACAACTTGTTATTTTTATTTAAACTTTCAGAAGAGAATTAACGACAGGTGAATGCATACCTCTGAAGGTCTTTGCACAGATTTCTGAGCATGCTGTTTCCCCTGCAGAGGTCAGGGTCAGGACTGAGCAACACTTTCCTGCAATTCCAGCTCCCACTGCCAGTACAAACTATTGATACAAACTGTGGAGAGTCTGTTGACCAGCAGATACATGCAGTGAATACAGTACTACAGCTAAACATGCCAAACCTCTTAAAAGCTTGATGGTGACACAGATGACCAAACCAATGACAGATGACAGATGACCATTTATTAAGGCCATTTAAAAATTAATGAGTTACATCCGTAGCCTCTTCTGGCTGGTAGAGTAGTAAAACAAAAACCTAATAAATGAACCACAAAACAACAACAAAAAACTTCCACTAGACCAAGACTTCCAAAGCAGAAAACTGATGAGAATCATACAAGACATCTCACATGACTGACTTCAATCCTTTGAGAGTCCATTTATTCCTTTTTCCATTGCCAAAAAATATACACACACATAGAGCTTACTCAGCAGCGAATCTCCCAGGTGCATTGAATGAGCAGATGCCTGCAGGTTTGCTCTCCTTGGCATGACACACATGATAAATTACATTTAAATTTAGAATTGGCACATACAAATCCTATGGCTTAGTTTCAAACCAAACAACTTGGCACCAAGTTTAAAAATACATACAGCATATCTGTGAAGTAATACTGTATGCACTGAACAACTTGAAGACATCTGTACCATTTAGGATTATAAATTGAGCAGCCTAGGTGTTACCACTGTATCAGCTTACTTAGAAGTCAGAGTACTCAGTAAAGTGGAACTGTGGACAGTAGCAAATGATTAAAATATGTAAGAAACTTGTAAGGTGAAAGCAGTTTAGTGGCATTTTTGATGACTGTTCAAGTCTGAAGGTGTTACTTCATATTATTATGTATGGGAATGTAAAAATTATATGTGGTTTAAAATGGTTAGAGTACCAGGGAGAACAAAAGAAAAAGGAAAAGCAGTGCAAACATCAAAAGCTGGCTGACAACTACTGTCTTTGGAGTCTTTTGCCCAGTCTTCCTATGCTGGAAGCTGTCACCCATGGCATGACGGATTCCCCCAGGAATGAGGTTTAAGTGTGTGTGTATACATACACACACATATATATATATATATATATATATGCACACTGAATCCTGTGCTAAGCACCCTCCTTCTTGCTCCGATTAACAAAGAAAAAAACCCTCAACCCACATGCATTTTTTATGCTCTATTTATTTTAAAAAGTAGAAGGTTCATCAGAATGATTTGATGGAGCTCTCATCATGAGCAAATGTTTCACAAGTTCTAGTGCTATGGAACTTCAGTTACATCACATACCAATAGATTAAGCTACTTCTGGTCACTTATATTTCATCTATATATTTTAAGTGGCAATTGTGTGAGTAACAAGCATTCCACTGCTTCTAGCTAGATAAATGCACTTGATGCTGTAAGATGTTACACATTCTGCAAAGCCTGCAGGACAGATATAGAAATGGTTTCTTTTGGGGAGGAGGCGTAGATAAATTAAATGCAGTAAAAAGAGCATAACTACTTCTAGCTCTCTGCTGAATTCTGTGGAATACTTCGAGTTATGTACACAAATGTCCTTCTAAAAAGATGTAGGCAGAAAGCAGTAATTTGGCATAACCTCAGTGGGTAACTCTGCACAGGAGCCACAGGCTCAGACGCTGACACCTGGCGGCTGTTTGGCCAGGGCTGACACCAAAAAAAAAAGACAAATATAACAAACCACTCACAGGGCATTTGTAACTTGCTTGCTAGGCTATTACTAAGAGAAAAATCACTAACTTGCTCAATTTTTTCCTTGTCCTGCTTTTTAAACATCATGCACAACTGAAATTCTATCAACTGGAAGAACAAAGGCAGTCTCTGTCTGCAGCATGTACACTTATCCTTGCAGGTTGTGTTCACATAAGGAAAGCTGACTGCCTGTATGAAACTCTAAATATTAGAGTTTAAGACAATATTGTAAGCTTTTATACCCTGGCAGCGACAAAATAAAATAGTTTGCTGTCATGCAACACTTCAATGATCCAAACAAACATTATATAAATAACTTAATGCACTATTTATGCCAAAATTCTTGCATCTATTCAGCCTTAAATACAGAAAATATATTGATCATAGCTGTACATACTTTTTAGCAACTCTTCATTTTAATGAACTTTTACAGTGGCTATGACAAACTCATTTTGATGAGGTAGCATTTGCAAGAGCCCTGTGTGAAGACGTGCTGAATAGTTTCTGGTAAAACGTTTTTGTGCTTAGACAGCAGAAGACACTGATGAGCAACAGAAGACTGACACGTCTGTGCACTTCATAATCAGTGACTGGCAAAAGGTGATTTTTGCCACAAAAAAACAAGTGACTGAACAAATTCAGATTTGGTGAAAACTGGTCCAATTTCACCAGCCTTGAGATTACTGAAACTGCATTAATTTGGTTTTTTATCCCTTTAAATAAATACAATTGAATGCACAATACATCCACAGGCAGGAATACTTAAAATCATTAATATAAAGTCTCCTTACCCCTAACTATTTCTCCACCATGGAAGCCAACTAATTAAGTCTTTGGGCTTATTCATATCTATTTTCCATGAGAAGTGCCAGAAAATGAATTTACAACTATGTTGCATTTAGCTAGAATTTATGATATGTTTCAAGCTACAAGTAAAATCCACATTCCACCAGTTCCTTATTAAAAATAAATAAAACATAATTGGAGACAAACTGAATTATGATAATTAAACATTAATTATGAAAGCATCTTTGGTTGTTTAATGTCTACTTTAAAATGTTTACTAAAAAAAGCTGGAGTTGCAACACAGCACAGAGCAACAGCCTGTCCTCAACAATGCTATTGTTAAATGTCTAAGCACTTCAAGAAGAAAAATGAGGAAGTCAATTTCACTGGGAGAAAGCAAAAGGCTGGATGTAATCACTGTACATATCTAGGATGTGAAAATACAAATTTTAAATTTTGGCAAAAAGTTAAAAACAAAAAAAGCATATGTTCATTTGCTTGGGTTTTTTTTTTACAATTCTATATTAAGACAGATCCACAGAACTAACTTTTATAAAAATACAACATACTGCATAAGTTTTATTTATGGATTTAATTTATATATACCACAAATACTGCTTTTAATATAGGTACAATATAATACATTTTAATTTATGTAACTGCTGGTGTTCACTTTGGATTATGAACTGAATGGCATGCTGTGCTGTCAAAACTTTAATAAAATGGCCTCTAGTTAAACTTCTCCAAAGTATAAAATCATGCAAAATCTACATCCTATATGATACAACCAGTACAATAATTGAAGCCAATAGCCTACAAACAGCTTGGATCTTCTGAGTTTGTTCTTGAAGTGTCCACACATCAGTCATCATTTTCTTTAGGCAGAAAGAAGGAATTTCAGTTTTCTCTGCAGAGTGTCAGCACGACCACTGAAACCAGCACCAATGTGCAGCTATCAGCTAATAGATCTTCATTACAGTGCAGTTCATTTAGTCCATATTGACAAATCTGGGGTTAGGAAGTTTTATGTTTTCCTCCTGTGACTACTGGTCGTGCATATTCCACAAAATCATCTATTAGAACAGGCCACGCTCCTACAGAGAAATCAAGCCATTGAGAAATTAGCCTACCATTATCAGCAATAAACTGGTGTAGTCTATAAACACAAAGGATTAGAAGCTCATCTTGGCATTTCTGCCTAGTCCAGCTTTAACAGGCACAATGTGATAAAACACTTGAAAAATAAACACCTAACTAATAAATTCCACATTTGAATCTCTTGCAGCAATAGTTCTTAAGACAACCAAAATGTATTTAAAAACACAGAACTCCACACTACAAATATAAACATTAGTTGATAGCAAAACCATGGCATTCTTATTATAGCCATTCATATCTTAGGACTTATTTCTGCACACATCCCAAAACAGAATTAGTAACAGAGAGCAGACTGTATTTCGGGTAGCAAAAATTCTGTACAAAACACTGTTTCACTCAGAGGTCTGTAGCATAACACATTCAAATCATATCATGGCGTGAATGTATCTATCCTTCTGTTTTCAAATTACAGTTAACTTTATCACTACTATTTTGGCAATAAGTATGACACTCTATTGGCAGCTGAAACTTTAAGGGTAAGAAAATTAGGGCACGAGATAACAACATGTTCTCTTGTTCATTTATAGCAGTATTTTAATTCTGCTGGACCAATTTTTGAAGATTTTCAGGTACTGCTTACCTTCTTCATCATAGTTGGACATATCATCTGCAATCATATTTCCAAAATCTAACAAAAGATTCCAAGTATCTTTTGGAATTGATCTTTTATGATGTTCCTGTAAAGAGGAACAAGAGTACTGTCAAGTCCAAATTCAAATTCCACAGCAGGATTTTATACTGACATATATGTACAGAAATACACCTATTACAAACATTTCTTCACCTTCTTTATCCTATGAAAACCAATAACCATAAAAACCCATCTGAAAGAGTTCCAGCTTGCTTCTTTTTTAGGTTGAAACCTTTTAATTTAAGTATTTCCTCTCAACTAAACATTCAGGTTAAATATTTCTTCTAAAGTAACACACTTTAATACCAGGCTGTAATTTGCAGATTTTTCTTCAGTTACATCTATAGATCTGCATTTGGATGTGTTAAGTGTATTAAGGCAACTAAAACATGAAATGTTTTCAGAAGCCCTCTTGATAATACTGGTACATTATTCAATGATTCAAATAAATATACTGCCAAAAAATTTAGAAAAAACTACAGAAAAACATTTCAGAAAGTGTACATCTTCCCTACTAAGCACTGGGCAATGAAAATGCAGAAAGACTTTTTATTTATACTAAATACAAATAAAAAGATAAAACGAAGCACAAAATCAAGATAAATTATATACTATGTAACTTAATTTTTTGCAATTATATAGACATGCAAACACAGAAACATGGATGAGTGAAAAGGGACTTTTACAAGAACATTTTTGAATTTCTAAGGTTTAATTTCTGTATCTTTACTCCACTGCCCACAGAATTGCACTATTAAGAAGAAAATGGTCAAGATCAGTTCACAACTATTAGCTGAAAAATTAATGAACTTAAATTTTAAGGCAAGAAATTTTATTGAAAATTCGAAGTCTCTTAATGTTAATTTCTGGTATGACTGATTTTAAAAGACCGAGTTTACGCATTAGTACTACAAAAGGCAGAGCATGGACATGGTTGACAATAATCAAAGCTGTCTTGAGAATCAGCAGCACCAGTTCCATCTACAATCGTGGCTTCCTTTCATGCAGGAACTTTTTTAGCTAGGAGGATACAGGATTACACAAGCAGAACACACTATCACTTTGCTGCATCTTTTTGCATTCTTCTAAATTAGAAAATCATAAAGATTTAATTTGGCTTCATTTGAGACTATCCTCTATCAGCTTCCAAAAAGGAAAAAAATATGAAGGAAGTATAGAGATATCCCATCTTTTACTTATTGGAAGCACACAGCCAACAAAAGCCAGATTAGTGTAGAATAAGAGGCAGTAAAGAATAAAGTATATACTTACCAACAAAAATTTATTCCAAAGATCTAAAAATTTAAACCTTCCTGACAAGACTAAATTCCAGTATGCAATCGCCATTTCTAGATCTGCAAGAGATAAACCAGCATGCAAATATTGCAGCACATTATAAGCAATAAACTCCTTCTGGTTAAACTATTAATGCTACATCTAATATATTATGATACAAATAAATAATACTCTTTCAAAATTGCTAAAAAAACCTAAGGAATTGTTTTCTACTCTCCCTGACCCCAAAGGTAGAAGACAAGCAGTAACAGTATAAATCTTGTACTGAACATCAAAGTCAATAGAATTAAAATCTTTCTGTCACCATCCACCAGAGCCAGATTAAAGCTACTTTGAATCTACAGAAACATAACAAAATATTGGATGATAAGTCTCTCTGCAAATCAGAAAATAAAAATATATACACATAATATATGCACAAACATATCCACAAATTTATGGCATATATGCACAAACATAGCAGATATTGATAGAAACAAACATTTAAATCCACAGATGACATGTCCTCTTCTTTTTTCACATTTTAGACATGCTTGACTTTGAAGAGAATTTAAGGACATGAGGGGATGAAAAAAGTCATTTGTCTGTGGTATTATGAGTCTACAGAACCCCTTACAGCACTAATTCTTTTCTGGCATCATTTCACAAACACCTACACCCAGTACTGAAAACACAAGTCCAAGAAATCAGCCCTTATTCTGCATCTTGACCAGTGATCTGAGAGCAGGGTTCAAGGAAGATGCAGCACTGCCACATATTCCAGCAGAAAGGCAGAAGCAACATTAAATGCAGCTTAAGGGTAGAAAGGATGTTCCCTTGACGGCGTGTTTTCATCCTCAGCAGCTCACAATACCTAATGGCTTTGGTGCTTGCTCCTGAGGTAACAGCACTAAATACACGATTACTACTGAGCAACCTTAAAATAAGGCACAGCCCTTCTTAAACCACAGAAATATTTCAGCTTGTGCTTTCAGTATAAAGGAAGAGTAAACAGAACATGAAGCTTAAGAGAAAGTACTGTGATAGTGCATAAACCAGAAGGTTGACCCACCACCTGCAAGAAGGAAGAATGGTTTTTGAAATTGTACATATCGCACTACAAACCAAAGGACACTCTGTCACCTGAAATCAAGCTTCACATCTGAAAGGTGTGAAGGTGATGAAGGAGATTTTAACTCACCCAGGCCCCTAGAGTCCCTCTCTGAACAGGGCTGGGGCCTGGATGAAGTGCAGCAGTTAAGATGTAGAGAAATGCAATATCCCTCTACCTATCTACACAGGGACAGTGCTGCCAGTGTTTGTCCTACTATGATCAGTGCTCTTCAGTACAGAACTTGAATTACGCTCTAAAAAACTTCCTTTAGTTCTTCCTGTCTACGCCATCATGCTCATTTTTCACAAAAAAGAAAAAAAAAAAGTAGAAGAGAGTAATTAATTGAAAGCATTACTTGCTGCTTAGATATGCAGATTAATTATTCTTATCTGTTAACCCAAATGAAAAGCAAAAAGAATGAAAAAGGAAAAACTTAAGAAATCTTAAGTTTCTAAACTTCAGTGTGAAGTAACTGGCTTTGATCCCACTCACTCAGGCTTCTTTATGAAGACAACCTCTCCAAGCAGACCTTGCCAATCTATCATGTGACAACTTTAAGCAAAATACACTTTGAAGAAATAACACCTTAACAGCTGTAAAGTTTATACACTTCTGATGGAAACATTCCTTGGAAAATGGAAGAAAGTACAGGTAGGGAAACAAAGATGATTAAAGGTGTCACAAAAGAAGAGGTAAAAGAGAAAGAAGAGAGAACACTTCCTTGGTTTTTGTCAAAGTCAGATTATTGCAAAATTGTATTTAACACAATGTATGTGAAATACTAACTTGAGTTTACACTCGAGGAACACTGTGTACATGTGTCTGTCAATGAATTCTTCTGCCCAAAGACAGAAAAGTTATGTGCTACAGCATATGAAAAAATGCATATCCCACTGAGGAGGCTGCTCTTCCCATAGGTACAAGGAGGAAACTTCTTAGTCTCAGTAAAATTTGCTAAAGGGGGTAAAAAGTCTATCTTCCTCATCGGGTTTACTGTAATCCCACAAAGCCATCAACTAACTCAAGTGTTCTTTGAACACAAGGACAAGATGGGACTATCGCTTTTGGAAGTGATGCCAGTTTATGCAGTCTTGAAGTACATGAGAAAACTAGGCCTTCAGATTCGCCACAATCTCCAGGGACATGCCTACACTTCTGTTTGAAGACAATTCCCTACCTCAGTTGAAAAATTTGGCACCAGAGGACAAAAAAGAGAATTTTTCTGCTGCAAAGGTAAGACCCAGTTAGAGTCCAAATTCTATATTAGCATGTTGACAGTAGTAGCAATAGACAGTAATGCTGTGGATCTGCTACAGTTAGTGCTGCACTGATAGATAGTAAAAAAAAAAAAAAAAAAAAAAAAAAGAGAAAAGCCCTTATGCCATTAGAGTTCTGCACCCCCACAGGAAGATGCTTTTGCAAGGCACAAATTGCTCAGGCAGTCTTAGGAATGCCTCTTTCAATGCTGTATAGAAACAAAGGCATCATTATAAGAATCAAACTACAACTATAAAATATGCTGGTTTTTTATACCAAAATATATGCTACCCACATTACAGACCAATAATGTAAGTTTTATAAACAGAAGAATACAGATGAGTGGATCTCTGAAAACACCTAGATAACGATCAGTTTAAAAGAGATTTCATTGCTAACATCCATGTTCATATCCAAAACAAAAAATTGCTAAATGGTTAAAGAACTTTATAAAAATACCACATCATATACTGTACATTGTAAAGCTTGAGCTTTCCTTTCAACTAAAAGTATTTCCAGTGCCAATATCTAGTGAGAGTTATATGCCATGCAGACCCTTAAACAATCAGTTTTTTCTCAATCAGAAACAGTATTTTGCAAGCAGTATGATCTCAAATATTAAAACCTCATTCTAAACCTGCTTTTGAAAAAACCTCAGTCTCTTCTCTCCTGATTGAACAGAAAGCTTGAAGTGATAACAAACAGCAAAATTAATGCAGAAGGAGAAACACAACCTGTGTCTACTTTTAAGATTTGGTCAAGTGCTGATCTTGTTAAGATCATTAAAATCATTATTAGATTGCTGCATGAAAAAACTAAGAATCAAATTAAGTTCTTCATGCTATGATTTTGGACCAGGGAAATGAAGTCACTGCACACTAGAAATCAAGGAAGTGTGAAAACAAAAAGAGAAATCAACAGATAGCATGGAATTTGCTAGAGAGCAGGATTTCTGAGGAACATGAAACGCAGCTCATTTAGACCTGCTGTGCCAAAACCGCCCTCTGGGACTGCAGACTCACTCGTCATCCTCTGCCAAACAGAGCTTTCTAGCTCTCAGTCTGCCCTACCAACAAGGCCTGCTTGTGCACTCTTGTTTGAAATGGATAGAATATTATCACTAATTCACTTGAATTACTAAAATAACTCTTCAGCACTGTGTTGAAACTGATGCACAGGTATGAACAATGGAAAGTGGTGTCTATCTAAACAGGACTATTACACCTGCCTGACCAATAAGCATCAAGTGAATACTTGCAAGATTCAGTGAGTTAATAAATTCCTTGTTTCTTCATTTCTGAATGATTTTTAAGAGCCTTCTTTGGCCTCCAAATTGCTAAGAATACAGATACAAGAATAAGTTTCTTCTTTCCTAATCAGCAAAATACACCATGAGGATTAAACCTAAAAGAACTTCACTGAATTTCCAAAAGCTTAAAGCAAAATAGCCCGTAGTCACAACTGGAAGATCCCCCACAGAACATAGGCAGAAGGGAAAAAAAAAACAAGTAAGAGTGGGTGATACAAATACAGATCATGGCTAAACCTGGGATCTAGCTGAGCTGGATCCACTCATCCCTGCAAAGATGCAGGCAAAGAGCTTCCCAGTGCCCTGTGTTAGGGCTCAGATAATGCACAGTGCCAGGCTTAAGTGCCTGTGGTGGAAAGAAGGAATGGTAAAGCATAGCACATGGATTTCAGAGGAGCACTGCAGGAATCTAGCAGGGTCTGGCTGTGCTCATTGGCTCTGTCTCAGCATCTGCCACACTGAAGCAGCCTGATTCCATGCAGAACGTTTCATGTTCATCTGTTTATCACCTTAAGCACAAAAACTGATGAACTGCTTTGGAATTCAAGTTAGACTTAGGAGATTGCTTCTGAACACCAGTTTGAATCCAGCCTTAAGAACCTGATTGCAGCCAGTTCAAAAATTCTTTTGCCTCTCCAATTTTCTCCACATCCCTTACCATTCAGATAAACTACAACAGATGACAAAGTTGACTGGATACACATTTCCCAAATGAGGTCCAAACACGAATAAAAGAGTCAATGAGGCATCAGTAGAACTGGCAGTTATGCCACACTTTACTGATCAGAATACCTCTTCTATACCAAGTTTCTCTTTAACTCGGGGCATTTTCAACATGGAAAATGTGAACAAAAATAAAGCAAGAACCATACACACAAACCAAGGTCACTAGAACACCTAAAATACAGCATTCACAGACCTCTTTCAAAATAAATGTGAAATTCATTTATAGCCCTCCCTCAACTTCTTCCATGCACTCACTCCTACAAATAGCCTATAAATCTAATTCTTCATTGAAAGGGGAGGACATCTTGATAACTAGGTTGGGGGGAGGGTGGGAGTAGAAAAAGAAAACAAAATAGAAAGAAAAAATATCCTTCCCTAATGTCTAAAGATCTCTTCAAAGAATCCTGAGATACTGCTATGATAAAAGCCAAAGTTGATGTTGCTTCAATTAAAAAGAGTACATTATACTCATCTGCTTATAGGAGAGGAAACCTCCTTGAAGTCCACATACCGGATGCAAAGACTGTCATTCTTCTGGTCCTGAGGTAATATTTGATTCAAGTCTGAATGCCCTCCTCATCTCTCATCTCTTGCTTGATCCCAGGTAACTGGCAGAGAGAAGGAAGCACAACCTTTTGAGCCAGCAAGCAGATGAAGGGATCACAAAGAAGTGATGAAGGACCAAATCGGCTTTTTGTTTCCATCTTGAAAGGTGAAGATCATGAAAGAATGCATTAAGCTCCTCCCTGGGGCTGAAACAAACTGTAACAAACTCCTGAGCATGTCTTTTTGGGGCTCAAAGGGAGTAAGAGAAAGCAAGTATCAGGTTCAAAAAGCTGAAAAAAATAAATAAATAGAGATAGAGCTATGGCCTTGTTTTGAGCTTGAAAGTGCCCTAAGAAATCTGAACTGATCTGTAGACAACACGACAAAAGACCTATAATCCTATTCTTTAACACACTTACCAATAAGAGCTAGGATATAAAATTTCACTCAGACTGCAGTAGAAAAGCTGAACCTTGGAAGCAGAAGGCAAGATAAACCTCTCCAAATCTGCACCATGCAAAAATTAAAGATTTATTGTACTATATACAGTAGTAAGAACATGAGAAAGCAGTTTAAAGACAGAATCACAATTATCCATAATAATTTTTTTTAAGTCTCCTGGCAAACCAAGTAACTTGATAAACTGCACCTTCAAAATATAAAAGACAAAATGCAAATCAAGTTTAATAGATCTAAATATTATGTACTCCAATTCCAATATACAGCCATTGAGATGGCACTGCTGTATTGAAACTTGGCTGTTTTTTTTTCCTTAATTCTGTCCACCACTTAGAGAGTCACAGTCTTAACAGTTATAAGCATTCACTGTCTTCTTTGATAATGATCAAATCTATTCAGATGTATTTGAAAGACAGTTGGGTGCTGAGTAACATTAATCAGAACATCATTTTCTGCTTCAAGACCATCATGGAAGATCTTATGCACTGAGCTTTTGCCTCCTGCATCTCACTCCTTACAAAAGATATCACCCTGGGGGACTGCTACTACTTTCACTTCTTTAGACAGCATGTGGCCAGACTGGAGCTTTCTACTTGGTAATACTGAGATAATAAAAGTAAATGCAAATTCGAGCTGGATGAGACTATAGCGACAGAAGTCCTGCAGATACAAAGAGAAATAAAAATTCCCTACTGTCACCACATGAACTGTGGAAAAGAGACTCTATAAAAGGCAGTCCTATTTCTAGGAATGAGTATCGGTGTACTGAATTCTGTGTCTATTTTAGGCAATGACAGAACAGATGCAACTTAGTTTATTGGAGAAGATTCTTCCCATCAAATTACATAATGGCAGAATTTCTTGCACTGGTTTTGAGGGGAACTGGAGAAGAAAAGGAAGAAATTAAAAGGCAAGGGAGGACAGTCTTTTCCAAAAATAAGTAAAACACAAACCGCACACACTCCTACCCTCCAAGACAACTTTCCTGGAGCAAAATCCCCTCTGAATTATGAAGACAGCTGTGTCAGGCATCATCAAAATTCTTCTATCACCAAAAAAACCTTAAAGAAGGGCTTCTGTGCCTTCCCACTCCGCATCTTACAAATGGCAGCTGGTGTGATAAAAGATACTGTGTTCTGCTGATAATAACTCCATGAAGTCTGGGACACTGATTTTTTTTTTTCCCAAGCTATGCTCCAAGCAAAAAGATTCAATGAAAACTGACAGTTATTTCAGAAAAAAACTTAGAAATTCAGTCTTCAAGCACTGCTGCCCAAAGTGAAGCCAGATATGGTGAAATACCTCAGTATGCTGAAGCAATCTCAAACTGTTTCCTACCATATTTTAAACTTTATAAAGGTCAAAGAAGTTCTGGAAGAACCTCAGGCATTCCCTGCCAGCTGGGAGAAAGTAACTCATCCAAGTGCATCAGTCCTGTTGTTTAGCACTGTCCAATACTTAAGTAACTCAGGTGATATGACAAAAAAACTTCTGTTAAATTTGCAACTTAGACAAAACCTGAAAAAAATCTAACATGAAAGAAGACAGGATTAGGATTCAAAATTATTTGGAAAGACTGGAAAATCACATGGAAGTAAATAAGAAAGATTTCACTAAAGAGAAGTGCAAAGTCATAGTTACTAGTGTGAGAAATCAACTGCAGAAGTATCAGATCAGAAAGATCAGACTTAACTGGGTACACTGCAGTGCTGCAGAAACCCAATAGTAAAACAGATTGGAAACTGCAGAGACTATCAAACTTAAGCAAACTCAACAGGATGCAAAACAAGAAGCAAAATATCTAAGACACATGGAAGGTATCTTGTTTGAGCACTACGTGACAAGAGAAAATTAGATCAATTTGATTGATCTAATCAATCAAAAGGAAATAGGAGCTGGATGACAAAATTCCAGTACCAGAGAGCTAGGAGCTGAAATTCATCAGGGTACTTGGTTTTATTCAGTCCAGAGACTACATAGTGAAGATACACATATTGGCCAACTATGTAAGAAGTTGTTACTCACTCTAAGGAAATGTATTCTGCATATTTACTTTGGCTGGCTAAAGTATTAAACTGGAAAATTCAGAAGCAGAGATTTAAGTTATATGCTAGAAAAAGAAAAAAAAAACCTAACAATAGGTTTAAGCAAACATAGACAAAGATGTATGAAACCCACCGTCAAAAAATTTAAGATTCTATTTTGTGAAGGCAATAGCTCTCAAACTTGTTCAGCCAGAGGACCAGTACAAATCAGACCTCAAATCTTATTAATACCTACTAGAACTGAAAAGGCAATTTAGTATATATTGTAGCATACCACAGAGCATTTGGTTAGAAAAGCATGCACAAGAATTGGTTTCAGTAGATGTTGATCCTGTCTAGCACAAGGGAATACACTATATAAGTATTTCTCTACCTTTTAGATTTAAAGACCATCTGGCATATTAAAAAAGAACACAAAAATCACTATTTCCTGGTGTTTTTCAGAGGAGAGGGGACAATAAGTAAAGTAGTAACTATTGCATATTACTTCTTTAAACAGCAGATACAGATTTAAAAAAAAAGTCATCTCAAATAAAGGAGCAATGAACATGACTCATAACCAAAGTATTGCTGCTTGAACATTTTAGAGGTATTTCACTCATTTCTTATGGTTTCAATATGCTAAGATAATAAACAAGAAAAAAAAACATGAAAAGTAATTGTGTATTTCTGGTAAGCTCTAGTCTCAAGAGTTATTTCTGTTTAAAAAAAAAGATGCCCTAGCACTTAGCCTAAAGGACCCAACAGAAGGAGTTTAATTATGTCTTCTTTTATCAAAGGCTTCTATTAACAATCTGCTAAGAATATGAATTCCTCATTTGTCACTGGCACTATGTCAAACTTGCTTAGTTTTCAAATAGGTGCATTTATAGGTCATGTGTATATCCAACAATCAAACAATATTCTTTTAGCCTACAGATCAGTCCCCTAACCAGAGTACAATTACCAGATGTGGTGATTTAAGTTCCCAGCCTAATAAAAGAAAGCACTGAATATTTCAGACCCTAGAAAAATCACATTAAAATATTCTCCACCTGAAATTCAGGAAAGAATTCCTTGATTATTTCCACTTCTTTAATTCAAACCATTCACTTCTATCCTTTACTTGACATAAACTTACAGATCTCTCTGTCTCCTCCAAGTTATAATTCACTAGAAAAACTTAAAGGCAAGCAGCTTGGGAGGAGCTAAGCAGCATCCTATACTGACTGAATGACACCTAATATGCATATGGGGAAGAAGAAGTCATCGCTCTAAGATGATCTAGGGACAGATTTCTACCAGCTCAGATGGTAACAAATCTAATTATTCATTCTGTTTAACTATCTGGACTTAATCAGAGTAACTGACAAAGATAGAACTAAGACAGAAACAGACTTTGTACATGGCTGATACCAATTCCCACATCTCCTTGACAAGAGGGCACACAGTCGCTGGACACAAATACCAAACAACCCTGAAGATAGGGAGCAAAGACGGACAGTTTCTCCTTCCAGGAGAAAATACATAAATGCATACAGAAAAGAGGATGTGAAATAAAAAAAATCCCAAACACCTAAACCTGTATTAAATGCAGTTGAAGCAACTAGAATTCTCAGCTCATACAGGCACTCCAGTAAAATAACTGGTGGGATTTTCTTCCTTGGTTACAACATCCTGCTTCCTTCTGTGGTTATTACAAACACCTACCTGTAAACTTACTTTTTTCCTTCACCTCTTTACTCTACTATGATGGATAATAATCCCTGTAAATACTCCAACTCCAAACCTATATAGTGCTAGTTTTCATTTGGGTAAGCTATCACAGGCCTCAATCACTCAAAAATGTCACCTTAGCCTGTATGTTTGCTCAACAGTCTCTACTCAACTTCTAGTGATCCAAGAAATATGGTGAATCTCCACTGAAGTAAGGGAAGTGGCATTTGTTTGTATTTCTTTACTATCTAGAATCATCTTAGCAAAACCAGGGAAAGTCTGATGAAAAATGCTACCAATATACTGCCACGTAAGACCTAAGTACTAGAAATTAAGAGACTGTAAATATTATCAAAATTACTAAAATTCCTGAAAACTGAAATCAGCAACAGCTCCCACCAATTGATTTCACAGTTTAAGTTTTACTTCAGTTTTTGCACTTCTTACTTTCTCCTGCTAATAGTTCATCTCCTAGTACAAGAAGGAACTTTGATACTTTCTGGCAATAAAACATCTTTCTTACACAACAGAGAACACAGACTTACAAATGAAAGGACCCCCAATACCGAATAAAAAGAAGTAATGGAAAACAAGCCAGTTTCCTCCTCATGCAAAATAAACAGTACATTCATTTCCAAACCTGGGTTGGGCTGCCTTCCCTGCTCCACTCTTCATACAGGCTTAAGTGAAAAAGCTTGTGAAATGTACTGCACAAATTCATGAGTTTCATGTTGGAATGACTCAATGAAAACAGGAAACTATTTGCAGTACTTTAGGCATCTCAAATTTCAACCTCAGCTGTAACTAAGTTACCTTTCCTGCCATTTGAAAGTACTAAGCTTTGTTAATGAACACTAGCTAAGGGACTAGAATTCTAACCAACCTCACAGAGCCACTACAAGACTTCATTTTCATGTCAATCAAAGTGGCACGTGAGCTATGAGTGACAGATGAAATGAAAAATGAAACTGCTGAAAATAAAAGAAGAAAAATATAAACTGGCTAAAAGATGTCTCAAGTTTTACAAAACCAAGAAGATGACATCAGGAAAGACAAGAGAGATTATTCAAAGTAAAGAATGTGGAACAGACACACCTGGTTGAGGTCTAAATTGATATTCTATTCTCCCAACAGTTCTTGAGAATAACATTTATCAACTTTCCAAATAACTCAGACACAGATTTAAAGTGGCTATGCTAAAAAAGAAAAAAAAAACCCCAAACCCTAAAAAACCCAACAAATCACTTCCTCTCGCACCCAGCACAAAGAACAGGGATGATGGTAAAGTGCTATTCTATATACAAAACACTAATTCCTTCCTACACAGTATCTTCTGAAAGTGGACATAAATTTGAAAAGAATGGACTTCATCTTACTATTTATTTCATTTATTCACAAACTAGAGATTTTTGATTTGAAGAAAAAAATGGAATTTTATTGATGTATCAGTTTTACTCCAGCAATACAAGGCATGGATTGGAATAAATATTAAACTTTTTGAAGAATAATAGTTTAATACTCTATAAATTATGCCTAGATTTACTCACTAGTTTTAAACCAAGTCATAATACCCTTTTTCTAAACTTTACATAAAACTGAGCTTAAACTAAAAACTAAGAACAGTCACTTTTGCCCAGTTTTCTCCCTTTTCTTGAGCTGATATGGACATCTTGTTTCAGTAGTTCTTAACATACAGAACTCACTAGCTCAGTATTTTAAAAAAAAAAAAAAATTGTTAGGTCTTGAAGAACTGCAGGAACTTCTTTTGACAAGAGGTGAGAGAATGTCAATACTGGCAGAGAACACCATTAAATTATCTGTACCAAAGGGACATTAAGAAGAGATTAAACGAAAGAAGATGGGAAAGAGAAATCAGCGAAAGAAATCAATAATAAATTTACTATGCAATCACCAATGAGAATATTGTAGTACTGGGGAAGACTTCACTGATTGCAGACATTTTCTCTTTTTTTTTCCTACTTACCTAGACCTTTTTGTCCAGGATTTTTAGCAAAGTTAAAAGTAAACTGATAAAAATCTTTGAACTTTGCTGGATCCTTTAGCTCTTGTTCCAGTCTTGGCAATAGAGCTTTTAGCTTTTCTGTGGTGTCACACCTGTTCAAAAGAGATCACATTATTTGCATACATTTAAATTTTTTTTCCTACTTTCCACTCACCTTTTTTATGTGGTTTAGTTTAAGAGCAAAACAAAACAGTGGTTAAGACAAAAACCAGATTATCTTTGTGGACAGCATTCTGAAAAATATAAATGCTCATGTGCCTTTACTAAAGAATTTTAAGCAGAACATTGTATACAAGCATCCACTAGGTACAGAATGCACACAGGAATCAGTGGCTTAACTTCTGTTTTATCCCTTTATGAATTTCTGAACAGATGCTATTCTGTTCTTAAAGAACACCCAAGCCTTGCTGAACTCTGTTATTCCTTCCCTTGAGACAGATGTTGTAACACAAGTGTGTGACACTTTGCTTTAATCTAGATAGACATTGCTTATTCCCTGCTCTCCTAAATAAAGAGTTTCAGACTACATTTTTACAGTTCACCTTAACATTTGAGGGCTTTCCAACTAAATGAACTATTATTGTTTGCAGTCATTCTCTCTGCACCATAGAACACTTGAAAATAAAACCAAGGAACAAAATGAACCTTTAATGACAGCCTGAAGTCTGGAAAACTATTTACAGCCTAGCACAGGTAAGCTAAGACAGAATCAAGTTACTGAAATTCTAAGAGAAACACATCCATGAATTATACCACCAAAGCATTTTCAGTGAAGACACCTGGACTGACAACACACTTTTAAAAGGGGAAGTGTTTCTGCCACAACGAGGCATCAAATGAATATTCAAGGTTTACAGGACATTATCAGTATCTCAAATTGTATCTAGAAACCCAAAGTGAAGCAAACAGGCTTCAAAAGAAGCAGCTATCACAACACTGTGTATTTGAAAGTTCTCTGTAGTTAAATGTTTATTCTAAAGATTCAAGAAAAATTCTATTAAAGGATGGGTAACTATAACAACACCCATAAGACGCAAATGCAGTTTTAACTGTCTTGCATGGTACAGATAAAAATAAGTACCTTTCTGGCCTCCAGCAGTACCTGGCGGAGAAAAGAAAGGATTCTACCAACTGTCTTCAACGGAGCAGTTCAGTTTCACTGGGACTTGATCTAGTCAATAAAACTACCTCTGCATGTGCATCCTAAAGATGATATGTGATCTAAGCCTCAAGGAATTTCTTTCCATTTGACTGCTCACTTGTGTTCATTGCTAAAAACCACAGACGCTGCACCTCCAAGTACATAACAAAATCATTCCAAATTCTCAGTAAGTGCTGTGGCAAGCAGGCACAGCCATATTATGCTCCCAAGAACAGTTGTTGTTCCAAGAACAGGTGGTTTAGCAAAACCTTTTTAATAATTTTTATTAAAAAAAAAAGAAAAAATTATATCAACCTTTAATATAATAGCATGAGCACTTAATTTCTGTCCATTGTTAGAAAATCATGATTATTCTTGCAATTTCTACCCAAAGCTACCCAATGGGACAAAATATAGCAGTGAACTTCAGACGGTATCAAAAGTTATTTCATCACAATTTCATAAAAAGGAAAGCTTAAAAAGAAATCAATAACTGACGAGGTCAGTAACATCCAACTGCTACAATCTCTACTCAAGAACCAGCTACATTTCCTAAAAGTTGGTCTGTCTTAGAAATGTCCTGACAAGGTGCCATTTCAAGATCAAATGAAATCGTTTATCTACAAAAAACAGGAACAAGTAATAAACTGTACTTATCCACCCATTTAATGCAATATGTTAAAAAGAGTAATTTGACATCTCTAAATATTAGAAATGCTGCTCCTCTTGCAAGGAAAAATTATACACAAAGCAGTATTTTATGACGATAAATGCTTGACTTTATTGGTAAGCAGAAGCAACATTCAAAGTTTATTATCCAAAATAGCTCCCTAATCCAGGAAGAAAATTTTTATCAGTTACATCACAGTTGGACCAATTTTTCTACTACCAGTATCTTCATTTTTATTTCAATTCCTTATAGATATTTTGCACAAATGAAATATCTAGTACAAAAGAGAGTAAAGTACGGGTGGTAAAATGGAAAAAAAGATGGGTCCATTAGCTGGTGGCAAGGTAAAGGCTTTTTTCTGTTTTCCAATTTCTTTTCTGCTTCAACACTGACATTTTTTTCCCCTCCATACACCTCCAGTGACTCAGTTTTTAACAGCAGGAGGTCCAACTCAAATCCTTAACACAAACATGCATATGCTTACTATGAACTACGTAAGATATGTGAATCCATCTGACTCCCTTTCTGTACAGGTAAAAATTGTTTTGCTTCTCCCCTGCTGTGATCATTAAGGCTTTGCAGTAAAGCACCAATTCAAAGAGACAGGACAGTACAGGCATTTTGCACCTGTTAAGTTTGGCACTAGCCTTAACAGCTTTTTAAAGCTTCCCATAATTTAACTGAAAATGTTTCGAACAGAAACATGGTTCAGGCCTTATGTCATAAGCTATGCAGAAATGGATACTTACCCCAACTCTGTCATGCCATCAACAAATTCCTTTTTACTGAATTCACACTGAGTAGCTGCCCTGAATTTCCATGCCACAACCAGGACACTGATACTGGCTGGGTCCAGGCTTAAATCATCACAGAACTGCTGAATCCCATCAATGCCAATTTTATTTTCATCTTGTGGGTCTGCAGTTCAAAATACAAAGAGGAGAATTAAACTTATTTTCAAAACATATTAATCATCTGACAGCTCTGATGTGTAGCATAATACAGGTATTCATTCTTTCATAACCTTCACAAATATTTTTACTTGAAGTCTAGATATTTTTAAAAGAGAATCACTAAACAGATTAAGCATTCTCTAAACTTACAGAGAAATAGGTTCGTAACTTTTCCTGAATTTATCTGCTAACATTGACTAAATAATTTTGTTTTCCTGCTACAATCCTCTAGAAAAGATATTAATTAACTGATGAGATGCTGCCTACAATTAGAAACAGTAAGGGTGATAAACACATTAAAATGTACAACATATTTATATTGGTCAGTGTGCATTAAGCCTAAAAAAAACCAAACCAAAACAAAACAAAAAAAAACAAAAATCCAAATCAAGTCCAACAAAAATACCAGATTACATTAAACTCCAGATTTTTTTTTTTCCTGATAGTGACATATGAGTATCCACTATATCTATTTAAAGACCACATTTAAACATTTTGAGGGTTTAATTTAAAGTCAGGAAAAATCACCAAAACATTGTTCAAAAACACTGCCTTAGCATAAGAGAGTCTTATGCTAATTAACACAATTTAGTACAAGTGAAACACAGTATTTCCCATAGTACCTTTTTGAATGTTGGTAGATACCTTATAATCGTTCTGTAACAACATTGTCTCTCAAAAAAGCCCCCAAACAAACGATCCCCTGCATGTAAACTTAGGTAATTGGAGAAGAAAAAACAATTGAGAACAAGAGTAAATAAACCCACACTTCTAGTTTTCCAAGCCTGAGACTTTACAAACTACAAAACTGTCTTTCCCAGCTTTTGAGAGGAAAACATTTCAACATCATAAACTGGGGTATGTAAAAAGCATTTCTTGAGTAGATTCAATACTAATTTCTTAAATTGCTACCATTTTCAACCATGTTATTTTTAAATCCTGATCCAAGAAGTTGATTTAAAAAAAAAAAAAAATCAAGCCTAGATAAAACCTTTTGAATTTTAATTCTTAAGCTCAGATCTCTTTTACTTTTCCAGCCAATACTACAGTGAAAGAAATCGTAAATTCCAGAGAGAAAGTTAATTTGGCAAACAGACTAACTTCTATTAAACCAAGAACTACACCCATGGTATAATTCAGGGGCCTTTGATCCCAACTATCAAGTAAACATATCTATTCAAGTAGTTCTAAGACATGTAAAATGTATTTCTTGCATATTTGGGGAGTAAGTGAAGAACGGAAGGCAAGATGTGCACTGTCTTGAAATCAGTGGAAGAATTCTGGCAGATTTCAACAAGGACTTTTCATCCCTATCATATTTCACATCATCCAGGCAACTATTAACAGAAATGCAATTGTTGCTTTGACAGAGTTGCTGGACAAACAGGTAGGACAACTAAGAAAAAACAGCACAGAAAAAGACATTTCAGATTTCAAGTATACTGCACTATCCTATAGACCTTGTAGAACAAAGTAATCCCTTACTGTTGAGGGGCCAGTGACTCAGGTTTAAAGCAGATATGAATCAAGGAAAGGTGCTTAACCGAAACTTTCATGGTCTTCTGTGAAATCTGTTGGAAGTTTTTAATGTTTACAGCTTCAGTGTTTAAGTACCAGAACTGCAAAGGTGTGCTGCTAACTAAAACACTGACATAAACTAGATTAGCTAGACTTGCTTTCACAAAAGTCAGATAGTACTGTTTGCCACTGCTAGAAATCAATAAATAACAAATAACATTTGTGATAATCTTCCATTTTAGATATTCTTTACAGCATTTATGAATTTGAATATGTATTTTTGACCCAGCAATCTCCAAGGAGAAAACAATATATATATATATATGCTATATAGATACACATATATATGTCAAGATACATGTAGCCATTATAAAAGAAAACATGGTTCTCTGAGTTTTTCCTCAGTGTTTTTGTTTTCACAAAGAAATGCTATAGCACTGCTGCCTCTTTGTCCCTACACAATTCATTACCACACAATAATGAAGTAGTAAAGAATCCCTACACTTAAAATAGAACAGATTATGTAAAGAAGAGCAAAAATGGTGGAAACAGCAACATAAAAGGATAAAGTGTCCACAAAGCATGCCATACATTTAAATTAGAAAAGTACACAAAATCACAGTTGAGCAGTGGTTAGGAGTTGATGTTTTCAAACACGAGAGGTACAGATTTCAACAGGAGCTAGCAATGATTCCAGCCTGCACTGCTCCAACATGAGCAACGCACACTCATGGCAGGTGCCCACAGTTCAGCAAGCACTGTCACCTGCATCACATACATTCTTATATTTAAATACCTTTTTTGTTGTTGTTCTTTTTAACAATGATGTAAAATGAAACTTGGAAAAGAAGCAACTCTACCTCCAATACACTTTCCTGTAGTTTTCCCTCTAAGCCTCTCTGAAAAGGCACATCACTTTTGCTGATACATTATACTTTTGCTGTAATGTGCCAGCATGAAGGAATTAAATAAGGATGTACTTTCTAGGTTTTGAGTTTTCTTATCTGACTGTTTTGTCACACTCCTAGCCGTAATGTTATATGAAACTTTTTGATTTTAATGCATAGAAATATTACTGCCTCTGAACAGAATTAATTCCCTCATATGTTAGCATAAGAGCAATATATATTATTTTGCCATGGAAAGACCATCATGTACATTTAAGAGCAGCTACTAAGGAAAAAATTCTCTAAGTTGCATAATAAACTTTGCTACCATATTTGACAGCTGGGATTTTCTCCTCATTAGAAGTTTAATTTCCTTCTTTTAAAGTCTACAGATATCTCTACAGAAGTTGTGTACAGATCATAAAGAGCATTTAAAACCTTTTTTCATTCTTATCTTATTACTATAAACACATAGTAAGAGGCAAAAGCCAGCAAGCTTTACTTAAAACTCCTTTAAAATGGTAGAAGGAAAAGCTCAAAAACTCCTCATAGAACGTAATTTAGAAAAAACCCAAACCAAAATCCACAACAACAACCTCACACCCACCAACCAAAAACTCCCCAGAAAACTAAACCTTACCTTTGTATCGATTGTACAATTGTTCTAATTTCTTCTTGTCTACTGAATTTTTCATGGATTCTTTGTAGTACAAGTCTGGATTCTGGAAGTAGTTGTCTGTTGCCACTTCTAGTTTCCATTCATTCTGTGTTAAGCAGTATATAGCAGTCCTTTCACCAGCCTGGGTAAATGCCATAAACTGGCGGACCTTGTCCTTCTGGGATGATTTAAGCTTATGCTTTGGGATGCAAAAGAAGCAGGAAAGCCAATGAAGCTAATCCAGAAGTTTGTTTCAGCATTCTACTACTAATGCCTATCTTTTAAAGGTTTTAGTTTTCTTGCTGATGACAACTTTCACTTCAGAATTACAGGAAGACAAAGCCTTGTTCTTCTGCAGTTAAATAGACAGCATTTTCTTCTGAAAATTGAAATGACACCATCTATATATACATTTTAGCAGCACATATTCTGTCAGTAACAAACTTGTATTTCTACTTTACTGCTCACATATGCTGACGTTTTTTCTGTTCTGTAACAGCAGTAAACACAAGTTTCGTCATATTACAATATGGTTATCTTCTGAAAGATATGCCTAGTGATTATAAAAAAAAGAAATTAAAAAGGTGCAACTTACAAATTCTCAAATTCTGTATACGTCCTTCAAACATGGAGAAAAAAAATACCCAACAGCTGTCCTAATATTTTCTTAGCAACAATTAACAATGCAAAGTTTAATCATTTTAAGTTGTAAGCTGAAAAAGGCAGAAGCATTTTTCATATAATTACATTAAAAAACATTGCCAACAGAGGACATAAGGCAAAAATAAAATAGATGAAGTGGACATATTAGAGACTGTTGAATGTTACAATGAAACTATAAGATTGTAGTAAACGTGATCTAAAACTTTATTTAAACTTTGAAAATTACATTTATACTACTAAGACATTAAACAACAAAAAAGTTGCAGTGCTCTACAGGAACTAACATGATGTTTCTCTCAATTGCAGCAACCATATTGAGACAATATCCCTAAATTTTTGGAACACCCAAGATGTAGGAATGGGCATTTTACAGAGAGAAAATTTCCTAGTAACGCATTTCAACGTTATTCTTTACATGAAGCTGGAAGCAGTAGAAGATAGCTTAAATCAAACTCTGGTTTTTATTACATTCTGTACTTTCCAATTTTGTTAAACCATACTTAACACGTGTTCTGGGCCAACAATTAAGCTGAGGAATTTGTATAAATTCTCCACTACAGCTTAAATTATGAGGTATAATGGAAAATTTATGGGTCTCGTAGAACTGAACCGTGATCCAATAAGCAGTAAACACAGGACCATCTTTCAGTTTACTTTTTATCTCTTGTACCCATATGGACATCTTGACTCTAGATGGTCGTGAGACAAGAAACCCATCATGTAAACAAGATAAGGATTTTGGTCTTTCCTACAAGATTTTTCAATCTAATATAAGAAGAAACACGCCGGGTTTCTTTTTATACAAGCGGGAAGAAAAACGTGCAAAATATAACTACTCCATAGTTTGACAAGGAAATGACCAATAATCCTTTGGCTGCAAGCTCCAGCCTGCCTCCACATTTTCATGAAGGTTGAGCTAAGGGAGTCTGCATCTAGATCTTCCTCAGTTACATAAACTTCTTCTGGGCAACAAACTTAGCGATAATCGCTTCAAAACACAGACTCTGCCAACAACGCCAGGGCAAACCCCCATGTCGCCTTTCAAGCCTAGTAAAGCCATGCATTTAGGGGTATTTTCTAGCCTCGTTGCTAGCCAAAGGCAGCAGTGAATTATTTGAAGCGGTAGGGAACACAGCCGACTCTCCAGCCCGCTACCCTGCCACGTAGCAGGGCTCCTGCCGGTGCCGGGCAGCGGGAGCGGCTCCCTGCCCGGGCGGCTCGGCAGCTCCTGGCCGCAGCATGACCCCTGACGGCACCCAACGAGGGTGCGCACCCACAGCTCACTCACGCTTCTGGAGCCCTCTGCCAGCGCTAAGGACACCCAACCGCACACCCCAGGGAAAGCCATGAAGCTGCTGCAGAGGCACCAGGAGAGCCCTTCCTTCCCAAAGGAGCCCCGGCCGACCCCGCCGCCCCGACCCAGCCAGGGAATTCGTACCGCAGGTTCCCACCGCCTCGGGCTGCACCTGCCGCGTCCCGCGGCGGGAAGGGGCCGGTGGGAGCGAGGGACTCGCAGCTCCGGTGCCCTGCCCCGACAGCCCCAATCCCAAAAAAGGGAAAGGTACGCGCTGCGCCGGCTGCTTGCGCTCGAAATACCCGCGGCAGAGCCCGGCCCCCTCCCTTCCCCCGCCGCCCCCGGTGACCTTCCCCGCTCCCGGCCCGGCGGAGGAGGCGGCGGGAGAGCGACTCCGCACGGGGGGTGCACATCCCCGTGTCCCCGCACCGCCCGTCCGCCCTGCCTGGCACCTCCCCGCGCAGGGCTACGGGACTCGGCACGGCGGGAGGAGCGGGGGCGCTCGGTTCGACAGCCCGGGGGGTGCCCGGGGGTTGTTCGAGGCTCCCCTTCCACGATTTCGCCGCCTCCCCTCCCCCCCGGCTCGCACAACCTACCATTTTATCACCGGCGCTCCTACCAACTTCACCGCCCGGCGCCGCCTCCCGCGCAGGCGCGCCCCGGCCCGCCCGCGCCGCCTCCCGCCGGGCAGCGCTCCGGGGACGGGCCGCAGAGGCGGAGCGCGGGGTCGCGGTGCGGAGCCCGCAGCGCTGCCGGGGGGGGGCGGCGGCGGCCGCGGCGCTGGGGCAGCTGCGGGGCCGCGGCTCCGACTACAACTCCCGGCGTGCGGCGAGAAGCCGCGGTGACGTTTCCCGCCGCCAGGAGGCGCTCGGAGCGCGGGTCCCGCCCGGCTGCGCTCCAAGGCGCCGCCCCGGCGCTCGGGCACCGCCGCGGGGCGAGGGGCGGCCGCAAGGACGGGGCTCCTCGGTGCCCTCCGCCAGCGGCCGCCGCCCATTTACACCCGTGCTCGCCGCCCTACGATCCCGCCCTTGCCGACCCGCCGCTGCGGGCCTTTCTCCGTCCCTCAGGTGAGCGTCGCTGCCGAGAGCGCCGGGCGGGGCGGCCGCCTTTTGCCCCGTGCCTTCGCCGCCATGAGGGAGCCGGAGCCGGGCCGGTCGCCCCTGTGCTCCACTCGCCTCCTTGTGCTGTGCCCCGCCGGCCGGCCCCGGGGAGCGGCAGCCGCAGTCACGCTCAGGTGGGACCGCAGCGGGGCGGAGGGGCCGGGCGGGCACGGCCACGGCTGCTCCCGGGAATCAGCTGGCATGGATTGGGAAAGGGGACGAGGGGAGGCCAACCCACAGGTGTGGAAGGATCCGCGAGTGGGGTCTGGAGTCAGGGTCCGCTATTATCAGCTTGGTGGAATCTAGTGCTGCTGGGTCGTGTTCAGGAAGGAAAAAGGGGGAAGATGAACTGCAATCCAGCAGGAAGCAAACGCTGCTTAAATAAGGACTCCAAAAAAGAGTAGTACCATCCGATTTGATACTTATTGGTGGTGAATGGAGAGGAGTGTTAGGTTTCTTCCTTTTTTTTTTTTTTTTTTTAATTTTTTCCACTCAGCATCATATAATTTATTTTGGTACATGAGATCTTTATTCCCTTAAGAGCTTTTGAGCCCTGCCCCAGGTGTCGCTCCTCTAAACAGTTTTTGCTAGCCAAGTAAAAAGCACTGAAACAAAACTGTCCCATGTGTAAACCACAGTGCTAAGTTTGCACAGTGCAACAGAGTGGACTTTGCTGGTGTAAACCTCTGCTCAAAATTTAGTTATGTGGTCTGATGTACCACAGAAGACATCCAGTAGAGTCTTTTACTCTCTTTGGATATATATACACTGGGTGTTCTCTTCTCTTTCTTGCAGAAATAGGTCGTAATACATATTTAGCAAAATCTCTGCCCCAAGCCTACTAAACAAGAAGAGCATTAGTTTGTATATATGAAGAAATATTTCCTTAAAATTCACTCTAGAACTTTACCGGGTGGTGGAGATTGTTATTCTCCTGATTCCTTAAAAGTAGTAAGCCCCACAGCTTTATCAAAGTTCTTAAATGCTTGTACTTTATTATTTTATTGATATTATTTACTGATGTGATATTCTTTTGCTACTTTGATTGCACGTTCAGTTCTTATTTTTAAATGTGTTAGCTCTTTGTGTTGTTAAACCCTAGCCCACAGTCAACTGTTTATTAGTAACTAAATACTTTGGCTTGCATTTCATGTATTGAAAAAAAACAATAAACCAACTCACCGGCAGATTTTCTCATTTCTCTCTGAAACAGAGATGGGAGGGCATTTAGAAAATGAAGGTACTGCATGACTGTGCTTGCCATGTGCCCTTGCCATGGAATCACAGAATGGCCTGACTTGGAAGGGACTGTGAAGACCAAAGGTTCCAACCCCTCTGCCGTGGGCAGGGACACCTTCTACTAGACCAGGCTGCTCAGAGCTCATTCTCTAGATTGATGACTGGCTTGGATGTCTGGGGTTGTAACTGCTAGTGCTATGTAGGAAAAGATGATTCTCTCCTTTGTAGACTGCTTCCAGGTGACTGTGTCCATGTGTTGGCTCCTGATTAAGGCTGCTGGCCCAATTATCAAGACTGTAACTAAATTTTTAGGGAAATACCTGCTGTATTGATGATCTGTTAACATGTTGTGTGTGATGTGAGTTTTTAGAATGCCATGTGCAGAATTTTATATATTGTTATGTGTAACTTCGTGGTGTGAGGGTTTCTATGTTTGTTTGGATTTTTTAAAAAGAAAATATAACTTGTTTTGTGCAATAATGTAAGTAGTTTCTTCTAGGTTCTGAGGGAAGGAAATTAGTTTTTGAATTCTATCCTGCTTGCTATTAAAATTAAATGCAGCAATTTAAGTATAGATCTTCACGTATTTTCTGGGAAATGAACTTACAAATGAATTGATTAAGTGTTTTTATAATTTACTTTAAAATCTTGAAGATCCCAAATAGGTTTTGAAGTAAAGTACCTCAAGGCCCCACAGCCTTTCAGATGAAGGAGGTCTTTGATCCAAACTAGTAGCTCTCAGAAAGAAGTCCAGGAAGTTTTGCTGTTCTTTGATTCTGTTACGTTTTTTAATTATTATGTTTTGTTGAATGTGTGTAGTTGAGTTTGTTAATGCTTCTGAGACTTTATGAATAACAAATGATTATGATTCCATATTTAGGATAGGTTTGAGAAGAGACAGGAGATTTACTGATAGCTAAGAATAATGAGTTCTAGTGCTGGGTTGAAATGCAGCCTATGACATCACGGTCTGATATTTTTAAAGGCTTTTCTTTCATGTAAGAAGTGCAGATGAGTACCATGTGAAGTGACTAAGCTTTTCAGTCACTGCTTTTAAAACAAGATGTTATCTAGGAAATAGCAAAGGGGAAAACAAAAATCTGTCAATAACCTCGGACTATTTCTTGGCTTTCATAAATGTTGAGTGAAGAAGACTATACGTGTTCTGTGAAAGCTTGTGGTGCAGGAGGCGGTCTTGGATTTATTTTCTACCTTTGTTTGATCTAACTGCCTGACATTGCCATGTTTGATAACTGATTGGTACTATCTTGCAGCCTGGTGTGCATACTGGAGATGCAGAAACCATGTAGCAGAAAGCTTTGAGCAGCTGTGGATTATCAGTTTCTCCCAAGAGCAATACACGGTGAAGAATGAAGGCGACTGGATTTATTTCCCTGTGGACGTTGGTTTCGCTGCCTTGCGGCCCGTTAGCAATCCCTGCAGAACGTGAAGATGTAGTGAAGCATGCAATAAAGCTGCACCGTGGGAAGGGAGCTGTTATCACTCAGAGGAAGCAGTGGGTGATGGAGAGCTGCAGGAAACTCTCTGGGCTTCTTCACCAAAAGAACGTTGTTCTCAACAAACTAAAAAATGCCATAAGAGCAGTTGAGAAGGATGCAGGACTGTCTGATGAAGAGAAACTTTTTCAGGTGCACACCTTCGAAATTTTCCAAAAGGAGCTAAATGAAAGTGAAAATTCAGTCTTTCAGGCAATCCATGGCCTCCAGAGAGCTCTACAGGGTGATTACAAAGATGTTGTAAATATGAAAGAAAGCAGTAGACAGAGACTGGAGGCCTTGAGAGAAGCTGCAATTAAGGTTGGTTTTCCCATGTTTGTTCCTAGAGTATTCATATTCTACTTGTGATTTTAACTTTATAATGGCACAATTTCAGTCTGTTTTAAGAAAAAAGGGTATCTACATAAAACTTACCGTGTTTATCATTTAATGAAGTATTTGTTTTCATTAGTAAATTTACAAGTAATTCTGGTGTAGAGCTTAAAATGTATTAGCAGTCAATAGTTCTTCTCTCAAAGGTAAACATAATCCTAAGACCTATGGCAAATATAGTGTTAAGGGGAAAGGAATAAGAGGAGTGAACTCATGCACATAGCAGAGTTGCACTGGACAAGGCAGTGGCACTAGCTGAGTGGAAATAATGCTATCAAATGGTGAAATACTGTTTTTTCCATTTTAAATGAGAATTGCTCAACCAAAGTGCACAGTTAATACAGAATGACTTGCTGCCTTTCATTTTCATATTTGTATTGATATGGGTAAAATGGACATGAAAAACAGTAGGTGACTAGATTTTTAAACTCCATATTGCACTCCTAGCCTAAGAAGTGCAGGTTTGAAAAGCAGTGCTTCCAAAAAAGAGTCAGCTGAAATAACTTTGCCAAGAAAAAACACCGATGAGTAACAGTTGAACACAAATACTTCATGGAAAGTTTGAGTTCCCATGTCCCATTAGGTTGAATACAATCTGCCACTGTCTTCTGGACTTGGTAGTGTGCAGATTGTGTACTGTGAGACTGAAAGTCTCTCATTTGACAGAGAATGTAATTTAATGTATTTGGTAATTACATTGCTCTTTTCCTTTCTCTACCTCTCAACCACTGGAGGAATATATTAAGAGTTTTCTTTGTTTTCTATCTTCCAAAAGAAGAGGCTGCCCTTGCACATGGGAGTGAGAGAAGGAACAAGAATGTAATTGGCATTTAGCATTTGAGTTCTGAGAGTCTCTGAAGGGCGTTTGTGCTAAGAAATCTGCAGATCTTGACAGGTGAAGTTGGAAAGAAATTATGCGAGGGAAAGGTGTCCAGTGAATTGTGCCAAGATAGGCTGGTGGAAGTAGAAATTAGGATGTAAACTTGGCAGACTGGAGTGATTCTGTGCAGTGGAAATGAAGACTGAATTACAACAAATTTGAATAGAAAACAATTTGGATGTAGATGTATTCCAATGAGCTGCTTTATATGACTTATATATGATACTTTATGGTAGTGGCAGCCTCTGCTGCATAGAAATGTCATAGAAATTGTCATGAGCTTTACTTGATTTTCCACCTTTTTTCTTTCTCAGAGCTTGTAAAATAGCAGCAGTGAGGCTGTCCAAAACTTTCTTTACCATTTACCTAATTCTTGGTGATGTTCCTGTAAAATAATGAAGTAATTTATCTTTCAACTTGAGAATGGTGCTTCTCCTAGGAGGAGACCTTTGTGTACAATGATGTGTTTTAGAAGTGTGTCCTGTCAAAAATTTACTTTTGCAGAACTAGATTGTGCAGACTTTTTTTGTATTATCAAAATATTTACTTGAGTGAACAATCTTTTGCACCTTCCTTCTTATGCCATGCGTGTGGTTATTTAAAGAGAGTATTTGTGGTTCTAACCTTATAGTTGTTGTATAAAGGGAAGAAAAGGGTACAGAAAAATGCATGCCAAAAACATGAAAATTGCATGGGATAGATTTCTTTTGGACTTGTTCTCGTAAGACACACATTAGGTCCAACTTTTTTCTCAGTTGAATTTTACTGTAATGATTATTTTGTTGGTATACTCATAGGACATCTATTTTTTAAACAGTGAGTGAATGGAAAATACAAATAACTGTAGAGTGTGCTGGACTCTTCCCTTTATTTTACTTCTGTTGAGTTGAAGTGCTTGCAAGTCATTAATGCTGGGATGTGTATGTATGTCTGATGCATTGCTTGCTGGTTCTGCTGCTGTGAAAAGATGTAATGGAATCATTCACAGTGTGGGGCAGGGGGAAGTAAGAAAGAAGCACTGAAGATGGTTTCTGCTGCCTTTTGCTCCAGGCTCCTGTTTGGAAGTTCAGAAAACAAAAAAATCTTACCTACTTTTTAATTAGCTTCTAATTTCTTGGATGCCTTCTAATCAGACACGTGTGGAAAAAAATCACTTGCAAGTATTGCAAAGATGCATCCTCTTCTGCATGTGCTTTTATCATCTCTGATTAAATAGTAGAGAGCAACAGCAACACTGCATTCTTAATCAGCATTGCCCCAAAGTCTTGCTTAATCTTACTTCATTTTGCTCATATGTTTTTAGGTGTTCCTGTTAAGTGCACATCTGTATTACTTTGCTTAAGAGGTTGCTTGGTATGTGCCTCATGATGAAGTGTCTCCAATCCCAGCCTGTGTTTCAAACCAGTGTTTGTACTGTGCTGCACTTCTGCTTAGTGTGCAGCAGGTTGTTTGAATTGGCTTGTGCTTGTTATGGACCCCACTGTCTGTGGTTGTCCCAGTCTACTGCTATCACACTTGTCTCTTGGTGGAAACAGATGCCACTTTAATAGACTACAAAAACCTTTATCTCCATTAATTGAAGGAACTTGCAGCTAAACTCTGATTTTTTTCAAGGTCTTTCTACCTTGCTATTCAGGGAAAGTTAGCTTCTTTGCAATTAGAGGATTATTTTTTATGTAGTTTGCCTCTAGTTCTGTTCAACCTGTTTGTCTTGGCCAATGGAAAGGACTGAGATTGGCTCCTTGTGCCCAGAACCTCTTCCATTTTTGAAAGGAAAGAATCTCACCATTATCAATTTCATCTTGTCTTCTAAGTTGTTGCTGAATTAGCAGAGAATCTGCAGCTCATCTGGGGGCTGCTTCCTACATCCTTCGAGCAGTGTCTGCTAGCAGAGAGCAACAGATAAGGAAATGTTTCTCCTTGAGGCTCTATGAGAGTGACTGTGTCTCCTACTTACGTGTTGCATAAGAACTAATTGTTGACATTGGGCCAAACACATTAATAGTTACATTCTTCCCAGCTCCAGTTATTTTGGGATTTGGGTAACTTTCACCATGAGGATGTAACTATGATAGTTCTAAACACCAACATCCATCAATTACCGTAGTTTCATCACAATCAGAGGCATTCATCCGACTGTCAGGATTTTAAAAGGGTTCAGCTACAGTTACTGCTTGTACTGAACATATTTTTGTCTTGGCATCAAGGAATTGATTAAATTATCTGCATGTTCTTGCAGGTTCCAAGGGGAAAAATGTCCATATGTAAATGTGTGGAGGAGGAGACACTCCAGTTATTTAAGCATAAGTGTTCAGGACCATTTTATAAGTTCAGGTTATTGTAGACACTTATGGAGAGTAGGCAGATAAAACACAACCTATGGGAGACCTATGTCCTTTGATTTCTAACTGGGTGTGGCAGGGGCAGGGCATCTGGAGGCAGAAACTTGTGTTTTCTGGGAATTGAGTCAGACCTGTAGATTGCTTGCATTTTTTTTTTTTGCCTGTTTTTTTTTTTTCTTTTCTTTTAAATAATGCTGGCTCTCTAAAAGAGCAGAAGGGTTTGTCTCATCCAAGTAGTCTCAGCATCCTGAATTTAACTGAAAGGAAGGAGTGCTGCCCTTGTGTATGTTTCCTTATCCATAGTTGTTCTCTGAACAATCTTTAAAAGAATAGAGGCGTGTGAAGGAAAGAATCTTTTTTCCCAAAACCCTAAAGCTGTTCTCTGTCAACACACAAAGTATTCTGTTTGGTTACTGTCATGGTAACATGTAAAAGGTGTTAAGCCCAGTTGTGAGTAAATTAAGCTTTTTAGTTCTCTTTTTGAACCTGAAACATCCAAAGAGAAATGAAATATCATAGCTGTATCAGAGAACTTACTGAAATACTTTCACACCATATCAAATCATATTTTAGCATATTTTCTCTTTTTACTTCAGAAACCTTGTAATTTCAGAAGTTGTCAGTGCAAGTTGATAAGAGGCCCAAACCGAAATAGGGGGAAAAAATCCCATGTTTTAATTCTGATAGGAGAAATGCTTTTTGGGAAACATGAACAGGAAGCTTGGCTAGAGTGATTAGCTGCTCATCTCTCTCCCAGCTCTTTTTTTCTTCCCATTTCCACAGTTACTGTAATTTTTGAAAACCATAAACAACCTCTTCCTATGTTTATAAAAGGGCTTATAAAGTTAAGATTCATTGTGCTTTACATCTAATTTGTTTGTTTGTTGTAGATAGTATAGCTATGCTTTCAAGGTACTATGCTACCCATTCAAAAGCAGAAAGTTCTAAACTTTATTTGGCGCTGAAGTGTTTCCTAGAGTTTCTCAAACTAAATCCTTTCTTGTATTATCTGGATCACAACCTTGGGGCTGGTCTACTGTTTAATGTAATAGAAAAGGCAATTGGTGGATATTTTGTTTGGTTGTTGTTTTTCTTGCCCCCTTACCCAATGAAAATTGGCACAAGAAAAAGCAGTCTTTAAATTATCTTCATGACGTCTATGTTGCTTTTGCAATTCCACTGATAAAATGTTTTGTGTCAAAAGAAGCACACATTTATGTCAAATGTTTTTTCTGCTCAAAGGCCTGCCAACACTTTCTCTGTGTGTTGTAAACTCAACAGGAAGAAATGGAATATGTTGAACTCTTAGCAGCAGAGAAACACCAGGTTGAAGCCCTTAAGAACATGCAGCACCAAAACAAAAGCCTGTCAATGCTTGATGAAATTCTGGAAGATGTCAGGAAGGCAGCTGATAGATTGGAAGAGGAAATAGAAGAGCATGCCTTTGATGACAACAAATCTGTAAGTGATGTTTTAGACTCAGTCATTTCATTGGAGTACATTTATACAAACAGGAGTAATTGGTCCTTTTTTGCTAGTGATTTCTGTGGTTTTGATTTGAAAGTCCTCTTTGCAGCTGCCACTTTGACAGGGACAAGTGTCCATCTCACTGATACAGCTCATGAGAGATACGGCATCTCAGACTGTGGTGGTTGGACTTGGCAGGATATGGAGTTACCATGTTAAGCTTTGTCTCCACTTTTTCATTTTCTTGAGAAAGTTGTGGGAGAGCAAGAATCCTCGCAGTTAGTTTTCATAGTCTGGGAAAAGATATATTATTCAAAGGAAAGACCTGAAATGTGTTTATGATGTTACTTTCTTCCACATCTGACTTCTTCTGTGTTTGGTACCTTGGCCTACCTGCACTGATCTTTGTTTTTGTTTTGCATGATGGGACAGTATCTTTCAGGCTATGTGTTTCTGGAGCCACGAATACGTCAGTTTATTCTGGTGTCCCATTTTGAATCCTCAGATAGACTCCCTAAGTTGGCCCTGTTTGCATAATCACGGGTTACAGCTTATTTGGCTTCTGCTCTTGGGAGTTTTTTGTTGATTTCCAGGTTTCCTCCCGAGGTGAGCAAAGCTCTTGAGTTCTGCTGAGGAGGCAAAACCGATTTCTCCGTAGCAGAGAGCCATGCCGTGTGTTGTTTTGTTTGAGGGGTTTTTTTATTTTATTTTATTGTAGTTGTGCTCGAATGGAGAGAAAGCGAAAGCAGCTTTTTTATTTGGTGTCGGGCAGATGCGATCGGCGCTGCCCGGTGCGAGCCGCACCTGGCGGCGGGCGGGGCCGGGGCCGGCGGGAGCGCCCTCTCCTGTGCCGCCGGGGAGAACGGCCCTGGCGGAGAATGCCCGCTCCTCCTGCGGCACCGGGAGCTGCCAGGGAGCCAGCGCCGCCTAATCCCGGCATCTCCCCGCTCTCCTGCTTGTAGCTCCATCCCTGAAAGAGAAGGAACCATGAAACGCAACCTGGAGGGCTGTGCGCTCCTCCGTCATTGCAAGGAACATTCTATTAAACTAAAACAGTGAAATTTTAGAAAAGGTTTAATACAGTAATCAACCTTCTAATACACACAAGCTTCTATTAAAATATAGTCAAATAGTGAAGTGTAGCTGGTAAAAATGGAAAGAAAAAAATCTGCACTACAATCTGCCTTCAAGATTGCTGTTCTGAGGAATAAAATCCTGAAAATAACTAGGTAGACACAGTTCTTATAGTCTCTCTTTCAAATTTAAAGGATAGTGACCTTTTCTTGACTTGAAGTGCAGTTTTTAGTTCAGATTTTTGTGAACTGAATATACTTTGTAATCTCCAGTTGGTTTTGTTCAAAGCAAGAAAATGTTACTTTTAAAGACATCAAGTTTTGATAAAAAGATGGAAAGATTTTTTGAGAAGAAACCTGCAGTATTTTTAATTGGTGTCAATGAGTTCTGTAGAAACTTCAAGCACAGCTAATAGTCATCCTGTTTTTATGATATGCTTAATTGACTTCTCTTTTTTTGTTTGTTTGATTGTTTTCTTTTTCTTAAAGGTAAGAGGTGTAAACTTTGAAGCAGTTTTAAGGGTGGAAGAAGATGAAGCCAATTCCAAAAGAAATGCTTCAAAAAGAGAAGTAGAAGATGACTTAGGTCTTAGTATGCTTATTGATTCTCAGAACAATCAGTATATCCTTACTAAACCCAGAGATTCAACCATTCCTCGTGCTGATCATCATTTCATAAAGGTAATTTTAGAGACATTCTTGTTGTTCAGTTTTGGATTTAGTCCCACTAGTTTGCATGTCAGTACTACTTGGTAGGAGTGAGTATACTTTCAGCATTTGTCTTTCTGAAGTTATCCCAGTATTCATGACCCCCCTCATGGTGACTCAGCCATGTGTTCCCTACTCTTAGGTTTGTCTTCACAAGACTGATCGTGATGCTACATGAATCCTCTCTGTTTTTATTTGGCTTCTCTTGTTGCACCTTTGGGGCACTCTCCCTTCTCTTAGACTACAAAGTGTTAAAGCAACTGCTGTGCTTAATAAGCCACTTGCATCTTGTCAACAGAGAGAATTTATCTGGTTGTGATGAAAAAAGGGATACTGGAAAATACATAGACATGGTAGAGTTTTGATTGTATTTGTGCTTCATATAGAATAACTGGATTGGGATGTTTATTTTAACTATAAAATCCAAACCAGTTCTGTTTCACCATCTTGTTTTAATGCAAGGTGTCATTCCACACAGGAAATTGCCTACTTTCTATAATGTATTTAAAATATTTATAAATTGATTTAAAGTCCCCCAGTTACTTAGGGTCCTCATCTGCTTCATCTGAAAAACTGCTGTGTTTAAACCTGCAACAGCACTGAGGTTAATTTACAGAAGTTTTATTTTCAGGGGATGTAGTCTACATTTAATTTTATAGTGCTGTTTATCAATAGTCTTCAATTTCATTCCAAGTTTATGTATCTTTTATATGAATGACTTTGTAAATCTTATGTATTTAGGATATTGTGACAATAGGAATGTTGTCTTTGCCATGTGGCTGGCTGTGCACAACAATAGGATTGCCAACCATGTTTGGATATATCATATGTGGAGTACTCTTAGGACCCTCAGGACTAAATAGTATCAAGGTAAGTGTGCAAGTTACTTCTTGACTGATTTAATTTGTTGAAATCTTTAAAAGTAAAAATCTTAAAAATACCAAAAGAATATGGTATTGCCAACCTCAAATGTCTTTTAAAGAAAGATATCCCCAAATGTGAACCTTTACAAGAGGAGAGCTTCAAATTTTATGTCTTTGAATCATTTTGTTTTCAATCTTTTTTCTCCTATAAAATTATGACAATTGTTGAAAGTGAAAACTGAAGGTTGTATGTTGTGGAAGTTTTACATCAGGGTTTTTTTCTTTCTTTTTTTGATTTTAATCATAAAGCATCACAATTGGGAGCCAAATTATTTAAATGACATAAAATATATTGAAACTTGCAGAAAGTCAGTGACAGTGGAGGAAGTATTTAAAACAAATAGCTCTCCAAGGAACATAGCTTGGCTTTCTGGAGAGTTATTTTCCACCTCTCTAGTGCTTTCATCCACCCTAGTCCCCCTATTCTTTTCCCAGTACCCTGCCCACATTCCTGAAGTCTTTTGGACCTTTGTAGCTCCATCACCTATACACTGATTTCTGGCTGCTGCAAAACCATGAGCTGTGGTTGGCTGGACATGTTTTGATTAGTGCTCTGGTGTGCATTAGCAGATTGTTTAGCCAGCAGCAAAACAGAACACATGTTAGAGCTGCACGGTAATGTCTGCTGAAGCTGCATGTGTTTGTTGCACTGATAGCTGTGAAACCACTTGGAACTTACTGTCTTTGCATCATCTGCTCCTACGTGAACTTCTGTTGAAAACGATTTTGAGCTCAAAAGTAGGGATTAGTAGAAATTGTAGGATTTTGTTGATTTTATGTTGGAAAAGATTAAATAATCTCAACCTCTGTGTTGTATACAATTTCTGGGTTGGGGATGTCTGGAAAGTTTGACTGCTTAGACCGAGAAACAAGTTTGTAAGAAGCTTGGCATGAGAAAGAGACCAAAGAATGTATTTTCAAGACTTTGATGACATTTAAGACATTGAAGATGATCATGTGGTCAGAATAGATACGAGAGACGTTTCTTTAGGACAGTTTAAGTGACTTGCCTTTTTCTTGTGGAGCTGTGATTAAACATTATTCACCTGCATAATACTCATGTTGACTGAGTCCTTTGTGTTTGGTCTCTTCTCCATTTCCTAAAAGAGTTGAATGTCTGAGGAACTGAGAAGGCAGGCAGAAAAGATGGTTTCCATCCCCACTTCTGTAATTGATGATAAGCCTTGTTTTCTTCTATTCTGGCCCATAATAGAAACTACTAGGTTTTTAAAATAAAATAAACTATTCCAGTCAACTGCCTGAACACTTCAGGACTGACCAAAAGTTAAAGTATATTGTTAAGGGTGTTGTCCAAATGCCTCTTAAACACTGACAAGCTTGGGGCATCAGTCAGCTCTTTAGAAAGCTTATTCCAGGGTTTGACCACACTCTCAGTAAAGAAATGCTTCCTAATGTTCAGTCTGAACCTCTTCTGGGGCAGCTTTGAACCATTCCCACTCATCCTGTCAGTGCATACGAGCGAGAAGACCTCAGCACCTCCCTCTTCACTTCCCCTTCTCAGGAAGTTGTAGAAAATGATGAGGTTGCCCCTCATCCTGCTTTTCTCCAAGCTAGGCATACCCAGAGTCCTTAGCTGTTCCTCCCAGGACATTCCTTCCAGCCTTCCACCAGCTTTGTCCTCTTCTGGATGCATTCAAGGACTTTCACATCCTCCTGCTCTGGTGGGGCCCAGAACTGCACACAGTGCTCCAGCTGAGGCCTGTGAGGCCTGAGGCCATTCAGCACTGAATACAGCAGGATAATTTTGAGTGACTGGTGATGCTCTGTTTGATGCACCCCAGGATGGGGTTTTTCCTCTGGTGTCTCACACTGAGCCTGCTGTCCACCAGCACCCCCAGATCCCGTTCTGCAGGGCTGTTCTTCAGCCACTCCTCTCCTAATCCATACTTGTGCTGGCATTACCCCATCCTAGGGGGTCAGAATCCAGCGTTTGGAATTGTTAAATCATTTCCTCCCATCAATCATTGCCTAATGCTCCTGTGTACCTACATCCCTCTGCAAGGCATCTTGTCCTTCAAGAGAGTCAAAAGCACCTCCCAGTCTGTTATCACCAGCAAACTTGTGTGGTGTTTTCACCTCTTCCATTCTGATCACTGATACATGTATACATCCATTGAACAGAACTGGCCCGAGACCTGAACCCTGAGGGTACACCAGTTGTCAGCCAGAAGTATTCCTATTTTTCTGTTGTGATGAGGAAGACAACCACTTTTCTTGCTGTGGGATCCTTCTCTCCGTAGCACAAAGGCTGGTAATTGTGCTGGTCTGAGAGATGGATGTGTGGAGCCTGCAGAATGGAGAACAGAACAGCAGCCACAGTCTAGCAGGAAGATTAGACCAATAGATCAATAAAATAACTAGCAAGAAGTTACTTCTGAAATGCAAGCCTTGGATATTTAATAGTGCATGCATAAAACATAACCTGTTTTTTTTTTTTTTCAACCAGCAAGTAAGCTTCCTGTTAAAGAAACTTCCCAATCTGACCATTGACAAGGCTCTCTGCCTTCTTCACCTTTGTCTCCTTGTTCATCCCAGGGGTTGGTAGTTCACTGACACTTGTTGCAGGCTCCCACTGAGAGTTCAGTCTCCATCTCAGTGTGCAGCTTTTCAGCCAAACTCCCTGGATCAGATGTATTCCTCAACACTTGCCAAGATCAGTGCACACGTGCACATTGCATGACCAGCATTCTCCCACCAAATTATTGCCCAGTATCAGCCAGTACTGATGGGTATGAAACCAGATGGGTAAAATAATTGCATTCCAAAGGTGCTCTGGTAACTTCTGATGTCATATGAGCAGCAAGTGAACTACCTGTGTAAACATAATGAGAATCAATTTGTTTTGTAGCGTACTTTTAATTTTGTATTATAAGATGACAGCTGTGCACTGATTTTTTTTTTTTACCCCAAGTCTATTGTACAGGTGGAGACATTAGGAGAGTTTGGTGTATTCTTCACTCTCTTTCTAGTTGGTCTGGAATTTTCTCCTGAAAGATTAAGAAAGGTATTTTTTTATAATATCTAATTGCTAATTACTGAAACTGCAGATTTCAGTTATATTTTAGATTTTTACACTGTCCATACAATATACCGGTGTAGCTTTGTAAATTTCTTAAAAGACAAATGTGACGTTTGTTTCAGAACTGTGGAAAGAACAGAATGCATTATTTATTTAGTGTCTCAAAAACCCTACATTTACTCCCTATTTTAGTAAAACAGTTTGATTACTAAAAAAGTCTCTCAGTTTGGCAGTCCATCTCTGCTTTATTTTAACACGCAATAATGTGCAGCTGCTGTTATGGAGTGTCAATAGTGTTTGCTTTTCCCACTATAAAAAAATCAGAAGGTTTAAGTACTGCATACTGAATTGATAATACATATTCTACTATTCTACTGGCTAATAAACTGATTAAGCAAGTATGTTAACACAATCTGGAATATTAAATGATGTGGCTATCAAAATTCAGCAGAAACTACAAATTTCTTTTGGTCTTAATTTAAAAAGAAAGTTATAAACCAGCTAGAATTTTAATAGTGGAAAGTATGGCTACAAATATGTGAAGACTGTATATATATAAATAATTGCACTGTATGATCTCTTCCTAAACTGATGGTTGTGTTTGTGATACTAGAAAAGCTTTAATTGAAATATGTTACAATTTATGGTCATTTAGCTTAATCTGATCTTTCTAGTCCAAGTCCAATTTCTATCTAAAGTCCAAGATAAAATTCAGAAATTCAAGTGTTCCTAAACTGTAGTAGGTAAATTGCTGCTTCAGAATTGCTTGTGCACTGATTTGGAGCAAATTACTGGTCTTGGTGACTGCCTTTGCCACACCCATTTTTCCTCATCTTAGAATCACATCAAATAACTGGTCTTTCATTTGGTAATTTTAATGTATTTCAACCCATACTGGACCATTCGGCCCTTAATTTGTCCATGAGCTTTGGGAAATTCCCTGGTTTCTGATAGGGAGTCTTTTGGGCTAGAATATCTATTCAGTTTAGTGAGTTGGGAGTTTTAGGTGGAAAGAGTGTGACAGTCCATTGCTGTCCATAGTGCCCCAGTACTACAGCTCCAAATCACAAATCTTTAACTGCTTATTTGTGATGAAAAACATTGTAACTTAGCAGTGAGAAAAGTGTCATAAGAACTTGTTTTCTTCCGCAGGTATGGAAAATATCTTTGCAAGGACCCTGCTACATGACTGTTCTGATGATTGCCTTTGGTTTACTATGGGGGCACTTGCTCCAAATTAGACCAACACAGAGCGTCTTCATTTCCACTTGTTTGTCTTTGTCAAGCACACCACTGGTGTCCAGATTTCTTGCAGGTAGTGTTCGAGGAGATAAAGAAGGTAAATATGACTTTAAATATGGACTACTGTAGTTTCTAATAAAAAGTTAACTTTCTAATTCTTAAGTTTCTAATAAAAAGTTAACTTTGTTCATTGTCTTGAAGTTAACTTTGTAATATTATAAGAGAAGCTAGTTAAAAAACCAAAATAAAACCCACTCTTAAGCCTGATTTACAAATAATCATCCTTGTTTAACACTGGCCAGTGTTGTGTGTGTTCTTGCTAGGTAGTGTACTTGATTTGTACATAGCCAGTCCTCTTTGGGCAAAGACAGTGTAGTACAACCTGAGCTTTCCATTGAGAACTGAGTTTACTGAGTGTCTGGAATCCTTAAACTTTTTAAGACGTTACCAGATTAGCCCACTGCTACCTGTCAGGGCAGAAAGGCTAATTAAAAAAATTCATATCGTTCTTCAGGAAACAGAGACCGGTTCAGATGGTCTTTCATAGGGAACAGCTCTTCAAATAAGAACCTTCAAGGGCCATATTTCTAGCTTCTCAAGTACTTCTAAATGTTTCCTTTTGAAATTTTTGACATCATGCTTTCTGCCACTTAAATCTCCCTCATACATATTGTGTTAAAGTACTCCTCACCCTCTAGAATATTCATTCTAATGTCAGAATTCAAGGTGTATGTTTCACACGTGCTGGCTCAAATGTGTGTCTTCAGAATAAAGCCTGTATAGTCTCAGTAGAGGAATTTCACTCAATTGCTAAATGCTAAATTCACTAAATGAACTAAACTGCTCATCAAAGTCTACCTTTTTATTGTGTAACATAGGTTTCATATGAATATTCTGTTTGTATTTTAACATGTCTTTATAAATACATGTTAATTTACCTACTAGTGGGGAAAAAGAGGTCCCTAGACTGCTTTGAATGACCTTCAGCCCATTAAAAGCTATACTGGGCTATATTTGATTAAGCCTTTTCTAGCTTTCTAGATGTGTGTTCGCAAGCATTCATAGTTTCTGATGACTGTTTCCATGATCCCTTTGCTGGTGTACAGGGGATATTGACTACAGCAGTGTACTGCTTGGCATGTTGGTGATGCAGGATGTGCAGCTTGGTTTGTTTATAGCTGTCATGCCTACACTTATTCAAGCAGGAGTGAGCACATATTCCAGGTAAAAAAAAAAATCATTGTATGGATCTTTCCCCTACCCCTTGCAATTAGTATGTAGATTGCCAATATGAATGTAATATCAGTACCATGGAAATAGGCACTCTGTTCACAGAGGTTTACTTTACTGTTCCTACTTGTTGTGAAGTAGAAACCTGTAGTAATCATATGAAAGTAATTGTATGAAAATAATCTCTTTGTTATAGCTGCTTTAGACCTGTGTGGTAATTAAAACTTCTAGGGAAAAGTTTGTTGCTGTAAAAATATAAATTCATTTCCTCACTTACTTTGTTTCCACAGGGCATGTTTTTGTCAAAGTCTAAGTGATATTATTGTTGTGCATAATGGCTTATCTTCGAGATCAGTCAATGAAAATCTTTCTGTGTCAACATGGAAGTAAATTCTAGACTGTAAAAAAGGTTTTTAGGCACTCTGCAGATTTTGTCTTAATCTTGTTTACTAATGTATCTAAATACCTTCCTGTAGCTACTCACTTTTGAGCATCTATGGAATTAGGTATTTTTATTTATGGGGAACTGGTTGGGAAGTATGAGAGCACTTGAAAGAAACTTTTTGTTTGTTCTTCTTTTTCAGCATTTTCAAGGAAATTCTGAGAATACTGATACTGATTGGCCAAATTCTGTTTTCTCTGGCTGCTGCTTTTCTTCTATGTCTTGTTATAAAGACTTATCTCATAGGACCGTATTATCGCAAGTTGCACACAGAAAGCAAAGGGAATAAAGAAATCCTCATTCTAGGAATAACTGCATTCACCTTCCTTATGTTAACGGTAATCTTTTAAATTGATAAAACATACATTTTTATACAGTGCTAGTTTACTTCATCAGTATCACAAAAGCCATCACGCTTAGTGTTATTCCATGTAGATGTGCTTCTGGAATTACTTGGTTTTAAATTGTTTTAAAATAGCCCCCAAATGTGGAGATGATTCCTGCATTATAGCACAGATGAGTAAGAAGAGTTACAATTTGAATGTGAATCAGCTGAAATTCTGCTGTTAGCTTTTAATACAGCCAGTTTAGGAATCATGATCTGAGTTTTAATCATGGGCTACTTCATGCATTTGAAAATCATTCAGGATGGGTTTTGAGATACTAATAATGACATTTGTGACATTTGCTTGCAAGTTACTTCTTCATAGCAAATTCTCAATGTGGTTTTTGTTATAAAATGATTTTATTTTTGTGTGAGACACATTTTGGGATGAAATTAAGAAAGTAGAGAAATGCCTTATGGTTTATAGATTTTGATTAACCCTATGGGGTGTGGTTAATTTTCCCCTAAATTCTCCTTTTTTGTTACTATCTCATGTTTCAGCCTTCTGGAAAACTATACTGCTGGAGAGCAGAATGTGGCAGTTGCTTGATAATGTTGTGGGTTTGACACTCTATTATCCTGAATGTGCAGATTGTTACATATCCCAAGAATAATTAAGCCAAAAAGTTTCTGTGCCTGTTTTCTAGGGGTGTTTGCTTAGTTTCTACAGCCCAACAGGAAAAGCTGACCTTCTTCAGGAAGCAGGTTAAAAAGAAGTTAGTTAGTGAGACCATAGCTTTAGTTAGTGACTTCTGATGTATGAGTTAAAAATGCCGTTGCTGTAAACAGCTACTCATATTTCAAATGTGTCCTGTAAAAAGAGAAGAAACAAAACTAGTTTCTCCATTTTGCTTTCTAACAAGCAAACATTACACTTGTAGAACAACTTCAATAAAAAAACAACAAAGAAACCACTGAAGTTGTGTAAAATATTATGGTATCTAGAAGCAATTTTGCTTTAATTAAAACCATGGCCTACACAGAATTGGGCTTCTTGTACCCAAGTTGCATTTCAAATATACAAGGAGTTTGACTACTTTACACAATATATGTACATACACAAATGTAGAGGGGAGAATATGTTTGAGTTTGTTGGATTTATACTGCAAACCCAGAAGTCTTTTCCAACATTTTAAAAATTCTTTCCTTTTAAAGTTGATGAATAATTTATCAAAGGAATACTGCAGGTAACTTCAGTGAACCAGTGGAGATGCTTGATATTCACTGACGCTTATAGATTCATTATAGTAATGACACAAGTTATAGTTTGAACACACAAAATTCAAAAAAATAAAAGTAAACAAGTGTTTGCTTGTCGAGTTGAATAGATGAACAAACAAATCTTCTGGAAAACTGTTCTTAATTGGTAGAGATGCTGTACTTTGTCAAGAATACAAACATAGGATGAGTGATTGCAATCGAAGCTGAAAAAAATGTTGCGTATCTTCGGAAAGGTTAAATTAAGGTTTTTGCGTGCCAGGTAGGAAAACAATTAAACTGTCATGGATTCTGCAAAGATCTTTCTCCTTCGAAAGCCAAGCCTAAATATCAAAGGAGGTTGTGTAATTCATCTGCAAACACAGAATTTTCTGTACTGGTGTAATTCTAAAAGAGCTTTTGAATCTGTAGAGGCACAATAAGAGAGTGCCTATTTTAGCATCCGTAACCAAAGACAACTCTCTTGCTACATTTAGAAAACTTGAGCTACGTTTTTAAATAAAATAATTTAACTCACTGTCTAGCATTGTGAGTTACTCTGCAGGACACATCCTTTCCAATACACAAAAAAGAGACTAGAAATGATACGATGTTCCTGCCTCATGCATGAAGTTACTGATTACATGCTTCCGTGTTGGCTGGGTTTCTGGGGTCCAGTTAAGCTTATTCTGTACTAGTAACACCAGTATGTGTAATGCTCATTATATATATACTTGATTTATTTTGCTTGGTTCCTGTGTTTGAAAAATATCAGATGATTAATTAAAGAAAAATGGCCATTTCCCTGCCAATAAGGCCAAATTCTGTATGGGAAAACAAGAGGAAAGATGAGACTTTTGAGCATTTCTGAACTTGAGTTGCTTGGATAACACTGCAACTTGTTACACCTGCAGATATTTTAGTAAGACTTGGAGCTTAAGATACCCTTTCTGTTCCCACTATTCTCAGAAATAATTGAACTTCCCCTCCCTTTTATCCTTCAACTAATTAGGCAGATCAGAGCTGGGAGGTGGGGATTGTGTCAAGTGCTAATCCTGTAATAGTATAGATGACACTGAGACAAAGTTATGCATCTTTGAATCATGTACCTTGTCTTTAATAACAAAGGTTCAGTAGATCATTAGTGTACTTTCAGCAACTCCTTTTCAAGCTTTGAGTTATGCAGAGAGCTGTTTGTTTGTTTGTTTGAATTGGTGAACTGTTCTCCTGAATTGCAACGTAAGGAACAAATCTAACTTATGGTTTTAAATATGACCATTCAGGATCAATGGCCAAACTCGTAGCTGTAAATCAAGATATTTACCAGGATCAGCTGAAGTGTATGTCAGCCTGAGCATTCACTGGTGTAGTGTTTCTTTTTCATGTTCTATATGTATGAAAACATTACAAGGCAAATTGTTTTAAACACTGTCCTGGTAATGAAGTGCTGTATTGGAAACCTGCAGGACAATAGGAGTCAGTTTTATTGTTTTTTAGAACTGAAATTGTGGCATGTTATAAGGGAAATGGAAAAATATAAGACCTGACCTGACAAGAAGGACAGCAGTTACATTTACATGTTTATAGGGCTCTGCATGCACATGGGGAAAAAGCAGCTTCTAGTTTCACTACCTAATGGTTGACCTGGGATGATGGCAGCAAGTGGATGCAAATTGCCAGTTTGCTTTATAGACTGAAAAGAAAATACAGTGCTGTTATAGCAGTGCTTTACATATGAAAATGTATGAGGTTTTTCTGCAGTGTCTTATGGATATCATTGCTAGTATTGGAATACCATTCTTTGCTTACTTGAAGTACTTCTCAATGGCTTATAACCTGCTTTTGAACTCTTTTCTATCAATTAAAAGAAGATTAAGGAAGAACTATAATCTCAAATATTTTAGTTAATTAGTTCATAAAATATAGTTGAGATAGAGTTTTTACAAGGTTCACTTAAAATTGTTTCAATTTCCATTACAGCTTCACTTTCTTGAAATGCAAGCTTAAAATTCACCTCTTTTCTCTTGAGCAGATTTAAGTTACTAAAGCCTGAAAACCTAATACCTTTATTTCCATCAAAATTTTATTTAATTTTACGGGCTTACCATATTCATTAAGCTTCTGTGATGATTAAAGAGTGGCAATAAGTCAGACATCATTAGAGAATATAAGCGAAACAACTGCTGAACAGATGGTTGAGATTTGCCCAGAACATGTTACAGCAGTGTTTATTTCTTTATTTATTGATGTGGTAGAACATTTGAACATAAAAATCCAATATTCTAGTGAAAGCAAAGCAATCCTTCCTGAATTGGAGTAAAATGGGACCCTTGAATACAACTGAAAACTAAGTTGTGCTGAGGAAAACATGTGAATTGAGAGAATTTTTCATGTAATTTTGACTGAAAAAGCTTTCTGTAATGTAAGAGTTGAGAAGAGGACAGTGCAAAGCCCAGGGATTAGTAGTGGCTAAAGCCCTCTTTGGTAAAGGCTGAACATCAGGAGTGATGGAGAGAGGGAATACTAAATGCTCAATACTGTCCAGGTTTTGCTTATTTAAAAAGTGCTGCAAATGCCTTCCTGCCAGTAAAACAAGTCCTCTCCAGTATATGTGAGCATATGGCCATACATTATATATAATAAACCCTGATGCTACAGTTTTAGCTGAGGAAGAGTGTCCACTTGCACGTAATAGTATGGAACAACTGGCGACCAAGATTGGAATTGTAAAAAGAATTCCTGTATAGAGCTACATATAAAAGGTTGGACTCGATGATCTCAGAGGTCTTTTCCAACCTAGTTGATTCTGTAAATCTGAAGAACAAATTGTAGGAGGGGAGAGTGTTAAGAAGATGGTGTAATTTTTGGTTCTTTTCCTGCTCTCTGATACACTTTACACTTTTCTGTATGTAGAAACCTATGGATTTTGTAGAGCTGAAGTTGTGTTGTACTCAGAGACTAGAAAAGACGTAGTAAAACTTGCCTTTTTTTTTTTTTACCAGACCTTTGAGCTCATACTTGGCTTGCCATAAACTGAAGGAATGTAATTCAGTTTTTATGCTGTGGGACCAAATTCCCAGTTAGACAAGCCATTTGCTCCAGTTATGTCTGATGCTTTCTGAACAAACATGTTTCTTTTGCATTCAAATTGCTCCTTGCTTGAAGAGTGATTCTCAAAACAGTGCAGTATCATCCAATTCTGGTACAAGCTATGCTACTTCTCTTCCTTTCTGGTAACCTAATCCTGTCCAAGGGAATGTTTAAAATATTAGCTCTAAAACTTTTGATGGGGAGCAGCCAATAGCACTTAAGTGTGGGAAAATTATAGATGAGTAGTAAAAACAATTCCAACTTTATTTGAATAGGTTATATTGGATCTTAGTCATCCACAAGAGGCTTTACATACAACTAATGTATGATTGTGAAGAACTTAAATGTTACCTATTCATAACTGTTTCCTTAATTTTATTCATCTCTTGGTGATTTTAAAGTCCTTTGTGTATATATATATAGCCTTCTTCTCTCCAATAATTTTGAATTGCTCTAAAAAGCACTGAAATTACTTTTGTTTTAAAATAAGAATAACATTACCTTTTCTGCTTTGCATGCTCAGCAACTAATTGTATTAGTTGACAGAACCAATTTATTACCTTAAATATCTTGCAATAAATGACAGAGTGCTATCACAAATGTAGTTATGTGATGAGCATTCAGACATTATTACTTCAATACATAAAGGTCTTGGGGTTATTTTTAGGTGGCATCTTATGCATAGTGTGGAGACTTGTTTATTGTGTCTTTGGTACTCCTCCATTAGTTTCACATTTGCTGAGTTTTTATTTAATGTCTTACAGTAAAACACCATTCCAGATATGATGAATGGTGTCCATAAATGTACTATAATGTATTCTTGCTTAATCTAAATTAGAATAAAAAATAAGTCATTGGTTTTAAATGTTCTATTAATATTAATAACATTGTCCTTTCTCAGCAAGATGACCATCTGCAGCTGTGAGATTTTGAAGTAATTATTTTAAAGCATACTTTATACCATACCATACATCAGAAGTGCAGTTTGAGCTTTTTTTAATGTTCCAAGCATTGCCTTAAGCAGTTGCTTTGTGTTTTGTTTAGTCTCTTTGCAAGTGTTTCATCTCTTCTTCTAGTACTGCATTAAAATATTAAAAAAGAATGAAGCAGACTGAATTCTTTCAAGCAGTCATTGTGCTTCATTTCAGCAGTTTACTTTACACACTTAAATGAATCCTTATTCAGTAAAGCACACAGGCTCATTTGAACCAAATTTACAATAAGAAAACATAATTTATGCCAGGGACTACTGTTAGATTGAGACTCTTCACTCAAATATAAGCTTAGATATTAATTTTTTCCCTCTTGTTTGACAGCTGGAAAATACCTTGTTCTTTCTGCTTTATTTCATAGCCTCAATGTATTACATAATCCTGACTCCAAAGCTGTCACGGTCTCTCTCTGACTTGTCAAATCAGATGCTGTCCTTAAGGGTCACACAAAGCATTGCAATATAGATTAAGAAATTTATTTTTGTTTTTGTGGGAAAGGAGGTAACATAAAGGAAGAAACTAGATTTGTGAGTCTTCTGTACAAATACAATACTGCAGAACGTTGATATACATACACTGAATTCTGTTTGTTGTTGAACTTGCATAAAGACATATTAATTTCCTGCATTTGGTATAATGTAATGTTTTATAGTTTCACTGTGAAATGGTATATAAAGTCACTCAGCAGTAGATTCTCTGTTATTCTTTAACAGATCACAGAGCTGTTGGATGTTTCAATGGAGCTGGGATGCTTCTTAGCCGGAGCTCTGATCTCTTCTCAGGGTCACATGGTAACTGAGGAGATTATGTGCTGTATTGAACCAATACGTGACTTTCTTGCCATCATTTTCTTTGCATCTATAGGTAACTTCCAAGAAATCTTACTTTAAAATATTTTATATTTATATATAATATTAAATAATGTTAAATCTATACTATATGCAAACATTGCTTATAAATGTGGGTGAGGAGAAAAAAATAGTGTCTGTAATGTGAGGGGAGGAGACAGGTTTTATTTTGTTAAAATACTGTACTGTTAATTGACCACAACATTGGTTTGCCTTTGCTACTGCTTTTAAATGTAACGTTTAGTTTCAGAGGCCATTTTGATGTTGTACTCCCAAGTCTTGATTTAGTGTCAGTTTTTAAATGTTAATTCTGAAATCATCCTATTTAAAACATGTAACAAAATATTTTAAGATAGAAAGACCTTGGTCTTGTTGATTTGTTGGAGGTTTTTTTGAATGTTCTTATGTCTTCCTAGCAGCTGTATTTGTAATTTATACTAAAATTGTATTATTATTATTTTGATTCAGTTGATAGAGTAGATTTCAGATTTTTGTGACTTGGTTTTCTATAGAAGCAGAATGTCATAATATCATAGTTTTTTATAGCTTGTTTCTTTAGAAATTTAGTTGGGAGGGTGTGATCTGTATGTTCTCAATGCAGGGAAAAAATAATTGAAAGGAGTTGTATCTCAGATGCTGCTTGAATGCCAACTGAAATGCAGCATTGAGGTATAAGACAATGGAGTAACTCATTATGCTTGATATCCAAAAGGAGTTAACTCAGAAGGCTTACAGTAAATCAGTAACTTCCTTTTGAACTGCTACATTCTCTAGCTGTCTGTGCATGCCCCAGTATGCTTTGTCTAAAGGAAACTGGAACATGTTACTGAGGTGCTTGGCTACAGTGGGTGAGCAGACAGGCCCTGTGAAAGCACTTGCCTCTCCCTGTGGATTGTACAGGAGATACACGTGCCTATGGTGGGGACATTGCAGTGTCTAAGAGGGGGCCTGCTGCACCAATCCAACCTCCTTCACCCCATTTCACCCCATGTTTACTCAGAAAGTCTTAGGGTTTGGGCTTGGTTTTTCTTCTGCTGTTATTTTCAGGTTTTTTATTGTTCTTTTTATCACCATATATTTTTTCAGATAACAGTAAAGTCCCATCATCGACATAATTTAAAAGATTTTCCTTATATACCTGTGTGATACTCATTGTTTCATAACAGAAACTAAAACTGGGGGCTGTCAAAATAAAAATGAAATAGCTATGCTTGCCAGTCTTAATTTTATTTTCTTTTTTTTAATCCAGCCCATGATAATAGCATCTGGTGATGAGTCAGATTACTTAGTAGTAAATATGTTTATTTGAATAACTTATTTTTTAATGATGGGAGGAAAGTGGTGAGCTCTGATGAAACTTGGTCCTGACAAGCTTGGATGAGTAATTGCTAAATGCTCACAGATATAAGTTGTTTATGTGTTTCAGTAAAGATGGTAATGGAATGGATAGTGTTATCAGGGATACAAAGCATGACATAAAGTGATTATAAGCCCAAAGTTAATTTTACAAGAGTCTGAACAAAAATACTGTCCTACACTCTCATGGCTGCATAAATTAGGACTAGAGATAAGACTTTGCTAGAGTACAAGAAAATAGCAAGACCTCAGCTGGCATGCTAGCAGCACTCCATACAGCCTACATTGTACTCTAAGGAAATTATTTTAGTCGTTCTGTCACAGAATTAAAAAAAAAAGTCTTTTAAACAAATGTTGCCATTATAATTGCAAGGGAAGAAAATTGCCTAACAAATTGGTGTGATTTTACAGAAAATGGGTATTATTCCTAGCTCAGAAGAAAATTAGCTTTTCTAAAAAATCAGAACTGTTATAGGCCTCTGACAAAATGTGAGAATGCTTGATTGTTAAGAAAACCCAACCAAACAACAACAAAAGCCCCTCCAAAACTGGCAAAAAAAGAAGACCCAAAACCCTAAAACCCTCTCAGCCTCAAACAAAATCCTCTTCTTCCCCAAATAAAAACTAGTCCCTCCTCCTCCCCCCTTTACTTTCAGTTACTTTTAAATTTTGTGCTTAACAGGAAATTCTGTGGGGTGGCAAGGAGGTAGATTTTAAAAGGAGTGATGTGGTGTTGCAAAGAAAAGCTGAATAGAACAAAAAGTTTTCCTTAATTTTTATTCTTAATAGATTTCTTTTTAAAGACTTCTTGCTTGCTCTCAACTTACATATGTAAACATGCCAATTATATGTATATAAAAATATATAGATATTTACAGTGTGAAATTATGTAAAAGCCACAGGGAGAGATTCTTTCCCCCTGCCTAAAGAGTGGGTTGTTTGTTACTGTATGCAGCAAGCACCTTATAGAGAGCAGAAACATTTGAGATCCTGAGGAACACCACTGCAATAGTATAATTTCTGGTCCCTTTAGAATAAGAGCACAAATTGAAAAAATTATCTTAATTGAGAAGTGACTGTAAGTATGTCATTTGGAAAAGCTCATTCCTATTTTGCTTGTCTTCAGTGCCTGCTTTTCTGTTCCTACTACAGAAATCCTGCTGGTGCCTAGAAGCTGAGCTGAATAGTGGTTGTTCATGTAATAGCCATAGCAGTGGACCTGCCCTTAGCTTGACCCGTGCAATGGTACTGCTTTCAAATTTGCGCTTGGGTGCATTTGTGGGAATAATGCACCTTTGCAGTTAGGCATTAACAGCTGTACTTTGAGTTACTCTCTATCTGTACATTCATTTAGGCCTCTGGGTATTCTTCAAGACTTCTAGCTCTCTTTATGCCACCTGCTGAGGTTAGAGACTTTCTGTTAGTCTCTGTCCACACAGGTAGTTTTCAGAGCCACATTTCGGGCACTTCCTTTTTCATTTCTATATTTGTACCTAGTACACAGATCTTTACTCATTCATCATTTGATTTTGTTTTGATTACTTTTTGGAAAGATGGAAAGCAGCTTTGTGTAGGCTCTATGACTGTTTCAAAAAAGCCCCATTTTTTTTCATCTACATGTGGAGTATAGAGTTTGAAACTGGACATCAAGACCCTCTCTGCCACTGGGGAGGTAACAGACCTTCCACTGACTGACAAGTTGTGTGTTCTCAATATGCTGTACAGATGTACCCCCCTGCCAAATTTCCATGTTTCCCTTCTGGGTAACTCCTGTGGTTAGTGTTGGACCTTGAATGCAAGATGCTGAAAACCCTTTAACAGCTTAGTCTTTTTCTTCAGAAGATGGGTGATGCTGGCACCAGCACTGTCCAGATCAAACACGCACACAACGATTGTCCAATGAGCCTCTTAATATTTCTGTTGAATCTGAGAAAATCAAAGGAAGATCCCAACCGGAATTTGTTAGGTGGCATGCATCGCTTTCCCCTTATCCATCCAGCTCTACTACTTTGTTTTTCTACATGGAGCACAATGAAACTTGGAGGTTTCATGCTCTCAGAACTGACAATAGAATCAAAAGGACTTGCCTCTTTGCAGAAAAGATTAAGAAGATTGGCTTTCCCTTCTGCTGCTTAGTGCTCTAGCCAGGTCTGTAGCATTTATTGCATTTGCTGGCTATGATCTCAGGTTCATTAAGGCTCTTAGTAGACACAACATCTCAATGCATAGCTAATGTGATTTTTCTGAGTGATGTCCTGTCTTGAGAATATGTCAGAATTAATTCTACTGGCTCCAGTTTGACCCAGAGAGTTCTGATTTTTTACTTTTGTTTGCCATCGTGGATCTCCAGGATTGCTATTTTTGATGTTGGATATAACCTTGATGTGGTCAAGAGGTTTGGATCTTCACATGCTGTTTAAAAGCAGATTGGTAGACTCCATCTAACTGAGAAAAGAGGGAGTTTACTTGTTAAGAAAAAAATACTTGAAAAAAGATTGTGCCAAGTCTTGCCTGTAATTGTGCACAGAATACATACCAGCTTCTATGAGTGAACTGTGCTTTTTGGCATGACAGTGATGCACCCCAAGGCCTCTGTTCCAGCTCTTTATGAACACTGCTTAGAACTGAAATCTGTAGCTAGTGCTCAGCTCTGTAAGAGTGTACCTGAATGTTATTCTAGCTGTTGACTGCTGGCCAATGTGACATGTGCCAATGACACTGCAGTTTTTGAGTTACTGGATGTGTTTCTTCCATGTTAGAGAAGGATTTCAAAATTACACCTGAGCTTAGTTGAAATCTGATCAAAACGATTGCAATAATTGGCCATATTCATGCACCTTCTGCCTATGAAATTAATCTTTCTGTTGGTGTTTGTGTTGTCAGGAAGGCATTGTGTGCTTGTATAGGAGTCTGATAGCACTTCTGGCCTTATCCTGGGTTTTCATCTAGGAATGGGGCAAAGGTCTGTACTGACCATAAAATTACCTTATGATGAGATTTATTTCCTTCAAAAAAATGTGTGGTTTCTGAGATGTTGATTTGTCTGCTCAGAATAGTCTATGTGACAGGTTTAGATTTGCTTTCACCTTGCAGACACTCTCCTCCAAAGGACTGGTTACAGAAATCTGCTGTAGTTTGTGCTTCAGCTCTTTGAAATATGGCAATAATCTCCACACTGGGCAGCTGTTCAAATGGACTTCAGACTGCCTGTGTGCTCCAGAACTGAACACGTAGTGCCACCAGTAGTGATGAGAGAGCTAGGCTTTATTTATAGCCTCCCTTAGAAACCTTAGGTTCTGGATGTGGCAGAGTTATCCCTCTTATCAAACATGCTATTGCCATGGGCTGTATTTCTGTAATTGCTTTTCATGTATTTTCTGAGGTCGGCCTAAAGGTGAAGGAGCATTGTGCATGTGATATACAGTGAAAACAGAGAAGTGTGTGGAAATGCCCTTCCATGTGCATTTGTGCATATATGTGGATTTCTTTTTTTGGTATAGTTTTCATCTCTTATTCTGCTACCTCTCCTCTTACTTTGACAGTCTTCCGCATTTGCACTTCAGTAGTTGGAAGGAAATTAAGAAATAAAACAGGGCGTGTGCGTCCTGACTGGGTGGCACTTGTTTAAAGATTTGTGATGTAATTGAAGAAGGTTTACATCAGCAATTGAACGTGCATACAGACAAAACCCTGTGAAGTTACTGTCAGTCTGGGGAGATGACAACTCCTGGTTCTCTATAGCTCATCTGGGTCTGCAGCACTACAGGGAGGGTAAATTAGTGGAATTTTGTCCTGCATTAAAATAGGGAGTTATTTACATCATTGATTTACATGCCTTATGCTTTAGAAAGTTAATTTCTTGTCCTTCATCAGAAATAACTGGGTTGGAGAAATGCCAACTATTATGAATTCGTTGGGAATGCCACCACTATTTTGATTTCACTTTTTAGAAGCTGTAATGAAAAAGGAACAAGCTTCCAAAGATATACAGTTATGTTTGCCTGCACAAGTTCCTCGTACTTCAGGAGATAACAATGGAATTAGTTGTAAGATTATTCCTCGGTAAATCTAGGACCTCTCCAACAAATATTTTTTTTTCCTTATGTTTAATATTTGCAGGATTTAGTTTTATGTTTCTGAATTTTTTGTAGTTCTTGTTACCTTTCTTTATATAATTACCAAGTTAAAATCACCAAATATTGCATAAAACTCCAAAGACAGTCCACTCCAACAAAGGAAATCCCATCAACATCATAGCAATGGAATTTTCTATAATTCCTTAGCTGTTAGACCATGCTCATGGGTTTATGGCCTTACTTGATTGCAGTCTAAGTGACTTTTCAAGTTCAGATGACTTTTGGTGTTTGGAAGTGAGTTTCATAGAATGAAAACAGTTTAGATCTTCTGTTGTAGCTGTAGTCTGTGCAAATACCGAGTGTCATGTTTCTGTGATAGTGCATTACCGTAAAAAAAGTTATGATAAGCCCATTATCATAAAAAAAAGTTAAATGACCAGCAAAAAAATTATAATGACAGTGCATAACAATGAAATAATTTCTTTGCAGGATTTTTACAGCTTTCATTAGATGTGTGTTTCAGTTCAGATTTTCTGTTGTTGATTGGTGTGGAAGATAGAAGGCTTTAGAAATTAAAGTGCTTGTGCATCAGTCATATGCAGCTTAATTCAGTTGGGAATATTGCCTGTGCTAAACCTCCCCAATGGAAAAAAGGGCTGGATATTGCAGGAAATGCTTTTGTGATCTAATAGGTAGTTAGGGCTTTGGTGACCAAGTGGTTTGTAGGTAAGTTAAGGCTCTTTGTTTGATTGGTTTGGAGAGTACAGTCTTGCAATTAAATATGCTGTTAACCCAGAAAATTGCCATAGTAAGATATTGGCCTCAAACTGTGCAATATTGTTTTCTTTCCTTCTAGGACTTCATGTTTTTCCCACGTTTGTAATATATGAACTCACAGTCTTGCTATTCCTTACATTGTCTGTCGTCATAATGAAGGTATTTTATTTTATGCTTTTTTAAAATATTTTAATCTTCAATAAGCTAAGTAATTTTTTGTGCTGCATGCCCTAAAGAAAATTCTATGCAAGAACTGAATATTTGATGTAGCAAATATGTAAATATGTATTTGGAGGAATCCCTCTGATTAGAATACAGTTCGATACAATATTCTTCAGGTATTTAAAAAGAAAATTATTATTAAAAAGTAAATTGCACATGGCAAAGCATGTATTTCTCTAGCTTGGGATTTGTGACAGTTATCAAGTGTTTTATTATAGTAAAGAAGATGCTACTTTTTACTGTGCAATGTACATTTGTTTCTTTTGACATTAATATAGAAGATACACTTGGAAGTCCATTATTTTATGTTATGTCCAAAATTATTCTATTCGATGCTATATACTCTCTCTCTCTATATATATATATTCGATACTATATACATATATACAGAGATACTACTATTTTATTTATTGCACTTCTTTATTTAAACAAACAAACAAAACAAACCCACAATAACTTAAGAAAAACTTTTTTAAGTTTGTCTTGGCAGTGCTTGTCCTTTCTTTGATTCTTCCAAAGACCAGCCAATATATCAAGTGGATTGTCTCAGCAGGACTGGCACAAGTCAGTGAATTCTCTTTTGTTCTGGGAAGTAGAGCACGCAGAGCAGGGATCATATCTCGGGAGGTAAGCTGGTCTGTGGTTATTAACTTCCATTTTTTGCACCTGAATAACTTACACTGTAATACTAAATCCCAGTATTTGAAATACCAATACATTCCAATTTTGTGGCACCTCTCAACAGTAAAAAAGTAGAATCAACCCGTACAAATGGATACTTTTATGTCCCTGACCAGGTTCTTAGTGCTGGTTTTTATTTGTTTCATACTGTATTCCAATATTTTAAACAGTTAACTTATAAATACTTTACTTTAACTTCTTTCACTTACAACTTAATTATGTGAACAGTGAGTTCCAGATAGCATCCAAGTCACAAGACTGAAAACCCTTTGCTTTTAAAATCTTGATACGACTATTGAAAGAGGTATAGGAGTGTAAAATACAGAGAGAATATAGGATTTGAAGAAGGAAGTACCAGTACATAAGTACTGGAGAGCAGGTATGGTGAAAATTGCCTTAACATTAAAACAAGCAAAAAACTTGTAATCCCTTTAACCTGTAAAGCTTGTTCATTTTAAGTCCTCCACAAAAGAAACATCCAATGTTTTTGATAGTCAAGGAAAAAGTCCCCCAGGAAAGAAGCCTTAAACTTAGTTTTATACTAAGTGAGAATGTTACTTTTTTTTTTGGAAGATGAAGTCTGATTTATGAAATTAAGTAAATTATGGCTATAGAGATTCAGCAACTGATCTCACTTTCTAGTACTAGCTGCTTTATCCTCTGTGGTTTTTCTCACAAAGAAATGCTGTCCTGGTGCTCAGAGATTTTCATTGTTTGAGCAAATGACTGCATAGTGTTTGAACCAATTCCAAATAAAGTACATGTGAAAAACTTACACAATGCTGTTCACTTGTAGGTGAAGGTGATTCGCTTTCATGTTCATTCCTTCATATAATCAAGAGTTACAAATATTGTGTGTTTGCATAGAGTGTCAAGATATCTGTATATGATCACAGAACCAGTTTAGGGGCCCACCCACTGAGCTTGAAGGCTTTTTCATTTTTTTCTGCTCTCACATGATAATCTACTGCATAAGGTTGTATACCTCTGAAATTTTCTAAAGTTTGCTTGAGACCGCAAAACTACTTGCTGCCACTGTTTTCTAAGACTTACTCAGATTGTGTAGTTAGGATTTTTTTTTTTTTTTTTTCCGAAGATGTAGAGTATGGCTTAAATGGATTTTTGTTTGCTTTTTTTTCTGTTGATATGTGAACTAGCAGTGAACTTTGCCATTATATCATTAAACCAGAATAGTTTAGAGTGATGGTAGGATATGTTTTATTTTGATTGGTTGAGGGCCTTTTTGGTTTTTTGTTTGGGGATTTCTGTTTTGTTTTTTAAATAAAGCGATAATTGGCCTTTGACTTTGAAAATACAATATTTGTTAAAAAATTGATTACTTCACCTAAAAACAATTGTTCTTCTGTAAGTTCATAATGATGTTTTTGCAATTGTATCTTCACTCCAGGCAAACAAGTAGCTAGATGATTTGAGCATGCATTTGTTTGCTTTTGTAGCAATATGCAAAATTGCTTATGAAGACAGGTGAAGTCTCTTGAAAACTTGGTCTAGAAAAGTCTAATCTCCTCAGACTTATAGATACTTCTTTGTACTACCATGTAACCAAGAGAAGTAATAGCTTTTATTTGCCTTTTGCAGGTTTATCTTCTTATTCTGAGTGTGACTACTCTAAGCCTTTTACTTGCCCCTGCCCTGTGGAGAGCTGCAATCATGAAATGTGTTCCGAGACCTGAAAGACGCTCAAGTACTTGATCAAGATTTGCACAAATAGAAGAATTTGTCCTCTTGCAAGGAAAACATCTTCATTGCTCACTGTATTTCTATGCACTCAGAAAACAAGACCTGTTGAGTAGTCAGTCCTCTTAACAAGCACTTGGTTATAAGCCTTATACTGACCTTAAAACAAAACAAAATTCAATACTAAAAAATAATGGCGTCCTTTGAATTGCACACCTTTTACAAAATTTACTTTGACAGATTGGAATCTGTTAGAATATTTGTTTCTGATCCAATCTGTTACTCAGAGCATAAATTATTTTTTTAAAATATAGCGTCATGCAAACTATGTTGTTTATTTTTTTTTTGCCTGAATGTGCCTTTTAATTTTCATCCTGTTAATGCTGGTTCACCACCAGATTTTGTTCAAAAAGGAAAAAAGATATATATATATATATTATGGTGCCTATGGTATCTTCTTTCACTAAATGACTTGAGTCATTTTCACAGTTAGGATTTTAATATAGCAGTATAAAATTAATTACAAAAAAAAATTCTAATGGGGAATAAGAGTGATCTACACAAAGAAAAGGTTTAACTGTTTAGCATCAGTTCCAAGCAGTTAATTACATATTCCAAATCATGCACAGTACTGCATGATATTTTATTCCAAATTGCAGCATATAATGTATTTTCTTATAGCAGTATATTTTGTGTTAGTTCTTGTATTTATTTACATATTTGACTAGCAACTGAAAGTAAGAAAGGGCATAATTTATGTTTGCAGACTGACAGTTGTTACCTGTTCTTGTTGCTAATTGCTGCTAGAGTAATGGTTTACAGAGGTGTTTTCTTTAAATCAAAAAGAAATGTAGTAAAACTGGAAAGTGTAATTTCAATTGGATGTGAAAATAGCACTTCTGGAACCTTGGAGGTTGGATCTTGGTTGACACTTCAGATTTGAAATTATTTTGAGTAAATCAACTTGCAGAAACTAGAAACAGCAGACTGGATGTGTATTTGCAACCCCATGACCTTTTAATTTACATTTATATTGAATAAATTGTTAGTCTGTATAAAATACTATGATATTTTAGAAAACAGTGTTTTGAATGTGATCTTAAATGTGGTTTTTCTTTAAACTGTTGTATGTAGTGAGATTGGTCTTGTAAAAGCCCATTCTTTAAGTGTCATAGAGAAAGCTTACTCATAGGCTATAGTCTACTCTGTGACAAAGCATTTAAGAATCATCTTGAGGTTTATCTGCTAAAACCAATACCATTTAAGATACATTAACACTTCAGGTCAGTATTGCAGTGTCATCTGAAATAACATTGATACCCACAAAATGGTTAGAAAAATGCATGTTACGAGGTTTAAATTGCCAATTAAAATGAAAACTGTCCTCCAAGTAGCAAAACAAAGCTTTGGATGGATTTTTGTGCTCTACACTTCTTTCCCCTTTAGCAGCCTCAGTTTCTTCTGTATTTTCTCTGACATGTGCTGGGTTTGTCCAAATGAAACTTGGATTAGTCTGGAGTGTGCATGTAGTGGTGGGACAGGATCATCATATTTGAGTTCTTGCTCACTGGGCACTAATGCCCTCTAGGCACTTACGCTTGACAAGGATTAGAGCAATGTATGGCAATTCCACCTGCCCTCAAATGGTTTCAGAAGTTGTTCTGAAACAGACAAATGCAGAGCAAAAAGCTGCCCTATAAATAAAATGGTTTTTAATAAAATGAATCTATAACAGAAGAGAAACTCAAAACTGATTTGTTGGTGTATTTCAATATTTTTATTCAAAAGAGAGGAGCAGTTCAAGTTTTATGGTTCCATTTAACAATCTACTAGCTTAGACCTTTTACTCTTTTCCATGAACCTCACTGAAATAATTTGTTTCTTAACTGTCCTATTCACTCTATCCACTGACCTAGCTCATTTCATGTTCTGCATGAAATACAAGCATCTCTCCTGAAAGCTTCATTTTGGCTTTGAAAGATGTTTATTTCACATGTAGTTTGCCACCTGTTTCAGGGGGAAAAATATATGACAGGTTATGGTAGAGATCTCTGCATGGTTTCCATTATGTCACTCAGTTAGCCCTTGAAGCAATTACACAACATATTGGACCTGTGATGAGTAAAACTTTTACCTAAATAAATTGCTGTGGGTAGTTGTAGTTCTCAAGAAGATTTATTAAAAGTTAGAAAGAAGACGAGGAAATACTGATGGCTTGTGTCTCTTAAAAGAAAGAAAATATTTTCCTGAATATCTTTTAAAAGATTTGGGTGAAAATCTCTTTTGGTACCACGTTCAAAAAAGGAAATTGAGCATCTAGATACCTTACTGGTTGCCTCATCTCTCCCAGTTCTCTCCCAAATAAACTTTGTCATGGTTTAGGAATGGTGTTCCTCAATTTAGTACTCACCAAAACCACAAGAGCTGTCAGTTGTTTCCCCTCTTCCCCCCTGCTGGAAGCAGAAAAGGCAAAGATTGTGGGGTGAGATAAGCACCATTTACTGGAAACAGCAAAGAGATAAGAAAATAAACAGTAACAATATTAATAATGAAAGTGTACAAAGAGGACCCGCCAGACAACACCAGTTCCCTACCCCACCACAGACAAAAGGGCCACCTTTCTTCCTGGAAATAAGAGAGGGAGCCCCTCTTCCCTGCCTCTGGCAGTGAGGTAGGATGGTATAGAGTAATGAGAGACACATGCTCATGCCACTCCAGGTTCCATCCCCTCATGCATACTGTGAACAAAGCTCTGTCCTGGCCAAATTGGCTAGGCTTTAGGGGAACTGGGGGAAGAGAAATAGCCTCAAGTGAGTACCAGTGTTCTGTGCCTCTGTTGACACAGACTTGGATTGCCTGGTTCAATATAGTAATCTTCACAGACATATGGTAAGTTTGTTTACAATCAAACATTTGAGATTGCCTCATAGAAATCTGGAGGTATATTGAGATACTGTAAATGTTTCCTGAAATGCAAATAATGGCTCCATGCATAATTCCATGTCCAAATGGGGTAGTCTCATGATATGATCTTAGAATGGAAACAAACTTTATTCCTGAATGAGCACTCATTCCTGTATGGAAAACGGGGAGAATATTGTGTAACCAGCCCACTTAGATGTAATCACAGCTTTTTGGAAACCTTATGCTTGTACTGTGGAGTATTCTCTTAGAATTCTGTGTCAAGCAGATAAAATTAAAGCAGAGTTCCAGAAGCCCTGAAAGAAAAATCTACTGATTTGTTGGAGATCTCTTGAAAAACAAGGTCTTTTTCTGGAAATTCTTGTTCCAGCTTGTTGGTCAGTGGTTCTGTCTCATTCATTAACTAATGATCAGCATCATTTGAATCCAGAAAAGCTGATACAGAACAGAAAACTCATTAAGTGATGAGAGGATACTCCTGTGGTCAAGCTGAACTTAGAGTGAAAAGGAAGGTCTGCTCTGTGCTTGACTTGCGACTCATTCCACTAACCTGCTTTGGGGTTGAGATTTGGTTGGGTTTTTTGGTTTTGTTTTTTTTTTTTGAAGGGCGGGGGGGTTGGTTGATTTATTTTGTAGGTGGATTTAGCTGTGCTTGTTTGGCATGGCTTTCTGAAAATTTGAGTTCTTGTGTGTTAACCCTTAATTGCTATCCTTGGTAATTCTGTGAAGATAAAGGAACCAAAGTAGTTTAAAAGCTGGTAGTGTGGGATGTGCTTTCTGAGCCATTTCCCTGGCCCTGGGGTCAAATTGGTATAGATGGACTCACAACCACCCTACTTGTGGCTTACCCCATGGAGAGCAGGTGGCTTCAGTTTGTCAGTAGGAAGGTTATGGGAACTGTGAGGCGGTTTCCTGAAACTGTGACTGATGTAGGTCTAGGATGGCTCAGGACTGCGGTGATGATGGACTAAGTCCATGGGACTACATAGCCTTTTAAAAGCTGTAAGAATTTATACTTCCTATAATTCCCAAATATGAGGAAATGCATCCTCACAAAGCCTTGTACTTCATTTGTTTTATGATTGGACGTTCTCAGGTTTGCAGGCAGAAAGATGTGGGGGTGCCTTGTATGACAGAATATTGCTGTACAATGATGCTTGATGAAGGGAATCTAGTGTGGTCTTGCCTGTTGGAACTAACCCAGGAACAATCTAACCACAAGAGCACTCCTGGGGTTAGTCTAGGGAAGGAATCCATAGTTCTGTTCTGTAACCAGTCCTGGCAGTGTTCCAGCATGTGGGCAGTGCCAAAGGTGGAGGAAATGGGATCCCTGAACTACAAGAGGCAAGCCACACTAACAGCATTACTATTTTGTGGGAAATGCAATAGCTTGTAAGGAGCAGCTAAGAATCAGACATGAGTGTGGACGACCTGACAGTGAGGAAGCCAACACAACTACTGCAGGGAGAAGGAAGAACAGTGAGATGTCCCTAGGGCTTGGAGATGTGTAGCCCATTCATCCCCTAAAGATTAGCAGAAGGGAAAGGCATGCCTCTACCACCTTCACTCAAGCAGCCCAGGAGATTTGCTCCTTGGGTTCTCCCATGGCCTCTGTACCGGGTTGGATTTACTGACACTTCAAGGACAGTGGGACTAAGAAAACCTTCTGCTTGCTAGAGACAACAAACTGGACAATGGTGTGCCAAGAGTAGGGATAACTGATCCTGCCTTGTGGGACAAAACCTAGATCAGAGAGATATAGAATTTTCAAAGTTATGGTACCAAGCTGTATTTTTTATTTCCTAAAATAGAGTAGGAATTTGAGAATTGGGAAATGGTGCCTCCTGACGAGGCCAGATGCTGACAAGGTGGTTAGGTGGCATTAGGTCTTTAATTAAGTCATGAGTTTGCACAGATCACAGTGTTCAGATTGCATGGCTTCTGTTTGTGTGCATTTCCTCTGGCAGAAGCTTTCTGCCTATGGACAAGATGACCTCATGAGACAATTTCCTCGTGTCTGTCATGCAGTCCTGCCGCGCTGATGCTGTTTAAAGTTATGATCTGTTCTGCTTTTCGTGCACCTTTAAAAGGGAGGGGCACTCCCCAGATCAGCCTTCCACCAATACGAGCACAAATCCTGAAGCTCCAAAATACCTGAAAAAGGTGTGCTCAGAGATTAGAGACGTGTTGAAAGTTTTTTCACTGGTACAAATACTTCAAATTAGTTGTGAACAACCCTCAGAACTACCCAAGAGTTGGGCGTGTTTGGGCAGTTAGTATGTATCAAAATAAATTCTAACATACTATGACACTCCTTGTTTGTGCTTGTTCTGTTGACTCCCAAGTGTTTTTCCTACAAGAATTAATGTAAAACAAAAGAGCGGGAGGTGGGTGGGCAGGGATGTGAGATACACAGACGGTTTGAACCCTCAGGCACAGTATATATGACCTGGAGGGTGGAGAGCACTATCAACTGGAGATGTCTTTCAGGAAGCATTTTTTTTTCTGCAGCCGGCTTATGGGGTTTGTGTGTGAAAGTTTTTGCCGCTTTCTGAAAAGTTATAAAGTTACAAATACATTTTTATTATCTCCTTCCTTCTTCGACGTCCACTGCCGTCAAGATTAATCAAGAGGAATGAAGAAATGGGGTAATAACCCTAAAGCAGCATTTGAGGGGGAGGGGAGGTACTGTTAATTAAAAGCTGCAAAGATTGCTATTTATCAGGAAAATGAATATAGTGTTTCATTATGATTGTAAAGCACAACAATTCAATGTCTTTAAAAAAAAAAACAAAAGAGTAAAGTGTAAAAGTGAATGCGAATCTGTTCGACTCGTGAAATGCGTCTTCTCCAGCACTCTCTGCTGTATTTGTCTGCTGCTGCAATGTAGAGTCTCTGTGAGCGTGTGCTTTATTCCCATCTAGTCTTCTTTCCCAGGAAGCAGAGTGATTTTAGCGAAAGAACGAGCCTTTTACTTCCTGCTCGCCTCTTCATTGCGTTATGAGCAACCTTGTACCGTGCAGGCTTGGTCTTGCATGCAGAACTGTGTACAGCTTCGTCCCCACCAAACAGCCTTGCACCCACCCCTACGAGCAACACAACTCCTGAGCTTCCCTTGCTTTCCTGCAGTTTCCACTATTACAGCTCTGCCTTTGTAGCCCCCCACCAACGTGCGGATTTTGTTTCTGGTTTTTTTCCCCCAAACTTACAGGACAATGATGTAATTGCATCACAGAACCCTCTCTAACATGCTCTGTTCCTGCGGTCGTCATTGCCCGCAGAGGCTGCACAGCCCCGAGGTACCTTGGGTTTGGGCGCAAGGTTAAGAGCTACAACAGCCCGAAGGAAAGCTTTCGCTTGCATTACCACAAAATCCCTAATTTTAGCAACGATCGCTGCAAGCGAAAACTTTGCTGGGGTAACGGCCGGACCAAACGCGATGAGGAAGCAGGGGCGGCAGGATGTTGTGGCACCGAAAGCTCACGGTGCAGCCCCGGCGGGTCGCGCTCCGCGCCGGCCGCGCCCGCGGGCACCGCTCGGCACCGCTCGGCGGGCGGGCAGTCGGAAGAAGGCGCGAAAATCCCGCGCATGCTCCGTGCGCGGCTCCCTCCGCGCCTTGGAGCGGCGGGCGGGCGGGTTGGCTTGGCCGCTCCGCGTGTGCCCGTGCGAGGCGCGCCGCGCCCGTGACGTCAGCGCGCAGCGTCAGGGGGACGCACAAAAGTGTAAGTTTCAATTTTTTTTTTTTTTAATTTTTATTTAAAAAAAAAAAAAAAAAAAAAGAAAAAAAAGAAGAGACGGGGGAAGAGTGGCGGGGTCGCGCGCGCAGGGTCCGTAGGAGGGTGGAGGGGGATCGCTGCGCTCGCTCGTTTCCCTGCCGGCTTACCCGCATCGCCCCCATTCCCGCGGGCAGCCCCTCGGCGGCAGCAGCGCTGGGCAGGTGTGCGGGGCCGCGGCGTGCGGGGGCGGCCGGCCGGGAGCCCGGCGGGGGCAGAGGCGCGCTGGGAAGTGACAGCCCGCCGGGGGAGACCCTCTCCCCCCGCCGCCTCTTCTCCCTGCACCCCCTCCCCCGGAGCGCGGGGGTGGAAGGCGGTCCCTGCCGGTGCCCTCTCCTCCCTCCCAGCTTCCCTCCCCTGTTCCCGGGCTGCCGCTGTCGGTGTCCCGCCGCCTCCCCCCGCCCCTGCCCCCTCCCGCCAGGCCCGCGCAGCCGCCGCACATGTGCAGTCGGGCGCCTCCGCAGCGGCACAAGCGGCGGCAGCAGCGCGGCGGGCGGGGGGTGCTCCCGCTCCGCGCTCCGGCTCCCTGTCTCGGGGCGGCGGCGGGGGATGGAGCCGGCTCTCTCTGCCTTCGGCCGCTCAGGTGCGGGCAGCCCGCGCCCGAGGATGGGAGCGCCGAGGGTTGCGTGGGACGGCGGCGGGGGGCGCCGGCGGCGGCGGGTCGGGCACGATGGGGATGGGGACGGCGCGGAGCCGCTCTCCGCCCGCCGCCCCTTCCCCCCGCCGGCGCTGCCGCCGGGCGCGTCCCCCCTTGCCCGCGCCCCCGCCGCCGAGGCGATTAGCGCGGCCCCTCGCTGCCGGGGGGAGGCGGCGCGGGGCTCAGGGCTCTGCCCGGGCGGTGAGGCCCCGGGCGGGGGGCGCGGGGTGCCCGAGGGGCAGGGGCGGCCGGCGGTCTGTGCCGCCCGCGGCGGCCGCGGCCCGTCCGCCTGCCAGGAGGAGGAGAAAAGCGGGGCTGGAAGGCCCCGGGGGGAGCTGCCCCTGGGGCCTACTTGTGCCTGCTGCTGGAAATGGGGGTGGGGAGGAGGAGGAGGAGGAGGAGGCCGTGCTCGCTGCCCGCGCCCTGCGCTCGCTGTTGGAAGGGGCGCAGCTGGACAGGGACCGGCCTCGCGTGGGATCGGGCACGGGCTGGGGGAAGGGCGCAGCTCAGCCCCGCCGTCGGCAAAGGAGTGCCCCCCACACGGCAGCCTGGGGCTCTGGGCACCCAAAGGTGGTGATGGGAAACTTTTCCCTTTTTGTCAAAACGCGTTCTTTTCAAAAAGAAACCTAAATTGTGCTTGGTAGTAGTCAATAATTTCAATGCGAAAACTTTCCCTCCTTTCATTTTTTATAGCTGGTGCTGTCTTTGCTTTCTGCTTTCCAGAAAATAGCGTTGTCCCTGTGTCCTGCAGCCATCAAGATTTTAAGACAACTGGTTTTTAGTCTTTGGTAACATGGCAAAAGATGTAAGTATAATTTGTAGCACATAAAATGTGGAAGCATAGAATGTTTTTATTAACAAAAGCAAATGGGGTCATGCTTTATAATAGCTAGCATTAATGAATATGTGGAACTTTATCTATAGTGTGCATCAAGCCTAGGCTGTTTTCCTGTAGACAGTGTAAACCAGCTTCAGAGCTGCTGCCATTTTTTCAGAGTGATTAATCTTGAGAATTCCCTATGCTAATAACAGCACTTGGGCCGTTGTCATTACGTGCATTCATACTGAAAACTAAAACAGCTTGGGTTTGGATCGGATTGAAAAAAAGCCCAGCAAGTGCTGTTCAGATGGCAGGGCTGTCATTGACTACTGTTGTCATCTAACGTTGCCTTTCTTGAGTTCAGGAAGGCATCAGACATTTGAGGGAAGATGGTTCATTATCCATATGTGTTCATTGTTTATGTCTGCCTACCAAAAGATGCTCATTAGTGTGTGTAAAAGCAGGCTTTGGGAACTTTCACCATAGATTTCCATTACTGCTGTCGTTAAGGTTTGCGGCTTTGATTCTGTGGCCTGCTTCATGGAGCACGTTTGCTCTTCACCCCTTCCAGTACTTATTAAAAAATTTCAATTTATTCTGCCTTTAAGATGTCAGTTATTGCTCATGCCTAATATAATTGGGCTTTCATGTTTTCTTGTAGAAAATAAGACAGTATACCTGTCTGTATTCTAATTAGAATATATCTCCCTTTCAAAACCCCCAAAAAGCAACAGTATGCAAGCTAAAGAACAGTGATACACCTCACTGGTTAAACAGCAGGTTGCAACCTAATGTGGAATGTTGCAGCTTTCAAACAGTGGGAATTTCCATGAAAGAGTGATTGGTTTAAAAAATTAATCTTGTAGGGAATTTTACTAGTTCAACTGAAAAACATCTTAATGTGCAGAGAAGCAACTAGACATACGTAGTCACTCAAAGCTTGCCTGGGAGAGATAAGGGTGGCCAAGTACATTACAGATAACAGAGTTCAGGGAATGATAGGCTGTATAAGCGGGAAGAAAATGAAAGTGGAGTGTCAGACTTGGAGATGAAATTGAAACAGTTCAAAGTAATTGAAATACCAAAGTACATTTGTTTAATACTAGGTTTGGGAGAGAGATCAACTAAGTGAAGAGTTGCTAGCAGCTGGAAATACAGATAAATGTCCTACTAAATCTAAGTGAGAATAAGACATTCAAGAGCAAACCTTGTTTTTGAAACATGTAGTTTATTCTAGGAAAGAGAGTAGTTAAGGAAGAAAAGAAGGAATAACCTACCTAATAGTAAACTTAAGAAATGGGAGAAGGTGCTACAGATACTAAAAGAAATTGCTTTCAGTATCTTTATTAAAGAAGTAATAAACTGAATTGGGAAAAATTAAAATTTAGGTCAGGTTTTAGGTAAATTTTTAAGTGTACTTGAGCACTGGAACAGAATAACTAGAAAGGGCATGAAGTCCTAATATTGTCTAACCTGTTCTTTAAAACATCTACATATACTTCAAACCTGCCTCAGGGCAGAAATATGAACTCCTTACCGTTTTGCAGACTGTACCCACCATTACATGACACCTAAAATGTGTAGTGAGTGTTGGGAAATTTTAAGTTTCTAGGTCTGAATATAGGCCCTATGAATTGTTTAATGTTATAACATAGAGATGTTAATTGGTATAGCACTTTACTTAATTTTCGGAAGGGAAGAGATTTATTTTCTTATTTTTGTTCAAAGTACAAGTTCTTTTTCAAGAAGAATAATGGAATTAAGCATGAAAAAGACAGTATTGCTAAATTTGTGGGCACTGAGTCTCTGAAAACCTGTGTTGCTGTAAATATAAATATTCTGATGTGAAAATATCGCTGTGATTAATGGCTTGTGGTCCTGCAATGTCACCCATCAAGCACTCTGTCTGTGAGATCTAGTGGTGAAGAAGATGGCATAGTTGATGATTGCTCCTGCCCCTTCCTTCCCTTTTTCTCAGCAGAGCTGCAATGGCTAAACTGTGGGAAGGGCTGTGCTGCTACATTTGTAAGTCTGGGCTTCAGGAGGCATTTCCATGGCCAGGCATGTTCAGAGTGCTCCAGCCTGGGAGTGCAGGTGTGATGTCATCCCACCCGTGTCCTGTGCTGCTGGGGACAGTGTGCCGTGGTGACAGTGGAGCAGGGAGCCCTGCAGAAGAGGAAGGTGTGGAGACAGTGCACCACAACAGAACACACTCCTACTTTATACTTCTTCCTGCCTGCTGCAGTATAGCACTTTTCCTTTTATTGCTCCCTTCCAGTTCTTCTGATGCCTCTTTATAAAATCCATAATTTGATAAGACCTGCTAGAAAAGTCAAATACTTTAAAGAGTTTGCAGACTGAGACTTTACTTGATAATACAACAATGGGGGTGAATGGGATGGAGAGTACTGGCAAACCTAGTGAAATGTTTTTATGAAGTGTTAAAGAATTGCAAAAATAGCGATCAGGTAAGCTAGTAAAATAATATTTATAAACTATATGGTCCAGGTCTAAACTGTAAAGTATTACTTTGAAATGTATCTCTCTAATGCTTTTCAGAATGTACAATCAGGAGAAAATAAGCAGCAAAGCATTGGTTTTAATTTATTTTTTTTCATTTACATTTTGGGGTTTTATGCAAAATACTTTGATTTCCTCAGCAGTAGTCAGGAAGCTATGAGGAGAGGGGAAAAAGATACATTCATACCTAGCACCCTAATTAAGAGCCTACAGGTGGAGTGTTAGTGCATAATCACAATGTTATAGCTGGATAACTTGAAAAACAATAATGTAAAAAGAAATACTAGCTTGTGAAGGTTGAAGTATCCATGGGTATATCAAATTATGTTTTGGGTAGGGAATCTGAAGGGCAGTAAAGATAAAGGGGAAAAAAGAGGAGCACTCATTTTCTGTTGTGATCTGGTACTAGCAATAAGCACAACCATTTTTGAGTTTATAAGCCCCTTGTGAAGCTGAGAAGCAATTCTAGCAGAGTCAGGCAGATGTGGTTTATCACATTCAATTCAGCGCATCTTAGTTCCTAGAGAGGCTTTACTGTTTGTGCAATTTAAAGAAACAATGAAAAAATATGTGTGGACAGGAGAACAGCAGTTGCCATATCTCAAGGACTTGTGTACCTTGAGAGTGGGATCATTGCACTGCTTTTCAGTCTGGGTGACAAGTTGTGGTCAGTAGTTTTTGTTGCAGTTTTACACCTGCATTTGTACTGTGTGGGAAATTTCTTGTCCATTGCATATGGGCAGTCTCCAGAAACTTCAGCTCCTCTTTCTGGTTAATCAGCGTCTCTCTTGAGTTTGCCTCATCTGCTGTGAACTCTTCCACTACTTACAAATGTGGCACCTTCCAGGCAGAAGCTGAAGGAGCCAAATGTCCAGCCAAGGTCTTCAGTCTACTTGTTCTGCTTACTGGGCTCATGGGAGTAATAGTGTGAGGGGAAGGCAGTTTCCTGTGTGTAGTTGTCACCCATCCACCCTTGGCATGCCTAAAACTCGGCAGGATGCAGCACTGAATGAAGTAAGAAGGAATTACTAAAGCAAGAATGCAAATTTGGTAGATTAATTTTTTTAACAGCTTCCAGTGTAGGACTGAGCACTGCTTTCTGGCCTCTTTTATATTCAGTTATATGTTGAGAATCATCTGTAAATTAAGATGATAAATACACTTTCTAGTAGCATTGGTTAGTGTATCTTCCGCCACTAGATTTCCAGATTCTGTAGCATGGCTGAAGATCCAACTTGTGGTGACCGTGTTTCTCCCATCAGTTACTTCTGTCACAGCTGAACTATTGAGGCCTCGAGGAGCCATAGGGGAAGGGGAGTTTGTGAATCTTTTCTCCAGGACTCAGCGTTACCTAGGAGAGAAGAAGCAGGAGCAGTGGAGTTTATTTTCTGCCGAATTTCTGTACTCTTCATACAACCACTTGCAGGAACTGGATCTGTTATTGAGGATAGTCTAATGTGGGGTGTTACAGTGAATATTGAAGAGAAAGGGGCTAGACAAAATGAATGCATATGGCTCCTTCTGATCTCCAAAATTATACTTACCAGAATAGATGAGTCATGTAAATGAAATATTCTTACCTAGTCCTCTTGTTTGTGATTGTTTCCGTTGTTCACCATTAGTGGATGGACTGCTTCAAGCTGTTTAAAAAGTAAATTGTATGCTTGAAAACAATTTCAAAAACTTCTCACACCGACACACTGTTAGCCTTTGGAATTTCTCACAGACTGAAATACCTTTCTTGAGAGTTGTTCTCGAGTTACTGTTTCATACGTAACTAACTGACAGTGGTATTAGCTTTGGAGCTACTTGTTCTAAAATTAGATTTTTAAATTTATTTTAAAAAATTGTGTTCTACTGTCATCTTTTGCTTGAATTATTTTGTGAGAGATTTTTCTCTTGATCCCTAGTTTGCATAAAAATTATCTCTTTAGTTTTTTATGGTACTTTCATGTATCTTCTATGATTAGTAGATATGGCACATATATCCAGTTTTGCAAAGGAAGCCCCATGAACATGTAGAAATATGAGGACACACCATAAAATGGAAAAAGTCATCACCTGATCTAATATTACTGTTTAAGAGATGTACAGATGTAGGAATTAATGCTGGTGGGTTTATTTTAGTTGACTATTCAAAATATATTCAGGTTTGTAGCTTAATCTAGTGGATTTATTTTACAGTATTCGTAATTATATTGCTCAAAGAATAATTAAAAGAAAAACACAGCAAACTGGTTTCTTCATGCAGTTTTACTGGATAAGTTAATAGGGCTGCTGTTTTTGTGGAAAGTTAAAATCTGTGCTTTGTATTATTTTTTTGCCAGAACACCACAAAAGTTGTACTTTTTAATAACTTCCTTGTGATGTTTCTACAGCAATCTTGAGCGAGTCTAAAAACGTTGAGTTTGAGATGGATTAAAAACAAGAACCCAGTGGAAGTAGGAGAAACACTTTTATTTTGGACCTTTTTTACATGATGCACTTTCAATCCCTAGAAAGTATTGAGAAGGCTTCAAAACATTTTCCAGACTTTTCTTAAAATACCAACATGCATTTTTTATGTTTATTTTTGGGTTATGTACTGGAAATTTCATTGAGGCAGACTAGAGTAGTTAAATCTTTGAGGAATCTCAAGTGGTCATGCACCTTCTTTGATACCATTTTAGTTCAGTAGCTTGATCTACTTCTGTTTGCCTTTAGTGAGTTCTAACATGTCCAGAAGTTTGCAAACTGGTGATCAAATAATATCAAGAAATTAGGGCATCTAAAAAGGCATCTCTGTTTGGGATTTTGAATGTTGCTAATTTTTTTAATTTGCTTTTTCAAGGAAGGCAAAAGGAAAGTGATCTCCTTAAGCTCTGTTTTATACATTCCAGGCATGCAGTCAGAGCTGTTTTTTTCCTATGTTGGTTTGTATTATAAAATCAGGAAATAGCAACTCAGAAGTTGCCTGTCACCTTGCCAATTTATTTGTCTAAATGAAGCATTTTCTTGTAGCCTGTAAGTGTTAAACTTTATTAATTCTGTGTGCCAGTTAAATGGCTTTATATAGGATGTTGCAGTATTTTACTGAATAACTACACTGTGATGGCAACAGGCTCAACAAAAATACAGATTTTAGAAGTTCAGTTACGCTGGGGATCAATTGTTTTAATGTTGGCATTTGATTGCGTGGGTATCTATTAATGGATTAATAGATTAGGAGTGGGAAGAAGAAAGAATCAATCTTTGCTAAATGTTGTCTATATTGAAGTGATTCTCAGGTAGCAGGTAACTTGATTTTAAAGATGAACAGTGGTCCACGTTCCCCAAAAATGCTTCTGGCTACTTGTCTTGTGTCACATTACGTGTGCTAAGGGTTGCAGTATTGCATTATTGGTTACACAGACTTGGTAGGAAGTAGTGTGGGCCACTCTAGCCTTATAATACACTGATAAGGATGCTGGTGAAGCAAATGGTTTTGGAAAGGTCCTGTGTAATGTTATTTATTAATTTCTGCTGCAGTTGAGATGCTGGAGAACAAGCTGCTCTAAAGTCTTGGGTTTGCTGGAAGAACAACAGTCTCATGGTCAAACCTAGAGTGGTTGCAGGATGTAGCTGTGGAAGTGGCTGTTGCTGGTACCTCCACATATGGGTATTCAGTCCAGGAGGGAACTAATGATGATTTTATTTGTTGAGTAATTTATGTGGTAAAAGGGGAAGACCAGTGCTTTGGTGTCATTTTCACCACTAGGAGTCTCTTGTTCAATTCTGCTTCATTCTTACAGCTTCATGGTTAGGTTTGGGGATGTCAGCTTTAAATTTTGCAAGGGTTGTATCACTTGAGCAATTGAATCGCTGCAAGAAGCAACACCATGGAGTGACTTGACTCTTGAGGTGTTTTTTGATCTGTTGGTGGCATATACAGGACCACCATTTGACTTGTCTTCAAAGTGAGTTCTTGGAGTAATTTTTGCTGAATTCTGGATGTGTTGCTCTTCTCAGACAGAGCAGCCAAGAAGCTAATGGTCTTGACATATTCTGCAATAAAGGAGACCTTGGGTGTCATTTTGTCTATTACCCAGTGTCCAGCTTACCTGCAGTATCAGCAGAGCCTGTATTCTGCCTCTATTTGACAATGCTTCACCTATATTTGGCTTTTTGCCTTCACAATTCTGTGGTATCCAAACCTTTATTTTTGACTATGCGTTGTTAGTTAAGGTGCTAAAAATTCAAATATACTCTTCGGAAAACTCATTTCTGTGGTGTAGCTCATTGCTGAGTGGTTGGCAGATACATGAATCTTGAAGATACTGCCATGAACTGAGGATGTGATTATCTCTGTTTCAGAAAAAGGCTACTGAAACACAGTAAAACAACATATCTGAAATTTTGAACAGTCAGACTTCTGTAGCCCAACTTCAAAAGTTTTTATGTTATTTATACAGTAAAGAATAGTTCTCACTGGCTTCATTTTCAAAATGAAATCCAAATTATTTAAATTTAAGAACTTGTTGCCCTTTTCTACAACATTCCTTTACTTAATATCTTGATTGCCTTTTAATTTTTTGCAAAAAATGAAATGATTGTCTGATAAAAATAATCTTTAGCAGTTGCATAATAATTCATTCCCCGAGCATGTTTGCTCTGGCCCCTGCATGAGATGAGAAACCAATGAGGAAAGTAGTTCATCACCATCTTGTTATAAATGACATTTGCATACGGATAGGGGTGAAAGAAGAATAAAGGTTGTTTAAGCAGTCTTAAAATAAGGTTGTTTATTTCTGATCATAAGCTTTATTCCTGTTCCACTTTGTAACTTTGCTTATTTTCTGTTGCTTCCTGATATTGAAATGAGGCAAACAAAAAACAGGAACTGCGTTGTCAATAAAGTGGCCCATAGTAAAATTGCATGGCCTGGAGCCTTTAGATGTGTTGCCTTTAAAATGACGGGGGGTCATCATGGATCGAGTGAGGTGCAGTTTTGCACCAGATGGGTGGTTGTTTACTGGTAGGCTTTGCAAATGCCTGTAGACAGCAGAGGCATCATCCTGGTCATGGAACTGTGGAATTGTTATGATTGGAAAAGACCTCCGAGATCAAGAAGACCCAACCATCAACCCAACAGCCCCAAATGCCTCTGACAAGCTCTGGGTGGAAATACTTTTCTTTCCCAATTCCCCCATTTTCTGATTCTGTTGTCTCTGCTCCTCTCCTAATTTATTTTGAACTTCTCTGTCTGAGTCCCAGCTTATTTCCCCTTTCAGTTGTGGTTTAGGTTGTATTTGTTTTCCCACTTCCTGTGTTCTTCCCTTCTTCTCACAGGATTTGATCTCATTGTTCCATTGAAGCTCTCTTATGTTCTCATCAGTTGTATTGCCTGTACTTTTTCAGTGACTCACAGTTTCTCCACCTCATCTCCTAATGCTATCTTCCATCTGATTTTCTAGCTCATTTTTTATGTCTTTCCTAGCCAGTCCCAAAATTATCTTTTTTTCAGACTGTCGCATTCTAACTCCCATTCTTTAACCATTCTTGTCTGTTTGGCACCTGTATACCTTTGTCAAAGCCAGTCCTCTGCCTCCATGCTCTATGGGCTTAATCTGCTGTTAACAACTGAAAATTTCTGTTCTGAGGAACAGCCTTGTAGCACGTACCTCTGTTTCCAGTATCTCTATCCTTTTTGCTCTTCTTTCAGCACTTTTTCAGGTAGTGTTCTTAAAATGGGCTCTTACTTAGAAGCATGGTAGAAGAGGTATTTCAGTGGCACAAAAGGACCCTTCTCTTCCTCAGACTTGTTTGAAGTGTGGGGCAACGTGCCTCCTGGGTTAAATCTGATATACGTAGCACATGTACTCGTTCAGTCTTGTTTTTGTCAGATAAACTTCTTGCTTTTATAGGTTCTTTGTCCTTTAGTCCAAATTCACTTTGCATATTTTCCTGTTTAGTTTAAAGAGTTTAGAATAACTTGATGTCAGTTTTTATTAACAAATTGAAGTGCAATGCTGGAAAGCTGTGGAAGAAATTATATTTTTGTTGTAAGGATATTGATTTCCTAGCGCATAACTTCAGAGGCTGCAAATATAGCTTATTAGTAAGATACTAAATTATTCTCTTGTAATCTCTAGTGACTTTTTAGTAACTGAAATTCTCTGCATCTTTATAAAATTTTGTTTCAGATTAACTTCAGTCCCGACAAAAACATACTTCCCAGTTTACTGATTTTCAGGCTGAGGGCACTTGTAGTGCTTTTCAGTTTTCACTTGTAAACAAAACAGAAATAGACTTCCCAGTCCTTGGGACTGCCTATGATCTCATAGCAGGCCAAAGCTAACTTTAGTTGATTTTTTTATATGTTTAGCCCTTCAGTTAATTTCTTTTCCTTAGGAGCTCTGAACAATGAGCTGAGACCAAACCTCGGTGGTGGTTGGGATCTCCACCACAACTTCCGCAGTTCAAATTACCAGATCTGCTAATTTGTCCAGTGGGCTTTACCCTCCTTTTGGTGATCTGTGGGAAGAGATTAAGTTATTGCAGTTGGATGTCAAAAGGCATTTTTTGAAATCATCATTGGCTTTGTTGTAGTGTGTGAAGGATGAAGGCTGTATCTATATCTGTTGTTGAAATCTGTTCAGGATTTCAGGGGTTCTTTTTGTAGCCGCAGAGAAGTAGACACAGCCAGCATGTGTCTTCAAAGAGGAAAACTTCGCTGAATTGTGAAGTTGCACGCACCTAATAAGCTCTCAAAATCAGATATTATGAGCATTATTATTTCAAGCAGCCCCGGGATTGCCATCAAAGGGTGTAATGCATCTTGAGATTGAGAAACAGGAGAAGATAAGGAGAAATAAGATACAAATGATGTATTTCTGTGAAATACAAATATGTATCTGTGGAGTACAAAAAAAATGCAAAGGAAAATAGTAGAAGTCCAAATACCTTGTTACAAGTAGCTTGATAAGGCCTAAAAACTAAGTGCACTTTCTCATCAGAAAATAGTATTTCCTTGATGTCTGAACGCTTCCTGACAGAAAGTTACCTTTCCATTGGGGAAAATCCAATATTTTTTCCTGGGTGGGGCATAGTTGGTTTTGGAGGTGTTTTGGGTTCTTTTTTTCGTTCATTTTGAATATATAAATAATGGGAGCTATAGTCACGTTTTCTTCTATTTTCTTTCTTTCTTTTGGACACTGCTACGTAGGTCCTGGAGGAGTAATCCTGGTGCTTCCTTCAAAAGAACCTGGCTTGAAAAATAGTGAGAGTGTGCTCAAAATGCACACAGAGAGATGTTTGGTCTAGTGTTGCCACTTGAGAACAAAGACACCAGAATTCTCTGTGAGATGGAAGTTTTGCTTTTCAGTTTTCTTTGACCAAAACTTGTCCCTTCAGCCAGGGCTAAGTTTTGCTAACTATAGAACTAAAAGTGTACCCAGAAGTATGAAGACCATACTGGGGCTGGAATAACAGAATTTTCACTAGAAATGAGTTTTCACTATGAATAATAGCAGCTGGGGGGTGGGATTCATGGTGTTCTTTCCAAATAGCTTTCATATGCTTACAAATGAGTTGAATATTTATGTGCCGTTTTAATTGCTAGAGGTGAACCTTTAGTAAGACACTGGTAGAAAGGTGGTGGAACTGTAACTTCTGTATTGGTCATTAGTATTGTGGTTCCTGGATTCTTATTATTTGGTGATCTCTAAGTATTTTCCCAAATTACCTTTTTTATTGATTGTGTGGTGTTATTTTATGAATATTCTCTAGTTTTCAGTGACTTTCATAATTTCAGTCACACAAAAGCATGGTATAGGGCATGTATCATTAACCTGAGCCTTTGTAATGCTAGATTAAACTATGGGGTTTTGAGTTTGCATATTGTTTTGGGTAATATTTTTTCATTGTATGTTACAATTATGCAGAAGAAGACTTGAAGTTTATGAGATTATTTGATACTATGATGTCGGTAGTTTACTTAAAATGAATAGAAAAGATTCCACTTGAGACATTCTGATTGAAAAAAAAAATAGAAAATGGAAGGGACCAATAAGTAGTTGATTACTGAATTGTCTAATTTTCCAATTACTGAAATAGTGATTTGGATTAATACTTGAATTTGCTGAATATCACAGCTTAAATACTTGGTTTTAGAATATCACTGTAACTGATGTGCACTTGGTGCAGGTTTGCTTTTACATATTAGACCAATGAATGGATTTAATAATTCAGAATAATTAATGTTCTTAAGAGAAAGACATTACAGATTAAAATAGGAATTTTCTTGTGGGTTTTCTTATTGTGGATCAAAACCACAATATATTAAATGCTTTTCTAGTCTCATTTATAATCTTTATTTATTCTCATGGAAAAAAGAATTTGCAGGTGTCCTGAGTACAAGCCTCTTTCTGTTGTGGAATACAAACTTAAGCACTGCATTCAAAGAAATTATGACAATGAGACTGAACTTCCTACCTGGTTTGACAGTTCTGTTGTGAAATTTAGATAGATTAGGAGTATAAGGTAATGTTTAGCCAAAAATTATCCTTCATATTTTCCCATGGGGTTACGCTGTTCTGGAATACCATGCTGCTGTAGTGTAGCTCTAATTACATTCTTGTGCACAATACTGGTCTCATATTGATATATCTTCTTCTTTGGAAGTGTCTGATGTAGTCTGTTGCTTTTCTGAATTAGGTAGTTTAGTGTGAGAAAGAATGAGGCTTAAAAACAGTTCTGGTGCCTGGGAATAGGGTGGTAAAACCCTCGTTTGTTCCAGTGCCTCTTAGAAATCCCTGCTGTGGGAAAGGAGGATGAGGGGCAGTGTTCTGAAACAACTGAAAAGTTGTTGCTGTCTTCCTAAAACTATGTTATTGTGTTACTTTTTAGGAGGGGGAAATGGAGAACAGAATTGTTCTTCATTCTGTCCATCACTTCTGCTGTCTGCTCACTTAGGTTTTCTCTGTGTGACCCGGTCCTCACTGCTGCCCTGCCATTACAGGCTGCTGCTCTTTCTGCCTCCCTTAGCAAAATTTGTCTTCTGTGGAATTCCAGCCTGTCCCTTATGCTCCATCATATTCTCTCCCCTCTCACTGAGGAAAGTTTCCTGTTTCTTAAAGTTCCCTGTCTTTGGTAAGAAATCCTTAATCTGATACACCTGGATAATACTGGCTCCACAGCATCATCTAGTGGCTTCCTTGTGTTCCTAAACTTCTGACAGATTTCAAGTAGGGCTCTTCAGGTAGACTTCGAAGGGAGAAGCTTTGTGCTGATTGACAGCAAAGCCTTTGATTCTTGCACAGGGTTGTCAGTAGCTTGCACATATGTACTGTGCACAAAAGGCAGCTCAGGACTTTACAGCCTCTGGAACACCATATGCTGCACTGTGGTTTAGTACAGGTATTGACTTTCTTGCTGTTGTTTCTGAATGGAAACAGTGTGTCCTATGTTCATTATTTTTTTTTTTTTTTTCAGAACTGTTTTGTCTGCAGGTACAAGGAAATTTTGCATCCTGTTCTCTATTCAAAAATTAATAGTGTTTTGAAAAGTAATCACTACTGCGAGGTTTCTCAAAGGGTAGTGATGACTCTGTAAACCTTAAACCTGATAACTTTTTTCACTTAAGAGGTTTGTATTTTGATCTGTTAAAAAAAAAATATTTGGAAAGTTCAAGATACTATTAATGATACTTTTCCTGATTAAAGTGGCCCAGGCGCTCTCCACTGCCTCTACTGTTTCTGCTGTAATGTTTTTACCTTTTGTATTAGATGAGTAGTATCTACAGAGAGAAAGGTGTAGCTGTAGGTGTCAGTGGTTCAGCTTAGAAGGGTATTCAGCTGTCTGTTAAAACAGTGCATACACACTGTAAGAGCTTAGGACACAAATAGCTAAGTAGGTGTAAACTGATTTTGTGCTTGCTCTTAAAAGAATATGGTGTTTATAAAATCATGACCTTAAAACTTGACAAATACTATACCCCAAACAATACATAGTGGCAGATTTGTGACAAAATGAGAGTGGTAGCAGTAGCGGCTACTGGTGAGATACCTTTCATCTTTACCAATAAAAAGCTGTGTCTGTAAATTTAATAATTTTTTTTATTTAACAGGCTGGACTAATTGAAGCCAATGGAGAGCTTAAGGTGTTTATAGACCAAAACCTAAGTCCTGGAAAAGGTAAGAACACAATTCTTAGAAAGACTCTCAGTTTCTTGGTTTTTAGTTGTTATTCATTTTACTGGCTTTGTACTGCTTTCTTAACATAGTTTTTGTAAAGTTTTTCTTAAGTTTTATGATCAGTAAGCTAACTGTAGCTTACAGTTTGCTGTGGTTTGTAATTGTCTTAAAACTGCAGGTGCAGTTTAGTGGTGGTTTGTCCCATGTGTGATCTCCTTAATGTAGCTTGTGTTCAAGTATAAAAACCAGGATGTTCTGATTTGGGGCACTGTGTTTTAGCAAATGGAAAAAGATGCAGGAGGGTAGAAGTTTAAAATGGGTTATGACAATTTTTATGATAGTGCATCCACTCTGCTGCAAGCTTATCTCAAAATATATTGTGAACAGAACTGTTTTGGACTTGCAGATAATGCCTGTCTATGTATGATAATGTAATATCAAGCAATTTAATAAAACACAAGATAAAATTTGAACTTGAATTTGATAATGTGAGCTAAAAAATTGAGAGTACCTAAACATTTGGGAAGTTAGGAGCTGCACTTTCCTAGTTAGCATAGCTGGGGGAAAAAACAGGAGCAGCACTGAGTTCCAGCCACCTGCAGTTCTGGACAGCTGTGTCACTTAACCTCTTCTGTAAAATGATTATGCTGCATTGGAAGACTACATTCATTTCATGTACTTTTACAGGAGGGCTCTCTCCATAGCGAGACTATAGAACTCTTCTCTAATTCCAGTAAAGTATATTCTTGTCAGTTTATGTATTCTGCTGGTGACAGTTGTTTATCAGGTTAATAATTTTCTCCAGCATGTTTACCTACTCTTTATAAATAGCAATTGAGTGTCTTAACAGTCTTTACTAGTTTGACAGGCCAACTATGCACTGTTTCCTAGATTGCTCATCAGATGTGCTCTTCTCCATGTTTTCCTTATTGTATCCTTTGAGCCTGTTGATTGCTTTCATCAACTTTCTTAAATACAAGTGACTAAAACAGTGTGTGTGACTCCCAAGTGAAGTGTCAGTCATTTTTGGATGGAGAGACCAGTAATTTTTCTAAGCAACATCATGTTTGGTTCATAGGTATCTCACAATATATTTTGGTGAAATGGCCATTTTCCTTTGTTGTTGCTTCCAAATAACGACAGTCTGTGTGACTTTATTCTTGTGTGTGACAGATGATGTCCTTTGATAGACTGTATGAAGTAAGGTGAAATTGCTGTCTGTAAACCTTACTGTTGACTAATCTACTGGCTTTAAGCATTGTTGGAATACTCCAGTACTCCCGGATTAACCTGTAGTCCAGATCAGGTGAACTCCTCTAGTATTACTGCTCTAGTATTTTATATACTGTTTCAGGAAAACCATTTAACTTCTGTCACCACCACTAGGTACAGCAAGTATTTTATTGACATCTCACTAGACTCCGTATTGGACATTTCCTTGTCTAAAATATACATTGCCTTACAAAAGGGGTTTATCCCACTAATCTCTCCTGTTCTGCATTGGGTGGAGAGAGCACTAAGGATTGAGTAAAGATAATGTATTAACTTGTGGAGGTGTATTTCTGTAAACAGAAATACAGAGTCACATCCCCCTGAGGTAAAGAAGTGTGCAAGTAGGTACCTGATCCTTAACAGCTGTACCATATGTCCTAACCCTGTGGGCAGTAAAAGTGATTTTTTTTTTCCAGGACAGATAGTTTAGGAGGGTACATTTTACACCCACATAGACGTCTAGACCCTGTTAAAGTCAATGGAGATCTAGTCAAAACACTGCAGTCTAGACAACAAGAACTGGAAATATGACTCTTCAATTATTACATAGCTCTTTAAGCAGAACTGGTCAAATTGTAGGGCACTTTATTGCTTATAGAATTTTGTAAATAAATTCAAGTTTTTAAAAAGTTATATTTAATATTATTATAGTCCTGCACTTTGATCAGTTTGAGAGTTGAGCTCTACTCTCAAAATTTTTAACACAGCAAACTGAAGTATCTCAATCGATTTCTGCATCTCATTGGTTTTAGGGGAGACCTGTGAAGTTAATAGACAGTAACTAATTCTTGATATTGTGAATAAACAACTATTTCTCTTAGCTTCATCAATTTGTGGATTTTGTCTCTAGCTTGTCTGTGTTTTATGTGCTATCTCTGTAGTCTTAATCAGAGCTTAAAATTTCAAATATTTTGTCACAAGAGTACTCAGATATGTATTAGAATTTATTCACTAAAGTAGTACTTTTTTTCCTTTGCCACTTTTTATGATTTTTAGGGGGTTTTGTGCAGTCTTTAAATGTTGACTTTCACAACTATGTGCAAAAGTACTATGCTCTCTTAAAGTAGCTGCCTGCATTGCATGCCATTTTATCAACAAAGTGGCGTCCTCTGCTATTTTTTAAAATCTGTGCAAAATTTTGCTTTATTTCACAATGTAGAGGATTCAATCCAGAGCAGTCATGGGGTAAGTTTTCCATAGGGTAGCAGAAGTGTATCTCCTATACTTTTTAGGGTGAGCTGAAGGCGGTTAGGAAAAACATCTTCATGTTCTTCTCTGGTGGTCATCATTAGAAGGCTTTTTTGATAGTTTTGTTTGTTTGTTCAGATGTTTTGTTTTTTCTCTGTCTTCCCCTTTGGATTTGTATTTCTTAAAAGGAGTCTTTGCTGGAAGTTGCAAGTCAATCACAAGAAAAGATTAAGAGTACGTTGCATGATTGATGTTGGTTATGGCATCAAATCTCCCTACTGTTTCAGATGAGTGGTTTGTTTAGCCCAATCTGCTGCCTCTTAACAACAGTAATTGGGCAGGCTTTTGAGGGAGAATGCAGGAGCCTGGCTGCTTTTTGGAGTTCATTCTTCTTACACTCCTATAGCACTCAAAGTCATTGGATCATTAATACCAGAGGGTGCATTCTGGCACAGTTTTGGAAAAGTCCAGCTTTGAGACTCAGTGAATTGAGGATGAAAATCCAACAAGTAATCTATTACTTGCTTCAATTTCTACTGGTTGCTAGCCAGATGTGAGAGGAGGAGGAATTCAGCTGTCAGAGGAATAAAGGTTTTAGGGGGATGGTAGAGGACAAAAAATTACTTGAGTGCTGGGTCATCAGGACATGCTTGCAAAAACAGGGTTAAAGAGAAATAAGAATATTATTACTGAAATGGTTCTATAACATCATTATCAGTCTATAAGGTATGTGACTAAGTGATAGGTATATGACTCAGCTATGCAAGATAAGCAAGGATTGACTTTTCTGGCCAAAACAGGTTTTGACACAAAATTTCTCACAGCCTGAACATCTTTGTTGCAATGCTTTCAGAGTAGGCTGTGAATGAGCTTCAGTAAATTTTTAATCTGCACTGGCCAGGAATATGGTAACTGGATAAATTCTTTTCAGACTTGAGTTTTGGTGGTAGGGTTATGTTGCTTTTGTTTCTTAAATCAGTAATGAAGAGGGGACATCACCATCTTGCTGAACAGCCTCTTGCTCAAAAGTCCTAAAGATTTGGAATCAGAGGAGAGAGTATGTTAGAGAATCATCTCTGTCTGCAAGTTTTATCCATACACCCATTCCCTGACTATTCATTAATGTCTGTTGACAGAAACAGGTTAGCAGTGTAGACACCCTTTTTACTTCAACCAATGGGGACATGCTTCCAGTAGCTCATTTTGGAGTGACTGGTCTCAGCCATGAACTCCAGACCAGGATTTTTTGTTTTAAAGCAGAGACTGACTGTATTTGTTTTAAGAGGCAAAAACAGTATTTAAAATAACCCCAAACAAAAAACCTAAACAACAACCCCACAAAAGTTTGTTTATAATGAGTAATGCACGCAATTTTGAATATATTAGTCTTGCACATAAAATAACTTTCTAGAAAATGCTCTAAAAATTTATTTCTTCAAAGCAATCTCTAGTGTTAAATAGAGGTATTAACCTATTTGTGGTAGAAATGAGATGGCAGCTTGTGCCAGTGCTTGTGCAATCTCCAGCAAAAAGTTGCTTGTGAATTTGCCCATGTTTTCTGATACCCCTGTGTATTTCCATTACTGAAGTGTAACACTCCATATAGCCCTGAAAAAACCAGTATCACTGTGAAAGGTTTATTTTACTTAGTAAGCAGGAAGGCAGTTTCCAACTGGCTAATTAATTTTGAGAGTTAGCAAATACATAGGTTTGGAAGGATAGAAAGAATTTTTAATAGGGGTTGAGCTAGTAAAACTTCCTCATGAATTTGTGTTTTTATTGGTATTTGGCAATGAATTTTAGAAACTGAAATTTTACTGTTTCTAGAGGTTACATTTTGAAGAAAAGTGTCACATTCTGGTCCTTGCCATATTCAGATTAGTGTTGATATTTAAGTATTAAATAGAACACTCTTCAATTCTAATCCTCCCCCTTACTTGTGGAGAAATTTGGATGGAAGAAATCATTTGCTTCAGATGGGCATGAGGGTAAAGGTAACCAGTGGTATTAATATTGTATTGAAATTAAAGCTTTTAGTTTAAAAACTACTCAGAAAGAAAAGTTGGATCTTCTCTTATGCCAGTAGGTGGCATTATTGGTATGTAACCAGAAAAGGCTTGTAAGGTGTTGTCTCTAGCTCCTTTCACCACTTACACTTTAAAAAAAGGTTTCACATTTTATAGGCTAATTATATTTATGTTCCAGATCTGAAAAAATGGAAGTCAAACATGTAACATTTTAAGGGGTGTTTAGACTTGTATTTCAACACTGCCTCACTATAAGATTTTGTTCTTTTTATTTATATGACAAGAAACTTCTAGTGTAATGTTATTACTTTTACTTCCGATGTAATTACTTTTAGTTGAACATTCATACTCTCTGATTCTTAACTGTGTCTGGAATTGTTCCTCTGGAATAGAACTAGAGATCAATTTCAGAACCCATGAATTACGCTTCAGCATACATGCTTGAAATTGGTTATAGAATGCATATGTGTTACTGAGGTAAATACGATTATTATTGTCTTAAGTCAAACTAAGGAAATAAAACTATTTCTGGAAGTAGAAATGGAATTTTGGAAAATCCAAAAGTAGATCCTGGTTTGTTTCGACACAGACTTGGAAAAACTGGTTTGTAATAGCTGAACTACTAGTCATATCTAAGGATGGTAAGAATCACATTGAAGTCTGAGTTGATGCAAGCAATTGGTGAGTACACTGCACACTGGGAGAGGTGGTTGTCTGTACAGAAGCTCAGAATTGCTGTGTAAGCATGTGTGTTGTCTTAACGCGGTCGTGTGGCTTGTTCAGAAAGTAGAGGTGCTTTTACTTGACTTGGCACACAACTGGAGGCAGTCATCCGTGTGTTGTCACACAAATACCCTCAAAAAGAATCCAGTGTTTTATGAAAATTAGCATATAACTAATAAAATAACATAAAATATCTGTGATGTTCGTGACAGAGACGTTAACAACTGCAACATCACAGGAATGACGTGAGGAGTTGACTCTGGGGATATAATCATCACCTCTGTTGTATGACAAACAAAAACTTTGTTTGTTAGAGACTGCAAAATGAGGGAGCTCAATTGCTCTTCTGTTGACTGCTCTCTTTTTCACAAGTAAAGAAAGCATAAAGGCAGGTTACTTCAGAAAATGGTAGAGTATTTGGAATGAATGGGATTTCTGCTCTGGAGGCAGGGAGTACCTCAGCCCATCCTCTAACCTGAACACCAAATTCAAAGGCACTACTGTTTCAAGAACTGGAGCAGTCAGCTTTTCAGGAGATCTACCTCACTGTCTGCAGAGGGCACTCATTTCGTTGATTTTAGATGTATTGTGTCTTTTTTCTGTGTCATTTGAAGTTATTTCAAATGTTATTAATTAACTGTATCACCTGCCCTTTAAACTGCCAAAATTCTGTAAGGGATTCTTTCTTTTTGGTAAAACTCTTTGGTTTGTTTTTATGTGCAAGCAAAGGTCCAGTTAACCAGTAACCAAAGAGAGCACTTACTTGTTTGTGGACAGATAAATAACAGGTTTTGTTAGAGTGCTGCTGCTTTTGATCTGCAAATTTTTATGCCATTACTCCTTGATTCCACCTGCATCATTAGTTTGTATTTGGAGATATACGGTTACCTCTGTATTTTTTAACATCATACTGATGAAGTTCTACTTCCCTTTAGGTTTAAAGATTGCTTGTAAGTTAATAAAAGTATTTTTCCAAACATTTAGAACACTGAGAATATAAGTAGCAGCAGTAGTTATATCCTTCTGTATACATTGTGTTTTCTGCTGTAGGTGACATTTTCCTGTGCTTCTCAAAATCTTTAAGGTAAAAAAAAAAAGACATGTCAGTACTAGCAGTATTAATAATCTGTTTTGTAAAGAAAGAAGAGTTGATTCCAACAAAAGTATTTGCAAACTTGTGGTTTTAATTTTTATATGCTGTTATGTACGCTGTATGTTGTCTGCAAAATACAGGATTATTGGGATTGCAATGATTGGTGAGTAACAGTAGTTAAGAAATTAGTAGTAAGATTTGAGAAACTGAGCTGTCAAGTCACTTGCAAATCTTAAGTTGATAAAATCACTTCTGCTTGTACTTAACAAACAAAAAACCCCCACATATGATGAGCCTTTGGAAATGCAGATGTGTATGAGTATAATGTTTCCATGTGAGGCAAATGAGAAAAATAGAATGCACTTGGACAGAGACATTGAAAATATCCTCCTAAAAAAATACTTTATGTATAACTGAGCAGTTATACTCTCTTGTATTTTATATGATAGCTTTTATAAGTTGACTTTGACTTTGCTTTGAAGTGTGATGCTCGTGTTACTATTCTTTCACTTACATTTATTTTTCCTTGCCATAGAGAAAGGTGAACTTTTTGGTTTTTGTTTAGAGCAAGGTTGGTTCAGATGCATGAATTAATTGGCACAGCACTACAGGAAACGTTAGAGTAGTTAAAAAATTTAAAGAAACATAGCGTGTGCTCTTCCCTTCCCACTGATGTTTTAGTTGCAAGATAGCTGTTTCTGTTCAGCAAATAAAATTATTAGGACACAGGTCCTTCAGTTCTTGAATTTTGCTGTGTATCACCAAGGAACCTCCTATGCAGCCTGTTGCTGTGCACTGCCTTTGGCATTTTTCCCAGGTTGGAATTTGCCATGCAACAACTTGTGACTGTTCCTTCTTTTCCTTTTGTTGTGTCCTCTGTCATCTTTGTAACTTCCTTTTAATAGCTGAAGGCGGTGATTTCTGCAAATAACACTGCTTGCTCCACCTTAGCCTTCTCTTCCAGAGGCTGCATGCACCAAGCTCCCTGAGCTTCTCCTTGTGCAGGATCTACTCCTGTACCCAAGGCACACTGGTGTCTTTCTACTGCACTCTCTCCTGTTTGCTAATGCCTTTCTTGCAGCATGGGCCCCAAGACAGATTCATCCAGGGACAGTGGAGGAGTGCTGAAAGAAAAGGGAATAATCACTTCCTGGTGTAAGTATGCTTCCAAATGCAGCCCAGGATATGTTTAAGTCTTTGGTAGCATAGGGGAGCACCTCTGGGTCACACAGAGCTTATTGTCTGCCCAGGCCCTCTGATGCTTTCTTGAGCATCTGCTTCCCAACCAAAAGACCTCTGCTCTTGTGTCGACTTATATAGGCACAACATTTTTTTCTTCATTGTCTGCATGAAATTTTCTAAGGAGCAACATGACAGCATAAAGAATTACTTTATTTTTAAACATACCAGAATAATTATGTTTCTTGAGTGAATCTGAAGAGTAGGGGGTCTCATTGGAGTATTGTTCTTTATGAAGTTGTCCTAACTGAAGTTGTCATAGGAAAAAGCTCATAACCAATGAATGGGTAGCATTCACTATGAACAGTATTCATAGTGAGAAAACTGTTTACCTTTGAATTCTTAAAGGAGCTAGCAATGGTACTTCTGTCCTTGTAACTTAGTATGTGTATAATTGATACAGTACCAGAAGGAGAGAGCCACATAGCCTGCACCAATTTGTGAAGGACTCAGATAATGGCAGATGAGTAAGTTAGGCTTCTGTGGCAGCTCAGTTGAACGTGTAACAGAGAAACAGTACCTGTGTGGACAGATGTGATAATGGCCTTCAACAGAGTTTTTCTAGAGCGAGGGGAAAAGGGAGGGTCTGCAGTTAGTTGTTTTCAAAGTCACACTTTGAAAGAGTCAACAACCATGTGGATAAGGATTATCTAATCAGAGCGATGTCCTTGGATTTCTTAAAAATAATAATAAAAAATTGATTATCAAGGTCCTTAATCAGCCTGTTAAGCCAATGTGTGATCGAATGGGATGGTCCTCCCATGGGTTAATAATTGGTGAAAACTGAACTTGGTACAATGAGTATCCCAAGTGAGCTATTAGCACTGGAGAAATATCTTGGAAGTCATCGTAGGTTATATTAATGAAAATATGGTATCAATGTTTGGTGGAGAACAAGCACATTGAATTTTAAGAATTACTTGGAACAGGAAATAAAATAGTAAATGAGCTACAGAGACATAAATAACGTACTGTATTCCTTGATCATGAATACTGTGGATGCCTGTCATCTGCGAAAGAAAGGGCAGAACTAGAAAGCATAGGCAACAGTGACCATCAGAGGTAGGGGAAGGTTGGTTAAAGCATGGTGCTCATAATGCCAAAGGGAGGGGGGGGGTTGTTCCCTGTATGGGCCATTAACTCAAGAGTTGGAATTGATGATCTTTGTGAGTCCTTTCCAACTCAGAATATTCTGTGATTCTGAGAAGATGATCAAATAGGTGAGGTGACTTAACCCTGGAAAGCAGTTACAACTCCTCTTTTATACTGGAAATAGTCTTTACATTGCACTGATATTTTTAAAGCAGTGAGGAGAAGTTTAAAAAAAAAGACCTCCAAGAAGAAGCTGCACAAGCACTACTAGCCAGGGTAGTTTATATTGATTTATTGTATTCTGCAGAGAGGAAGAACAAACACAATTCAGGTTATGATAGTGATGAGTGTACTTGAAGGGACGGGAATGTGTAACAGACTTACATAACAAACTGGATAGCTGCTGACTTTTTAAAAGAGCACTGGGAAGCTGGTTAATAATGGAAGAAGGGCATACTGCTGCATCCTGTTTGGGAATGGAATGATCACTCAGAGTAGGTTCTTAAGCGAAGCTATCACTTTGACATGCTGTAGAAATGTAGCAGCTGGGAAATACAAGCCTTCTGGAAAGCAAGGGCTTAAAGAAGATTTGAATTTTCCTCAACTTCCTGTAGAATTCCTGAATGTATAAAAAGGGGTGATAAGCATCAAGGACCACTTATGACTCTCCTGATACAACTCTTGTAAAAATGCTTATTTATTGCTTCTGTATTGGACAATAAGAAAAAGAAAGAGGAATGAGAGTTTGTACCAAGTCCTTCTGTCCCCACTGGCCTCTCTAAAAGTCATCTTAGAGAAACAACTGCTAAATCTGACAACCACTTGACAGTAGATTCAGCAAAAAAAATGTCTCCAGTATTTTCAGACTGGTTTGTTCATTATTTTCTTGCTGTAGTCAGTCCTTGTTGCTTCTTTCTTCTTTGCTCTGTTTTGTTGTTGGTTGGGGAGTTTTTTGTTTCAAATTAGTGGCTTTGGAGTTCTTTCCTCTGAACTACATCATGGAACATCAAACTCCTAGCAGATGCTAGGAGATGGGTTGTTGTCTTTGTAGTCGATTTATCTTTTACATGGCTTAAGACTTCCTTTACCTACCAGTGCTGATTGTGGGTATAGGTTTTGAACAGGGAGAGAGAGAACAACCTTTCCTGGTTGGTCTGCTGAGTTGCATGTATTTTTCTGAAATAATGGATTCTTGAGGATGTTTGTTCATTATTTCCCTGCCTTCAGCTGGGAGAGAACACTTAGAGAAAAGTTGGTAATATTCTCTTGGAAAGGCCTGTTCCATTCAAATTTTATCTCCTGTGTCTCAGAAGGCTATGCCATGTGCTATGGAATTGGGCATGTTTGTCAGGTGGTACTGAAAAAGAATTCAATAGCCACAAAGGATAAGGGTCGAAGAGAGAATTATGTTTTTTGTTAAATGCTGGTTGCCTCTATTACTCTGCTTTAAGAGAAAAATTGGAATATAAAGAATTGAAACGTACTCATATTAAAACACTGAAGGTTACATAGAAGAAATTTTGAGAGAACATGCTGTGAATCTTAATTTCTTTTTTTGCTTCGAATGTGTAAATGCTGCATTTATATTGACACAATGTGTTACAGGGCTAGTTTCCATTGATATGTATTGGTAGTATAGATGAGACTGTTTGCTAAAATAATACAATGTGCTGACCTGAAGCTCTTTACTTGTATTTGTTTTAGGGGTTGTTTCTCTATTGGCTGTTCATCCTTCTACAGTAAATACGATTGGAAAACAGCTCCTGCCAAAAACATTTGGACAGTCTAATGTCAACATTGCACAACAAGTGGTAAGGAGACTTTGTGGGGGTTTTTTTGTTTGTTTCTTTGTTTGTGGGATGTGGGGTTTTTTTGTTTGTTTGGGGGTTTTATTGGTTGTGTATTTTGTTTTATTTATTTATTTTTATTGCTTGTCCTATTGTTTACACATATTGCATATCTGACACAGCTTGGTAGTCTGTATCACTCGTCATGGGCAGATAAGCTATGTTTGTCTCTAATTTCAATAGACTTAACTTAAAAAAAAATATGCATTGCATGAAGAAGTTGAAAGATGACTCAAATTAACATGAAGTTACTGCACTGTTCAGGTGGCTTTATCTTTTGTTAGTCTTGCCATTTAGAATCAGTGTCTCTTTCAGATTCTGCTCTGAAATCTGGCATAGGGAAATGTAAATGAAGTCCATAAATACGTTTTTAGAGATCTGATCTAGGTGGAATAAAATTGAAAACATAACTATATTTTAGTGCCTAATTTAAATATTCTCTTGCTGAAATACTTATTTTGAGCTTTATGTGAGATATATGAAATTAGATGTTTTAAAGAATCTTATTATGCAATAGATAATACATAGGTTATAGTAGTTCTTGTAGTAATCAAAATTAAAATTTGGTGATTTGAGTAGATTTGGTCTCAATCTTCTGGAAAGCAACTGTAACATGTAAACATCTGAACTAGAGTGTCTTATATTTGGATTTCTTCTTGATGTGAAAGCAGTAGAATAGATTTTGAATGGAGTAGGTGTTAATCAGACTTTTCTGTCCCACTCTAGAAATGACCCTGTGAATTTGTGCACACTTCATTTCTTCCTTTTAGTGTTGAGTATTTTGGGACTCTCCTGAGTGCAGTAGAGGTTCAGGGTTTGCCACTGCCAGCTTGTTTTTTCTCCAGCTGTAATTCCTCTCCTCCTCACCCCCCATCCCTACTGGTTTGGCTTTCCTATTGCAGAGTGATGCCAGATTCTAGATGTGGTACTGTGGTGGGACTGCTCATGGAATTAGTAAGGTAGGGAATTAAAGAGCAAGCAAGGTGTTAAATCATCCCTTGCAGTCTTCTGCCACTGCATCCTAGGGAATACAAACTAGCTAACAGCTTTCTCAAGTTCTCTATATAGTCTACTGGAATAACACAACCAGGAAAGGTTGTTCTCTCTCTGGAATAACACACAGGTGGTTTTCACACTCCTTGGAGACATTTGGTGAGCCAGACCAGTTGGTACAGAACTGATGGTATTTTTTTTCATGGGGAGAAAGTGAGCAGGTTCACGTGTCCTGTGCCAGCATTCCTCATCCTCATGCCATTTCCTACAGGCGTAAGTTTTGTTTATGAAAGGTAGTAGAGGAGATTATTTGGCTTTTCTTAAGAGACAGAAACATTTCAAGTATGGTACAATGTTGCTGGAAAGGAGTACCTAAGATATTCTAGCTGTCAGAAGTGGATGTAGCAAATTTATAGGTTAACTGCTCAGAGAGGTGGCATATTACAAGGAGAATATTTGGGAAAAAATACAGCTGTTTGTCTTTCCAGACAGCTGAAATCACAGACATCCAACAGTTACTAGACTGGCTTTGGCACCATCTGTGTAACTTTCAGACATGAAATGTTTCATTTTCAGTTTTTGTATTTTACTATTGTTGATACTAAAGTGTTGAAGCTGGCCCAAGGATGAAAAATTTAAGTTTTGCTGCTCAGATAGAATATAGCTGCAGAAAAATATGGCAAGCTTGTGGGTGGTTATGGGTTATGTTGGTGGTTATATGTTTGATGTTTTTTTCATTTTCCTGATGTCAGGGATGCAACCAGCTGTTTCCACTGGGAGGTAAACATACCCCAAAAAAGTAGGCATATCTTTTAGAAAAAAGAGTAATCTATATGGTATAATTTTTTTTCCCTAAATCTGTATTTTCTAGAAAGTTACATTTAAAACAATTCAGAGATAAAAAGCATCACCTACAAAAGTGGGTGTTTTGTTTAGCTAGTTTCAGAGGTAGGAGGGCACAGTATATGTATTATGTACTATGACATATGATCAAATTTAACATATCTTCAGGATGGTTCACCTGGAGGCTGGAAGACTGTGCTTAGCCAAGTGTGTGTTTTTAATGTGTTTGCAGTGGAATGGGTTTGCCTAATTTGATGTTATTTACTGCAGTGATGAGGAAATATCGCCCTTGTTCTTTCTCACCTCTAACGTAGTAGTTTTGACTAGTGATAAAGGCTAACACCAGGAGAGAGGGTTCTTGCAAAAGCTCTGCATTTTCTCTCTGGTTTTACTGATTTTCAGACTTTCTTACATATGTATTTTAACTGTAATTTACTGCAGCATCCTTACATATGATTTGGTAGGGTAGGGAGGTTTTTTTCCCCTCCTTTTTTCCCCCCATTTTCCTTGGAGGGGAGAGAGAGTGTGTGTGCATGTTTTGATCTTGTCTAAGTTAGTGTTGAACAGTGCTAAAAAAAAATCCAGCATGAAAAGCTGATTTAAGGAGGTAAAATAGGAATGCTCATAATTTAGGGTGTGTTCTAACTATATTAAATGTGGGTTGGAAGTTTTTTATGCTAGTTTTTTTATGTGTATAAATTAGATGCATCTAAGAGAAGTATGTAACGTACTAGTGTTTGGGTAATGCATCATTTCAGTTATGTCACTTACAAATGTCTTGGAATTCTTAGTATTTTCCAAATTGTTTTACCTTTACTGTAGGTTATCGGCACACCTCAGAGACCTTCAGCGCAAAATACCATCCTGGTAGGAAGTCCGCATACACCCAACACACATTTCGCATCACAGAACCAGACTGGAGATTCTTCACCTTGGTCTGCTGGGTGAGCAAAATGAAAGCTAGAAAGGATTAATAAAGTGTTGGAACTTTTGTTTTAAATGTTGTGATAGTGGATGCGCTCCTTAGGCTAGCAGTGTGGGAAAGTCTTTTCATCAAGAGCACTTCACCAGTACAGTCTGTTGTAATAAAATAGGGAGTAGTCACACAATAATGAATATCTCTTCATTTCTTGTGAAAGAATGCAGAATATTTTCTGTAAGCTCTGGTAGATATTCTGACATTACTAACACTTACAGAATTTAGGTCCTAAAAGGACACAGGAATATGTCTGACTTGATTCTGTGATTTCTCTTATGCTGGTGTACTTTCAGAAAAATACAGCATATTTCTGACTGAACAAGGGTATCCCAGAGTGTCATTTGAAATAAGAATGTAGACCTTTCTGAGAAAAAGTATTAAATACAAGGAATGCATTGTTTTGGTGTGGGATTTTTTCATGCAAGCTTGCTTTTTTGTGCATCTTGTTAAATGTAGTTGCTTTAAAACTAAATTTATTAACAGTGATCTGTTGCACATAAATAGATTTCTTCTTTGGAATTATACAGTGAAATGAGATGTAAGAATTGAGACTTCCCCTTGTTGAAACTAATTCTTTTGATACTTGTATTTTTCCTCTAGTTACAAGGAAGTTTTTATTTAAAAACTTTGCAAAGCAGAAAACTTCGTTGTACTGCTTGTATCTTGTAACTTTGAAGTTCTAATAGCAATTTCATATACTGTATAACTTCAAATCTGTGTTATAGTAATAGTGTAATGTTTAGTGAGTTCAGCCAATACCAGACTTTGTCTGTTCAGTCAGTATCAGTATCACATTGCATAGAAAATTCTCAATCTATGTGCTACTTTAAATTAAAAATAAAAATTTTTAAAAAGGACAAAAAAGTTCTCTCCTCTGATTCAGTTTCCATGTTTTAGTATTTATCCCCTTATCTTCTTGTCTTGAAGTTTGGAAGGTTTTCTTTATTGACTTCTTCAAGGAATATCCCTGTTGTTGATTTATTGTCTGCTACTGGAAACATTTCAGGCCAGGCTGGAAAGAGCTTTGGGCCACCTCTCTGAGTTGAAGATACCCTGGCTCTGTGCAGGGGGTTAGATTAGAAGATCTTTAAAGATTACTTCCAACCCAAACTGTTCGATGATCTTGTGATTCTACTGGAGCTAGCAAAGTTGGCAAAAGAATAAATTTATATTGTGTTTCAGCATCAAGATACTAGAATTGTTTATAAATATTGTAAATTATAGGGAAAAAATGTAGGAGAGAAGGTTGGGAAGGGATTAGAAACAGAAGAAAAGGGAAGGCTTGGGTTTTTTACAGCAGTGTGCCTGTATTTGAAAAAGAGACATCAAATATTCCAAAGTTTAAATCTTCTTAAAATATATATTATACGTATATTTAGGAAGCGGAACAAAAAAGGCGAGAAGAATGGCAAGGGTTTACGTCATTTCTCTATGAAGGTTTGTGAGAAGGTACAAAGAAAAGGAACCACCTCATACAATGAGGTGGCAGACGAGTTGGTTGCAGAATTCACTACCACTGATAATCACATTTCACCAAATGAATCAGTAAGTATATGGGAAGTCAATTACATGTGAACTGAATGGGGGAAGAGAAATTTCTTTTCAGATTTTTCTGGTTTTCCTACTGCTAAATGAAACAGTTCAGATATTAAATGAGTTCACCCATTTGCTGTAATGTGTTTATTTTCGAATATTTTTGACACAGGTATATTTTTGATTAATGCACTATGTCTACAGCAGGCTTATGACCAGAAGAATATTAGACGACGTGTCTATGATGCCTTAAATGTCCTTATGGCCATGAACATTATCTCTAAGGAGAAAAAGGAAATCAAATGGATTGGTCTACCTACTAACTCGGCTCAGGAATGTCAGAATTTGGAGGTATATGCATTTAGAAGTTCACAATGGCTTTGTGTTTGAGTAAATGTTTGCAGCTTTAATATGTTGTGGTACAGTATATGCCTATAATCTTCTGAGATAGCAACGTAGAATGGTATGGTCCTCTTTGACTCCTTTTATTTTATTTTTTATATACTGAACACCACTCTTCAGCTTCCAGATTGTTCAAATGTGACTTTGTTTAATTCTTCTGTGTCAAAAATATGGCTTTTACAGTACAGGTGAAGTGGTTCTGAGTGGAAGGTAGTAAAAAATTAATGTGTATTTCCAACATTGCAGTCATGGTACTTAGGTCTTGGGAAGATTTGTTTTCTCCAGATGCCAAACAGACAATAGATCTGAAGATAGATGTTGCATGTAGGTCAGTACATATAGGCATCTCCATTGCTGCAGATCTTAGCTTTTAGTGACAATTCTCTTATGTACGTACGTCAGACTTTCTTATTGCATGTCTTGAGGAAGAAGTGAAATGCTTTATGCTGAAAGGGATTGGTAAGTTCTGACAGGATTTTTTTACTATTCTGAGATTTGCAGAATAATAAAGTTACTGATGTTTACTGAGGTAAATTCGCTACATCAGAACAGAATGAGATAATGTATTTATTCTTTAATAAGTCTAAATTTCCTTCAGCAGGACAAAAAAATCAGTGTAGAAAGTGCCAAAGTTAGGGGGAAAGTGGAACAAAAGTGTTTTGGAGCCTTATCTACAAAGGGATAATTCTTATTTTTGTTTGATACTGATAATTGGTTTTTCATTTAGTATTGTAATTGCTGTCTAGATAAAGTAAATATAGGGTCTCTAATCATGAACTGAGATTTATTTGAATATTATCCCAAGTGAAAATTATTAGTTAAGAGAGTAATAATTGGGGCATAATTAATAGAGTGAGTATGGAAGGTGGTTCCAAGATGACAGTGCTGTGTGCTGAACAGGGAACCATCTAACTGGGGGGATTTTAAAAGTAGATCTCCTTGGATCTGTCTCACAAAGTATGGCATTGCCAACAGTGTGGGAGCAAAATAAAAAGTGTAGCTCATCCAGCTGGATTTGCTGGATGTGGTGACAGATAATGTCCTAAAGAAGATTAGGATAATATTAGTACTTAAGTAAAAAAAAGCAACTTTAACTGTAATAATGCATTGTGAAGGTTCATGCATTTAAGATGGGAGCAGTGCTATCTTCTGATTAAATGAAAGTGAAACTTGTTAAACTTGTTGGCTATCACAAGAGGAGGAAAGATGTTGCTGTTAGTTAAGGAGCGGCACTAACAATAGCGACACAGACTCCTGTTCAGAAGGCAGTGGCAAAAAGCAACTTTATTGAAATGGTGCACACTTTTATAGCGTGCCTCGTGGATTAAAACCAGAGTGGTTGATCCAAGCATGCAGTAATCTTATTGGGGAAGGACCAACACCTTTTGGTAAACATTTTGGACAAACAGCACATTATTTTCTGTGTGGCATTTAACAAACACCAAGTGCTAGGTTTTGTTTGCATTCTTTCCTCAGCTTTTCCCAGGCTAGTCCTGAGAAAACCTGAGAACTGCTTTTGCCTGATGACAGCCAGCATCTACAGAAAGAGTTCTGTTAACCACTGAATAATTAAGCCACAAGTCTAATACAGTGAGTTTCTGAAAGCTAATGTTTAATTTGTAAAATTGTCACATCTAACAAATTTATTTTGCTATTCCATCTAATACTGTTTAGCTTCATCCTTACGCTGTTGAGAATCAAGCCAAAAAGTTTATAAGGAACATAGGAGTTTGTGGGCTTCCTCATCAACTATTTATTGTTTTAAATATTCTTCAACTTGTCTTTTGTGTGTAAATTATAATGTAAGATTTTGTATATAATCAAAATACAGCCTGATAATGCAAAAACAGTGTATGTGACAATTAATAAGGTGTGTAAGGCATAATTAATGTGTATGTGATTGAAAACTCAAGCGAGTTTTAAGTTGTTTGGGGGGAGGCATTTATTTGGCTTACTTTCTAATGCTGAATTGTAAGACTTTATCCTGCCCTTTTAATTTTTAATTTTTTTAAATATAGCATCAGGCCTTTCTGCATCTTTCATTTTTTCAACAGTGTACACTTAGGGGGCTAGGGGTGCTTGTTTGTTTTCACCAAGACTAAACAAAAAACTGCATTCATGTGAATTTTTAACTTGAGTAATTTCCTTGCTAGTTGCACATTCTAAAGATCTAAGAAAATAAGTTTTTTTGCAGGGCCAGCAATCTCTGTGTTCGGGATCTTGGCTGACAGTAGCAGTTGCTTAGGAAGGAGGGAAGAGTAGGACCCAGGGAACTACAGGCCAGTCAGCCTCACAGTCCCTGGGAATCTGATAGGATCGTCCATCCTGGGAGGCTCCCTAAATATGTGGAAGACAAGAAAGTCGTCAGGAGTATTCAGTGTGGATTCACCAAAGGCAAATTGTGCTTAAGCAACCTGATCACCTTCTCTGCTGGAGCAACAGACTGGCTAGAGAAGGGAAGAGCAGTGGATGTTGTCTACCTGGACTTCAGCAAGGTTTTTGACACTGTATCCTCATAGACAGGCTCAAGGGAGTGTGTCCTGGGTGAGTGGGTAGTGAGGTGGATTGAGAACTGGATGAATGGCAGTGTCAGAGGGTTGAGATTGGTAGCACAGATTCTGGTTGACTGTGGTGTCCTCCATGGGTCAGTGCTGGGACCAGTATTGTTAACTTGGACATCAGTGACTTGGATGAGGGGGCAGGTGCCTCCTCAGCAAGGTCAGTGACAACACAAAGCTGGGAGGAGTAGCTGATACCTCAGAGTGCTGTGCAGCCCTTCAGAAGGACCTCAGCAGGGTGGAGAGATGGGCAGGGAGGGAATGTATGAAATTCAGCAAAGGCAGTTGCAGGAAGAACAACACCATGCACTGTAGAGGTTGGGAGCAGCCTGCTGGGAGGCAGATCTGTGAAGAAGGACCTGGGGATTCTGGTGGGCAGCAAGCTGTCCATGATCCAGCAGTGTCCTTGTGGCCAAGAAAGCCGATGGTGTCCTGGTGTGCATCAGAAGGAGTATTGCCACAATGTCAAGGAGGGTGATCCTGCCCCTCTGCTCAGCCCTGGTGAGGCACACCTGGAGTACTGGGGGGACCTTGTTGCTGTCTTATCAGTATCTGACAGGAGGTGTCAGAGGATGGAACCAGGCTCTGCTCAGGTGCCAAGCAATGGGACAAGAGGCAGGGGTCAAAAACTGATGGACAGGAAGTTCCACCTGAACATGAGGAGGAACTTTTTTACTGTGTGGGTGACTGAGCACTGTATTGCCCAGAGAGATTCAGGAGGCTCCTTTCCTGGAGATATTCAAAAGCCATCTGCACACAATCCTGAGTGAAATTCTATGGGGGACACATTATGAGCAGGGAGGTTGGAATAGATAACCTCCAGTGGTCCCTTCCAACCCTATCTATTCTGTGAGTGATTAGAGAAGGTATTTTGTGATGTTTTCTGCTGTAGCTTGTGGTTCAGGCATATTTGAGGCAGATACATTATCTTTCTATTTAATAGTCCTCAATATTTTTTCTACAAATTTTTACTCTTTTTTTCAAAGTTTGCCATTAATATTGGGTCATTTATGGCAGTGAGCTTTGGTTTTGAACATACTATATTTAGTTGATATCCGTTGAATATTTTTCTTAATTGGAAGTGATGGTGACCTAGTTGTTCCTTATTCACTTTCTCCATACTGCTCATTGTTTTACAGGTTCTCTCATGTTCTCCCCATTATTTCATTCTCCTTTCAGTAGAGTTCTAATTTATTCATTATTCTCTTGCATAGAATGGTGTATCATTGATGATCCTGATTACTCTTTTATATGCTTGTCTTGAAATAGGACCATCAGACCTACAGAATTCAAGATGTAAACATTCTGCTTCACAGAGTAATGTAGTGATAATTCCTGTTTGATACTCTGTTTCTTGCCTAATAATTTGAATTTATGGCTGTCACGGTATACTGAACTGATGGTTTTTGTAGATACTGTAATTTTAGATCTCTACTGAATGTTATTTTATTTCTAAAGTATGCATGGATTAGATTGTTTCGTCACACATACCACACTATATTTACCAGAAATAATTTAGGTGATGTAATCACAAAGTGCTACAAGACACTTCATGTTTGCTTTATGACCAGTTATTTTTTTACTGTGCCAGGTAACCCAGCATTACCAGCAGATTCTGTCACTTTGTCACCTTAATCTGATTGTCCTTAGAGTAACAGTCTGTCAATTTAATCCCTTTGGGAATCTGCTGGGGAACTTCTTCCAGTAAGAAAGCTGTGTATTTCCTAGCTTTTTGTCTCTTAGCTTTCTTGTTATTATTTAGTACATATAAAATACTGTGAGGCCTTAACCTTGGGCTCCATAGCAACTTCGTGTCTTTAACCATCTTTGATGGATCTTCTCCAATATCAATAAACTTTGTCAAATAGATCCTTCTTGTCTATCTTTGCCTCTTTGAGAGAATTCCAATAACCCATTGAGGCATAACTTCCGTTTGCGAAGGTGTTTTTGTCTTCCTCACAGATTGTTGTATTTTATTCCCCAGGGTTCTAATTCTGCTTTTTGTTAGTTTTTGCAGGTAGTACTGGTGTGTCTTGGTACTTACATCTCTAAATTATTTGTAGAACCTTAATGAATGATTGTTGTATCTCCTACCTCCAGTTCTCTGGTCTTGAAATGATTTTAAAGGGAGAAAATGTTGTCATTAAATGCTACTTAAAGCCAACAAACTGACCAGTCCTTTTTTTATTTGTCTTAAGGTGGAGAAACAGAGAAGAATTGAAAGAATAAAGCAAAAGCAGTCTCAGCTACAAGAACTCATTCTACAGGTACAGTCAAGGTACTCTTGTCTATAGGGCAAGGTAACTTACATCTGTATTCCTCTTGTTTTATCCCAGTCTGAGGGATGAGAAATTTCTAGCAAGACTAGAGGTGAATTTCAGGATAAGGTGTATGCTGCTTTATTTAACACTGTAGTTTAGCTGGACCCATGCTATTGTGGCCACTGCTATTGGGGATGCCATCAACCTTCCATCCATTATGATGAATTTGTTCAGAGTTTCAAGTATGTTTAAACAGAGTTTATGCTGACCGGAGAGGTATTTCACACTGTACCTTCTGAATTTTCCAGTTCAGTACAGGAGCTGAGTTAGGTACAGGGATCTAGAATTTTCTTCTGTGTTAGCATCCATAGATAAAATTGTGTGAGTGTAGAAGTTGTCTGTCATAATGCTCTGCATTGTACCTCTCTGGAGACTCTCTGTCGCTGGTGTACAAGTAGCTGAACCACTCTGAAACAGTGGCTGAACTCCTTCCCAGATTTCCCTTACTATGCTTGGGGGAGCAATAGCCTATTTCCCAAGGTACTGTGCTGCTGGTCCACAGAAATGTATTCCTGGGTAGCTGTGTTACCTGCACAGTAGGAATGAGAATTAGATGCAGCTGCCTGATTTTTACCAGTCTCTGTGTTGGCTTTGGATTTTGGTTCTTAATTCTTGTTTATTTCATTTGATTTCTGACCAGAAAAATATTTTTCTTTGTTCCATAGTTGATTATATGATTTATGACTTGAGTTTCTATGGCTTTCAATTATTCAAATTGCTAGTTTTTAAAATGGGACCATTCCATTGTAAAAAGCAATTTTGGTAAGGTACTAAAGTCACTGATCTTAAATGGGCAATTCAGAAATTTCATGTCAAATATTCAAATCCCAAACATTAACTTTTTTAGCATATAATTCATTTCAGTATAATATTCAGGTGTATTTTTTGGAGTGCATTAGCTACTAGTGAAGAGTAAATGGAGTGGAAATAGGATGCTGTGTGAAAATTTATTTTTCCAATCATTGTTCTCTCTCCATTCTGCCAGGGATCTGTCCAAGGAAATGCCCAGATGTAGCTAGTAGAATGTGCTTTTTTTTTTTTTCTCAGTAAAGTTTCACTGTATTGTCTTTTTTAATACTATGATCTGTGACTCATCTTGCATCTTAACACGCGGGAATATGGTAAACACTCTGTCCTTTCTGCATTTACTTGCTGCAACCATTGCTGGAATCCTTAGGAATTTTCTTAACATGATCCTAAAAGCTTCATTCATATTTTGATATCACTGTTGCTTTTTCTAGCAAATTGCCTTTAAGAACCTCGTCCAGCGAAACCGTCAAGCAGAACAGCAGGCAAACAGACCTCCACCTTCCAATTCTGTCATCCATTTGCCATTTATCATTGTGAACACCAGCAAGAAGACAGTGATTGACTGCAGTATTTCAAATGACAAGTAAGCTAACAGAAGTTTTTCATCTGGCTTTTGATAGAGCTCTGAGTTCATATAAATGTTCATGTAGATTTGTTAAAGATTAAATACAAAATTAAGTAATTTACTTCTGCCTTTCCTTTATTGAGAACATGCACTTCAGACAGCTGTTTTATATACCCTTTTAATAAATAGACTAATTGATTCACATTTGATAACTTATTTAAGACTTGCTATCTAGAGATACTAGGCACCTTTCTTGACATTTTGTGTCATACTTAACCAAGCAGTGTTTTTCCTTTGGCTTTAACACCAAATGCAGCCATTTAACATTAAATGCAGCCAGCGGAATTGAAAATAGATTTCGCTTTCAGGACTCCTGTTCTCCCCTTTTGGATCAAAAAACTGTATTTTTCATCAGCTAAATGAAAACTGAATGTAAACAGTCACAAACAAATAACGTAAATCTTGAAAAAGTCAGTTGCTTAATGTGGTGTGTCACTAAGACACTTAACATTGTGTGTAAAGCTTATGAAATGCTGCAATTCCTGAAAATGGAAAGGTAGTTAAAGTTATTGAAATTAATTGAGACATTTTTTCCTCTCCAGGTTTGAATATGTATTTAATTTTGACAATACTTTTGAAATTCATGATGATATAGAAGTACTAAAACGAATGGGAATGGCTTGTGGGCTAGAATCTGGAAGCTGTTCAGCAGAGGACCTAAAAATTGCAAGGAGTTTGGTTCCTGAAGCTCTGGAACCTTATGTGACAGGTTAGTTACTCCAAAAAGAGTTGATTTTTTTTCCTCCTTAATATAGGACTCCAGGAAAAGAACAAGAAAATGCCTTAGATCAGTTAATTTCCACTGGTTTGTGGTAAAGATTTCTGTCAAGTTGTCAAATTTATCTTCTTTTTAGTGTACCTTAGGGACCAAATAACATAGTGATTGATAAAGAATGAACTGTTGCTCTTTGCAAAACATTTTGCAACAAGCCACACAAGTAGATCTTTGCAGTGTGTAATTCTTTTAAGAGAACAGTATTTATGCTTGATTCACTTGCAAAGGCAAAAGGAAGTAAGTGTAAGCATATGATGAATAGTGAATTCATCTGTCTTGCTTACTTCAAAACAAATGGGTTTTTAAATGTATTCTGAAATTTTGTTGCTTGCATTAACCTTTTTTAAAAATTATGCTGGTTTGGATATAGTACATAAATATATTTTGTTTGGGCTGCAAGACTCCATTTCTGGACTTTAAAGGGTTAAGTATTTCCACTGAATTAGATGGGTGTGTTCAGAAGGATTCTAGAAATGCATGTTGTTTGTTTTACAGAAATGGCTCAGGGATCAATCAGCAGTGTGTATGTCACATCTTCATCAGGTTCTGCATCCAACGGCACAAGATTTTCAGCCAGGTGAGATGAAGTGTTCAATTAGTTCTTAAAATCTGTGATCATCCAAGAGATTTGGATATTAAATGCTTCATGAAACAAGTTCTGTTTTGATTAAATGTGCTATGGATATGTGTTTTAAGTTTATTTTCATTACTTCTGTGATGTTTCTTAGCAGTGTCATTAAGGAAATCCTTTCCTGTATAGTGGAAAGGTGTTAGAGTGATGTTATTCTTGAATGTGCTTTTATTTGTTTGTTTGGGGTTTGTTTTCTAGTTTAGAGTTTGTGACAAGAAAACAGGTACTTGTCTAAAGATACAATATTGGAAAGATTCCTCCTTGATCATTGGTGCCTTCTTTTAAGAAAGATTTTGATCTTTAGGTTTTAAACAGCAATCAGAAGCTGATAGCGTGATAAACCATAACTCGTATTTAACTTTGTTACTCACTAGTTTCTTATTGCTGTAGTAATCAAAAAGATGTCCTTTTGTGAGCTCCACAAGGTTGTAAAATGAGTCAAATATTCAGCAGTTGAAGTCTCTGATCTCTGAGGTCTTTTCTAACCTAATTGATTCTATGATCATTGAAACGTTTGACATTCGTAACAAATGCTTGAATTAAATTCTGCATGTTCTGTGCAAGGGAACTGAAGCTTGAGTGAGAATTCTGCCAAAATATCTTTAGAGATGCTGAACAGTACCTAAAATCTCTGTTTTCACTAAGTTTCCTTCTGTAGTAATGAGCATGGGGTAGTGAAAAAGAGTGTCATGTGCTTTAAAGACTGAAATTTGAATAAGCCACTGTTAGCCACAGACCAGTAGAAAACCAGAGGCTGATTGAGGTTCATTATCTTGGTGAGAGTACAAGAACTTCTACCATTTCCATTTCTTAGGAGCTTAGAAAAGGGCAGTGACAAATTATGTTTAATTATAGGACATATATGAATATTCATGGTAGTAGCCATGAGCATTCATGGCAATGCAAGTTGTGCTGCCGAGGCAAATAAAGGCTGTACATTTATCTTAACAAGGTCTCTAAAGAAAGTTTCCAGAAATGTAAAGATGCTGCTACCAATACCTTCATTCCAGTTTCTTTGTCTTACTTAGTAGGATACTCAGGTTATGAATGAAATCCAGTTCTGTTTTTATCAAAAAGAGAGGAGAACGGATTTTGCGTTTGTACTTTCAAAGTTTACAAAAGCACAAGAATAATGTCTCTTTGGGTTTTTTTGGTTTTTTTTTTTTTTTTTATTTTCTGTTTTGTTTTCTTTACATTTGAAACTGCTTTTGCAGATAATTAGGGCAGATCTGTTGTAAGTCATCTGATTACAGCTAGACAGATATCTTAATAACTTGCTGCAGAGTAAGTGTGCAGAACAGCAGAAATTCTTGAATGTATCTTACTGGATATGTTTTTCCCGTGAGCTAATAGGGTGTACCCCTGCAGTTTCATTCTGCTTGATGATAGACTCTATACAGCAACAAGTGTGCATGATTGAATATGTGCATTTGCTGGATTAACATTTAAAAATCGTAAGCAAACATATTTTTGGAAGCAATTTTTAAATGATGAATGTCTTTCAAGGGAGATACTATTTTTGTTATTTTTAAGAAAAACATTTTGTCACAAATTTGTGGCCAAGTTTAATAATTTACCAAATTATTTAGAAAGTCAACAATTAAATAGACTGGGAAAGTAGCAAGTAATAATGGAGGCAGGAATTTTCTGGCTCTATTAAAATAAAATGCTGCACAATGAGAAGAAAAACATTTCAAATTAAAAATACAGCACAGCAGTCTGCTATGTAATATCAAGGAGTTAAGGAAAAGCTATTAGTTCTTTAATTTTCCAGGTCTTTGAATCAAGGTTAGGGATTCTGAAAGACATAATTCACTTGCAAGTGTCCAGTGCTACACAAATGCTAAAGATATTAGCTTTGTAGCCTTAACACTAAATGTACTTTAGAAAAAAACTGAAAAACATATTTATAAAGTGCCTGTGGAAAGGTTTAATCTTTATATTAAACCTAAAGGAAGAAACACAGTAAGAAACACTTCAAAATTACTTATGACTTTTTCAGCTTTTTGGAGACAGCTTGGACATACACGAAAGACCGTTCATAAACTGTGGCGGATTCATTAATGGAATGGACTAGACATGGGAGAAGTCATGAAGCAATGCCAACTGGCTTTCTTTTATTTTTCAGTGACTTTTCCAATGGTGGAGATGGGATGTTGGCTACAAGTTCCAATGGATCTCAGTACAGTGGCTCCAGAGTTGAAACACCAGTTTCTTATGTTGGGGATGACGATGATGATGACGATGATTTTAATGAAAATGATGATGACGACTGATGCCCTTTGCTTGTAGACTATTTTTTGTTAAAATTCAGCAGGCTTCAGGAATAAATTGTTCTAGGGAGAAGTGTCTCAAATTACTTTGCCCCATCCCCCAAGGAGAATATTGGTAAGCAGTTCTGAGTTTAGAAATTGCACCTCTGATAAGCAAGCGAGGATTGTTTTATGTAGGATATTTTTAAATGTGGTGTGGATGTGTGTTTTTGATACCAGTGTGTTAATGCAGAGCCTTTATTTACTCTTGTTTTAGGGGTTTTTGGTTTGTTGGTTGTTTTTTGTTTGGGATTTCTTTTTTACTTGAAGGAAAAAGAATTTTGCCCCAAATGTTCTTTCAAAGTTTGCTAAAGAAAATGTAGACACATCATTGAGAAATAAAATACTGTCCTTCTGTGGAAAATGAATACACTGAATGGCAATTTATTTGGAGTGTATTTTGATTATGCCACTTTTTGAGGGATAGTGAGCTAATGTAGTAGTGTTTTTTGTTAATCATGCAGTGTCCAAAGAACCAAACAAGAAAGATACGTCCTACTTTTTTACATGTTAAATTCCAGGAATGTTGTTGTGAACTTATTTTCCCTTAAATTATATCTAACATTATGATTCCATCAAGTTTATATACTTTTCACTGTATGTTGGGACATATGAATTACAAAGTTTTTGGCAAATGTTTACTGCCAGTTGGTGCAGCTATATAAAATGTCTTGAAGGTTTGGAATGATTTATTGCTTATGGTAAAATTTGCCTGATTTCTTACAGGCAGTCTTTGGAAACTTTTTATTATATAGTTGTTTACATACTTATAAGTCTATCATATAAAGACATGTACTGAAACAAATGTTTGTATTTGTTTCATAAGCATCTTCCTGTAATCTATTATAAAGTTGAAATTAAATATAGAGAATGTTTTAAGTTTTTTAACTCAAAATTTGTCAATCATTTTTAATAGTTCATTTTTATAAAAGGAATTTCAGGGCAGGTGGTAGTCTTTTTAAATTTATTCACAAACAATTAACTGCACAAATACTGTCAGCTGCCTATTCTAAGACAGTAGTCTTTTTATTGAAACACAAATAAACTTTTCTGTAATATTTTATGAAATATAAAGAGACTATAATTGTTTGACTTGTTTAACCTTGGCACTGTTAGTTTTTATTAATAAAACGCGCATGGGCATTTTTAACAAGCTCTGTGGTTTTTCTAATTCTAGGATTATTTTAGAACATTTCACTTCTCATTACAAGACCTAGAATTAGCTGTCTTGGGATGCTGCATCTGTGCTACAGAGGGCCCAGAATTTTTTGCTTTGATTTAGTAATTTGCCCTTAGAGCTCTTGATAACTTTTGATGCAAAAGGCAATATTTTACCTGGTATGCTCTCTTCTTTCACACCTCCTTATTTCATCCATGTTGCTCCTCAGCATGGGAGGTCAGTCTTAGTACTCAATCTAGCTTCTGTTTAAAATCCCATGCCTAATGTCCTAACTTTTCATCCCATATTACTCAGTCCTAGCTTTCTGTCATATATTCCTATGTCCTCGAAAAGGTTTTAATCATATATTTCCTCCTTAAAATGTTTTGTTAGATCATATCCTCTGCTGTCCCCTGCAGGAGCTAACTGAACAGGCTCAGTCACTGCAGGCTTCTGTCACAGTCAGGATTTGATACTTCCTCAAAGTCCAGGGAGTCCCTGCAAAGTATTCATAACTGTGCTGACTGTGGTAAGGGCTCCTGGATGCACTTAAACCCTGTGGTAAATGTGAAGTGTGCTACATAGTTTTTTTTCTTGAAGGGATTATGCATAGACAAATCTGCTGTGGAAAGGTGGGGATATTGATTAGCATAGAGCAGCTAGTACACACTGAAGGTTTTCAAATTGCATCAGACCTTGTAAAATGAGTGAACCAAGCAAATTACTTTGTGGGACTGGGGAAGAATCTGGGGGAGACGAGGCTAATTGAATGTTCTGCTTCTCAGTGAAGAGGCCGTTATCTGCAGTGCTAATGCTAAACACAAGGTTCTTGTTGTGGATGAGACAGTTGATCAAATTGTCTTTTATGTTGAATGGCAGTTCAGTTTGCAGAGGAACTTCGATTATTCCAGTTTCCCCTTGCGTTCTCCAGTGTGTGATCCAAGATTTACCTGCAAAGAGTGAGTAGAGGGATGTTAGGGAAGGAAGGCTGAAAGAATCTGACAGTTTTCTTTTGGTTCTTGTTGGTGGAATAGTCCTCAGATAAGATAAGGTCACGGTGGGAGTGAAAATGTGACAAAACGCATGATGTTTAGGATGTTACTTTTTTCTTCAGCTTGGTGATGAATCTGAAATGGAATTTGATATTTTAAACATTGGGGTGGTTTGGGAGAAATTATTTTTAATTATATTTCTGGTTGAACTTGATCTTAAAGGTTTTCTTCTAAACAGTTCTATGATTCTGTATAACTTGTTTTGGAAGAGCTCTGGTAAAGGCAGCAATCAATAACAAGGGAAAGTCTGTAGACTTCTTAAATAGTTGCTTGATTTTGAGCAGTCACTTGGTTACAGTGTTGAGGCGAAAGAGGAGAAAAAATAAGAGGAAAGAAACCGATGGTGAGGAGCCAGGTTGAGATGAGGGAAGAAAATGGAAGAAGTAGGCAGAGGGAGTAGGCAGTAAAGAACAGATTATAGCAGGATCTTTGCAGAGGAACAGAAAAAGAGAAGAAGGTGTAAGTTGGGAAGAATGAGAAAAAAAGACTAGTCAAAGACTGCAAAAAAGAATAGTAGTAGAAACCTATTTTTAAAAAAAGAAAGGTAGAGAAATACATATTTAATGTCAGGCATAGCATGAAAGGAACTGGAAAATTTAAACTCTGTGGTTCCTATCTCTGTAAAAAGGGGTTGCATATGTACAAATGGAAAATGAAGATTAAGATCAGGAACAAAACATAACAGGAAATCGTTGAGGAAATCTGTGGGAGAAAATACTGTAAGGAGATAAATGCTAGAATTCAGTTTAAGAAAGATTAAATTATGGTAAATGGAATAAGAATTGTTATAAGGGCTCAGTTTGGGATAAAATGTGGCAGGAAAGGAATATACTTTTAATTCCTTTACTTATCCAGTATTTTCTTGTGATGTGAAGAAAAGAGGGAGAGTTTTAAAGTATGTATTTATGCCTCTGAAATGGTCCTGCTGATAAGTCCTGGGCGCAGTGTGTAACTTTTGTGTTTTCTGAAGTGTTGCTGAGCTTTGAAAGACTATTTTGACAAGTGTAATAAATTAAGGATTTCTTGAACTGTTTCACAAGTAATCTGTTTTGCTTTTCCCGTAAGAATTTGTCTTAACCAAAGAGAAGCAGTTACGACTTCAGAAACTTAAGGGTTTTGATTTTTTTTTTAACCTTCCTTCAGTGAAAGGTGGCAACTGTTGCAGAGAAAAAAAAATGTAGGTGATAGGGTACTGACCCTTGATGGATGCTGACTTATTTATTTGAATGAAAGGATGAATCTTTAATGAAAGGATGTACTGTCACAAATCTCATTTCTTAATCAATATGGGTTGTAAAATCTTCATATTAATGAGAAATATGAAAGTTGGATGCTACTTTAATGCAGAAAGGGCAAAAGTTAAAAAAGCCAAATACAAACAAAACCAGCCAACATGATGTAACACTACTGGAACAATCACCAGTAGAAAGGACAGCATATCTAGTTTTTCCCAGATAGATAATTGTTTACTGTAGGGATTTCCTTTCTCTTGTTTGCTGATGAGAAGTTGTAGGCCATTTGTCTTTACATTGAGTTAACAACTTGTCACCACTTCTCAGCCCTGTCTACTTCCAGAAAGATGAGGCTACTATCATACACGCTTTATTGTTGAAGCCTTAATTGTCATTCATTTATCAGGAAAAGCAAAGATGAGCCAGCACATTGAGAGCAGCCTTTTTATGTCGTTATTTTCTAAATTTAGGATTTAAGGTTTTTCCTGATCTTTGCTTTGTCCTTGAGCTTCCATGGATTCTGGTGGGTTACCAAAATGCTCAATGTTCTGGGGCAGCTGCTGCATGAAGAGAGGCTGAGAGAGAGCAAATTGCTCAGCCTGGAGAAGAGGCAGCCTCGAGAGACCTAATGGCAGCCTTGCAGTGCTGCAGGAAGGTTATTGCAAAGGTGGAGCCAGTGCACAGTGGGTGTGATGAGAGGATGGAGAGACAGCACACACAGGCTGACATGGGAGAGTTTCCAGCTGAGTATGAGCAACAACTTGGGATGGTCAAGCTGTGGAACAGGCTGCCCAGAGAGGTTGTGCTGACTCAATTCTTAGGGTTTTCAAGACCAGACAGGAGAAGAGCCCTAAGCAATGTAGAGTCTGACCTCACAGCTGAGCATGCTTTGAGCAGAGATTGGATGGGAGACAACGTAAGGTGCTTTCCAGCTTAAATTACCTTATGGATCCCATAAGAGAGAGGGAAAGAAAAAGCATGTTAGAAAATGTCAGTATTGGGAACAGACTAACAAGTGGGTTATCTGGCTTGCCAGACTCATCAGAAAATGAATGGAACCTCAGTTCATCTTCAGAAGATGTCAAAAGGTACCAAAGTGTGATGGAAAAGGTGGTTCAATGAGCAGGTAGAAATGAAGACTGTCTTTTAGGTGAGGTTTCTAAGAAGCAGACTGATGCTGAGAGCAGAATGATAATAAGCAGCAATGCATGGGTGTTTCTGACTTCAAGCATTTGGTTACACTGGAAATTTCTGTCTGGTATGATGATGGTTCTCTGGTTCTCACCTGGCACCATCTGCCTCTCACACAGTTGGGACCTCTGTCCTCACATTCAGTGACTGTCAGCACTTTGTGAATCAACAATGGGAAAAAAATCATGATGATTGTTGATGCACAGCTTAGCTGTGGTAAAGGCAGAATATTCTGATGTGGAAGAGAATAAAGAAGAGAGGCTGGTGTTACTTGAAAGTCACCCATGTAATACCATTACAAGTGCATTTCTTTGTTCTGCTGTGACCTTTCTGTTAATTTTTTGGATGTTTTCAACATGTTGAAATCTAAACTTAGGATGAAAAATTTGATCTTTTATCATGTTGCTGTGTACACATCATGGTACATTGCTATAAATAGTGCAGTTTCATCAGCCCTACCTGGTCAGAGCATCTGCATTGTAGCTTGTTAATAAGACAGCAAGGTTGCAGACTTCAGGCAGGATTCCTGTTCTTTATTCATGTCAACTTGAGAGAGAGAATTTATTAAAAATAAAGCAGGACATTAAGCACATACTCTTAAAACGGGCAACTCCAGTCATTAATGTTGGGCAACTTCTGACACTGATTTTTAATGAACCTTAGAATAATTCTTGCAGACTAAAATAATGTTAGAGTGCCAGTTTTTGAAGTGTGAAAAAGTAAAAAGTGTCAAAGATGTGAGGAAGTTCTGTCCAAATGTGCGTAGTCTAGACAGTTTGAGATCAGCCCTGAACCTTGTATTAGAAAAACTGTTGAAAGAAACTGGTAGAAGGAAATTACAGGCCTGGAAGATTAATTGTTAATGACAAAGTACAGAATAGGTCTTGTCAAATGAATATGGGAGGAGATTGCATATGTTCAGCTGATTAAGGAAACAATGGCTATGCTTCAGCATATTTAAACCTTTTCAATTTCAATGCATTCTGATTTTAAATATGTTTTACAATACCTCTAGATTGTATGTTAAGGGGTTATGATCTATTTACTGCTGAATCATTTTTGTGGCATTATCACTGACTGAAGAGCTGCATCAAGTAAGATTGTATTCCTGTTTTAACAATTTCTTCAATAACCCAGAAGAAAACTTAAAAATACTCTGAAGTAATACTGGTTAGAAAAGAAATAAACAATGAAGAGGAGAGATTAATGTGAATTGTTTGGCAAGCAGGTCATGTCCAAAAATGTTATGGTTAAGCTCCACATTTTGTGAAGAAAGGATTCAAGGTACACTTAGAGGAGGAAAAACTATGCTGGAAATGTAGGATCCTAAAAATGATGCAGGGCATCAAGGTAGATTATAAGTACATATGGCTCCTACACTGTTTTGTGAGGAACTAGCTAATCTGCATTTGGGTGTGTAAGGTAAAACTAATAATGGATTGGAAAATGGTGTTACATACAGATACATTCAGTGAGACCAGTAGTGAGCAGCTGCATAATTGTTAGCATCGTCATTTCAAAAGAATGTTGGAAAAATCAGGAAAGACTCAGAAAAAAAACCCTTCCCCCAATTATTTGATTCCTAAGGTCAAGATCTATTACTATGAGACTTGAGGAGGTCTTATTTTGGCTTGTTTGTTAAAAAGGGGGAAGATGGAGAAATTAGTGGATTAGTGTCAGGTCACACAAAAGATACCATTTCAACAGGCTTATCAATATCTGGGAAAGAAATAACACAAGATTTAAAAATTGGAACTTGAAATCAGGGTATTTAAAATGAGTTCCCTAGTTGATGACAGTAATAAACCCCTGGAACATATATTTATTGGAATGATGACATTCCCACACTGGTAATAGGACTACATGTAAATATACACATTAATGAGTGATGCTGTCCCAAGTGTTTCTCCAGAATTCAGTTCTTTATCGCAGGTGTAGAAGGATCCTAAAAGGGGAATTTTCAGCCCAATTTCTGCTCTTAAAATAATGAGAAGTTTGGCGCATCCATTGTTACTGCTCTGGTAAAAAAAAAATTGGAAGAAAAGTGAGAAGAGTCTTTCAAATCAAATTGAAGAAGAGGACACCTGTTCTTTCATGCACCTGTTTATTTTACTTTAAAAAAACTAATCTTGTTTGAGCTTGAGGTTTTGTGCCTGAAAGAAATAAAGCTTGTGAAGGGAGTTTAGGTGCACAGCAGAAAATAATTTCTTCAAGCATTATTGATGTAGCTGTTATATTACATCCAATTACTGAAAGTAGCACATGCTTAGACTGCTTTATTTGTTGCAGAATCAATTTCTGCTTGACTTTTATTACAGGTAAGAGATTAAAAACAGCTCTGTGAAATGGTGGGAGGAATTCCCAAGTGCAATAGCAATGACATCATATGAGACCATTAAGCAAAGACTCAGTTATTAATATCTAGTACTTGGCAATTCTGAGAGGTAGAGGAGGCTTTGAACTTGCTGTAGTCTCGTAGCCATAGTACAAAGTCCTTTAAGCATCAAGGTGCTTATATTCAGTGTTTTTCTCCACTCTGTTATTTTTATAACAGTCATTAGGACTTAACACTTCAATAATTTGCCACTACCATGAATATTAATAAGAAGGAGGTGTGGAAAGTGCATCTCAAAGCAACTGCTGTGTTTCTGTTCTCTTTGCACTGATCTTCAAGAGTTTTATTTAACACCTTTAGCAGATAAGTCTGGAAACTGAAATTTATTGGATATAAAAATTCATGATGTTAATGTATCAGTTTCATGGCCTATTTTGCCTTCCCCGTGCCTTTTCTCCTGGCTAACTTTGCTGTTGCACAGCTGGTAGGAAAAAAGGGCAGAGAGTCTGGCGCTGAGAGCCACTGTGTGGTATCTGATACTGCCTTCCTGGCCCCTCTGCTGCTCCAGAGGCATGGACTAACCACCCATCCCCATCCTAGTTGGTCTGCACCTAAATAAACTCAGGAATTTGCATTTGCTTGCAATTCATTCTTAAATCTTCTGCTTCAGTTTCCCATGTAGCCTGATGGAATTTTTTTCCCCATTTATATTGTTTGGTCTAATCAAATATTGCTACTCTTGCAACTGAATTTTTGTATAATTGATGTATATGATTATATCTAGATACCTAGATATAATCTAGGTATATCTAAATATGTGTATATTTAGCTATGTTCTTGAATGCTTGTGTATCTCTCTCCCAAGGAATTGGACTTTTGCATTGAAAGTGCTCAAAAGACTGATGATTGTGTCTGGTTTCAAATTTGAAAACAAATCTTTTTAATGAATTCCTTAACACACTTTGTGTTAATGTTAGCTCCTGCATAGTAATAATTATTACTATGTGTATACAACTGTTAATCTATAACTGCTTGTCAGTCTCTAATGCAAAATTAACTGTGGCTGCACAGTAACTTGCAGCTGCTGGCATTGATGGCACTGGAGGTCCTCAGTCTCTAAGGTGAAGGTAATGAGGCTGGAGAGCTCTTAGACTGAGGAAATGTCTCCCTGCTTTTCTTCCCTCTCACTGCTGGTGTTTCCTGCTTCTGGGCCTCTTTCCCCTGGATTCAGCTGCTTTTTAGCTTGTTTAGCTTTTGCCTGTCGTACTTCTTTTGCCTTGGGCAGGATGCCCTGCCTGTTTTCTTCCCAATGTGCTTATTTTGGTCTGTATCTTGTAACTTCAGTCATTTGTATGCCTGCAGAGTGCAGCTGTGCTCACTGGATGACATGCTTGTACCTAGTGTTGGGCTGTGCCATGCAGTAATTAGTATTACAAAGTATTTGCATGGTGGGCAAATTAAATAGCAATTCTGCTATTTAAGTGTGCATGCATTTGGAGTTTGGGCAGGCTAATACTAACTACACTTTTGTCCTTCAGCTACAGTAGCCACAAACCTTGCTCTTTGTTGTTATCGTTTCTGATTTCAGTAAAGAAAGGGAATAATCTCAAATAGCTAGAAGTTTGAGAAACATTTAACTTCAGGATGGCAATCTTTGTATGTAGAGAACCAGATTCAGTGTGTTTTGGGGTTTTTTTTATGTCAGAACGCATCATCATTTGGGCAGCAGAGGGATGCTTCCCTTTCTCTATTTATCCCATTGCAGGTCTTTCTGTGAAGCTGGTCTAGGCTGTTGTTCTGAATCTGTAGCTTTGCAGGCACACAATCCATGGGGAATTTGTTTGCCATGCTCCTGTGCTGTGGCTGTAGGACTGACTGGAATATGAGCTTGTGCCACTGCATTGCCCAGCTCAGTGCAAGCTGTAGATCCTAAATACAGTCAAGCAGAGAGTCTGCCCATGTTAAAGCACCAAGGGAAGAGTTCTTGATTTTCTTGGAAATATTTAAATGTTCTTTTTGAAGACAACGTTTAACCAATGTTGAACATGAGTTACTATTTTGTTATCAAAAGTATTTTATTGTTTTCCATGTTATTTTGGAAAGATGCATGGGGGAGACCTGTATTCCAAAAAGGATATAAAATTGATTTTCTTTGTCTCTTAGAAGAAAGGCAAAGCTACACTGTAAAAGTTGAAACAGGGAAGGCCAGGGAAAAAAAAAGGTTTTATACAAGGAAACATTTTCTTACTGTTTTTGAAATGCAGAATTTTTATCAGAAAGACTCAAATATAATTTGTGGCTTTGAAGATGAAATATTCCATTCCAACTGGATTCTGTCTACAAGCTGGCTGGCTGAATGTTGCACAGGAGGTGATCTGTTACATCTTCTCCCTTTCTGAAAAGTCCAGGCAGTGAAGGCCTAAAGTGATTTCTGCTCTTGAAGATCTTTTTTTTTTTTTTTTGTGCTCAATGTTTATTCTCTTGCTGGAGCATCCTGGACTTCAGGTAACATAAACACACTATACAAACACAACAATCCTGTCTCTTTGTATCATATGGGATACCATCAGACTTCTCAAAGTTTAGATTCACTTAAAGACTTAGTGTTATTTCATCATCTTCCAGATTACTCCAAGTAACCCAAAACTTGTCATTGCAATACAGGACTATTCTACTGGATAAAACAAATAAAACCATCATAAAAACAACAAACACAGAACAACAGCACAACATCAGACAAACAAAAAACCCCAACAAATTACAGCCTCTAGTTAAATGAACAGTTTCCTGGATGTAACTGGATGTTACAGGCTTACTAGTAATTTTTATTAGGTTATATACATAGAGGTAAGTGGTACAGTGAAATCTGCGAGCTAGAGGACAGATTTCAGTTACTTCTTTTGCAGTCATTGACTTGCCATCTAAAGAAATCTGACTCAGCTGACTAGTGCAAAAAGCCAATGCATTGGGATACAGATAATTTTAATACGTTTTTATACACCCTATACAAGAGATTTAAAATTTAATTACTTGCTAGAATTTCAGAATATTGATTTCCTTTTCAAGATATCTAATTTCTCAATAGCCAAGATTTAGTATCATACATCAGTTATGGTTTGAAAAGTGATTGAAAATGACTGTTTGAGTCTATACTTATGTTCTTGGAAGGCACAGCTGCACCCTTTGGGGGAAACTTGTTCTGTGCAAATATTTGCATGAAGGCAGCAGCATCCTGTAGCCATGAAATACTAAGCTATGTACATTGAGATAATCTTTATCTTCACACACTGAGAGTAGCATCTTGATTTTTAGCTTTATAAGCCACCTTGCAGTAGGAAACATCTCTTTGCACTGTAATTTATTTGGGAACCATAGTGAGAAAATAAATATAGATGAATGTGATAATAGTGAACTCTTCATGCATTTTTCAGAAGTGTCTCTGTTGCTGCTCAGTCTTCTATTTTCAGTTTAAATTCCACTTTTCCTTCGTACGGATCATGAACATTATCAAAGGTAATTCCAGCTCCAATGATTCTGCACACTATTTTAAGTTCTACATTCCTTGTAATGTTGAGAAATTTCACAGCTACCAAGGGATTGCTGTAGCTGGGCTAGGAGAAGAAATAAAAAAATCAAAAGAAGAAAATACTTAAGCTTTACACTACCAGTTTAAAAATGAGGTCTCAAAAACAGCCTCTCCAGATCTCATAGGATTGCAAAGAAGCTCCATATGTTTCACCACACAATAAAGGAAAGTTAAACACAGAAGCACACACCTGAGCCTTTTTGCCGTAGTAGGGGAAGTAGTGCAGGTTGAAGGTGCCATTCAGTGGGTAGTAGTCCACATCCAGTGGGCGAGACTCCTCAGCCTGTTTGTAAAACCAGAGAGGAAAGAGCTCCGTTGGTGAGGAAGTCATTAGCCAGCCCGAGGCAAGTGTTTTAGGGCTGCTAAGTGTGTGTTAAAGCTCAATCAGGTGATTAGCACCAGTCTGATTTTCCAAATAAAAGTGAGAATCTCCCGCTGTTACTATTGCCAAGAAAAGCAGGGAAGTGTCCTTGGATAGCAGCTGGGAATTCAGTGAGTTGGACCTGCTGAGAGCCTGAGGGAGCTAAAAGCAAACAGCAAATTTTCTCTGCAACCCAAAAATGCAAATTTTCGGCTGATTTAAAATAGAGCAAACTTCGAGGGTTTTTTCCTTAGCATGTCAGCTGGTACAAGAACTTGCACGGAACTGAGAATATTCCAAGTATTTGGGATCTGATTTTCAGAGCTGCAAGGGTATTTTTTCTGGTCACCACTGCACTTCCTTGCTCTCAAAGCTGCAGTGCTTGAAATGTGTGAGATCCAAACCTCATACCCTTACCACGTATGTGCAGTTCACCCTTGGTGCAGTGCCATTGCCAGGGTAAAACTTGATAATCTGAAAAAGAAAACACATTTGGCCATCTTGGAAATTGCTTTGAGATAAAACGGGACAATCAATTATTTGGGAGTTGAGCTTCAAAGGATGCTTAATATGTTCTTGTGTAAGACTCTCTCAAACAAGTCATCTCATTTATGTAGGTGAAAAAATTGTGCCTGGATATTTAGGAAGCAGGGGTTGGCATTACCTGGGATGAACACTGCTGATAGCCTAGCTCCTCCAAATCCAGATCATTTACCCACCCATACCACCTGCCCTTGCTGATGCCCAGGCAGCCAGGGGTCTCTTAAAGCAGTTGTGTGTCAGTAAAGGAAAACCTGAATATCCATGCTTTTGATCTTACCCTTCTTAGAAAACTTTGGTTTTGGCAGAAAAACCCTTGGGTTGGTTTTAGCCTACAGAACTAGTGGGGTTGCATCCTGTACAGGCAAAAGTGAAAGGAGGTGAAGCCCCCTGGCCACTATCCACATCTTTCCCCTGCTGGGGATGGCACCCAGTCATGCTAAAGAAGGCATTTTTGGGAAAAACTTGTTTCACCAGCCGGAATCAGGGGCACAGCTCCCCTCTCAGTTAGGGCTTGCACAGATTTTTGGAAATGCCCAAGGTGCAAGCGAAACAAAAAATGCAGTGGTTTTGTCTGTCAGGAACTGGAGGGGAATTTGAGCTCTTCACTTTCTACTAAAACTGAATCAGAAGGCTCAAAATTTTACCCAAAAGCAAATACAAAGTGCTAATGCCTTTGTCTACATCCTGAAAAAAATGAAAGCATTGAAAATTCTCTTTATTCCTCTCCAAAAAACATGTTTGTGGTTTGCCCTGAGAAAAATATCTGCCAGGTTTGAATTTTGTTTCTGTAGGTTCTTCTAAAGATTTTCTTTGCTGCCTGGAGAAATTAGGCACAGAGAAAGGCACAGGCACCTGAAACCACATCAGTTACTGTCACATCCTGGTGCCTCAGCTGAAGGCACAGGGCTGTGGTATTGCAGGAGGAAACTCTTCTGGTGCTAGATTGTGGGATGAGAGCCCTATAGAGGCACTAACTAAACTAAACTAAGCTAAACTAAACTAATGCTGTAGAGATTCAGTTCAGAGATCACTACCCTATGTTACTTTCGTAGGAATGGTGAAAAAATTCTCAGGATTTTCCTGGTAACTCCAGAGGTCTGTCAGGGAAAAGCACATGATTTTTGATTCCCAGTAGAAAGCGGAGTTTAGAACACATGGCAGCAGAGACACAGCAGCTCCCCAGTGGAGACTCAAGCTACTCTTAGTTTTTTCTGCTTAGCACCTTGAACTTGTACTTACCCTGTTCATTTTTATAATAAAACAGGGTTTTCCTTCTGGAAATCCAAAAGTTGGATCTGTGATGCCAGAGCAGTTTTGAAGCATGTCTGCAGTAAATTTGCAGGAAAGTTTTGTTTTATTCGGGCCATCAAACGTGTCCTGGATGAAGTAAGTATTATTGGTGCAGTTGATGTTCAGATGTTGAGCAGCTGGTGTATATGCTAGATGCGTGAACGAAGAAAGAAAAGAATACCCTCTGAAGCTTTTCATATGCAAATTATCCATCCCAACATCAGGCTGGAGATTCTATCATGGGAGACTTCTTCAAGTGAAGTTGGGATTAGATGGAACAAGAAAAGCTGGAATTGAGTTAAGACTGGTAGTTTGTGTTGATAGCTCCACATAAAGTCAATTTCAAATATAATTTTTTCTCGATATATGTGAGAAACATGAAGAATTACAATATTAAGGCTCAATAGGAATATAAATATGCTAAGACATGAACAGGCAAATGGAGCACATAACCTATTTTGACTCTATTCCCTGAAGACACCATGCTTTATGAGATTTACTATGGCACTTTGATGTTTGTAGTCATAGACAAATTAATTAGATTAATTTAGGTGAGACTAATTTTGACTAACTCCCTCTTCCTTCAGCCTTTCTATTGGTCTATTTTATTAAGGCTATTAAGCACAAGCCCTGAAGCAGAGCCTGGATTTTAATACATGTGTACATATGTTGGATTTATAGATTCATGAGGTGATTTGCTCATCCCTTTCAGAAGATGCACTTTCCACTCAAAATCTGTGATTTGAGAAGGACAGATGTAAATGGAAGCACTGACTTAAGGTCCTCAGACCTAGTGTGGGAGATAAGGCAGCACCCTTTTTCAGTATTATGCAAGAAAAATTCATTTTTACCTGTCAGAAAAGTGTGAAGAGTTGTCACTAAACCTTCCCAGGTTTTGTTGTCGGATACGTTGTAATAAATTTGTAGTCCTCTAGGCCCATAAACATCGGGTCGTAAGGTTACACCTTCAGGAGGAAGAAAAGGGAAGAGGAAGCAGAGGAGAGGTGCCAGGCAGGCACAGATTGTTTATTTAAATTGGCAGTAGCAATTATGCTGCATCAAGACTCACTGTAAGTGAATAAGATCCTCCAGCCTTTCTGGGGAGGATTTAACCATGTACAGAAACCACCTCAACTGTGAGTTAGTTGTTCAACCAAAACCCTAAAGCCTGTGCTGCTGCTGAATTATTTTCTTTTCACATATATTCATGCTGTCACAAGAACCGCTTGTAAAATCATTCCAGCAATTGCACTGGATTTCCCCAGGACTTGTTAGCAATAACAGTCACGTTGGGTTAAAGAAACAGATTATATGGCAGCGTGAGAAACAGCTTTTGAGAAGGCCACACATAATATATCACAAGAATTATTTTCCCAGAAAACACCAAACTTGCTTAATACTGGGAGTGGAAACTTCAAAATACAAAAGCATCTGACAAAATAATTTTTAGGGCTATTTTTTTCCCCTCCCATTTTGGAAACAAGTCATTGGGGGGTGAAGTTTTAGCAGTGTGCACTGATGGTCTCATCTCCCCCGTCTCTTTTCATGTCCCACAAATCTGTATTCGTAATCCCACATTTTTGTATTATTTTTACTTTCTTGACTACTGGCACAGCACATCCTGCTGGCAAGGTATTCCTGCTCTCCCAGGGACTTTCCCATGGTGCTGGCACACGTGGAAATACCCACCCCAAGCTGCTCACCCCATTGCCTTTCATCTTGCTGGGCACTCCCAAGCCTCTGTGGTACTTGAGGGTTTGGAATAGAACCTAGGACTTCCCCAGGGATTGACTCCTGCCCGTGGAGAGAGAAGGTGACCTGCTGTAGGCAGGTACTGACCATCCCAATAGCAAGATGAAATAAATGAATATATATATATATATATATATATTTCATATTATATATTCATAAAAACATGGGTATATAACTATATTCGTATATCAATGCATAAATTAACGTGCCAGATTTTTTTGAAAGCCTGGAAGTGTTTCCAGGCAGAGGTTAAACTTTGCAGGGATTGTTTGGGCAGAATTGACCTGGTTGATTCCACGTTGGTCTCCCCTCAGCCCTGGGCTCAGCCAGTGCCTTTCAGCCCAGCCCAGCCCTACGAAGCTGCTAGGGGACCCAGTGTACCTGGGGATTTCAGCTGGTCCTGGTAATCCGGCTCGTAAGGGTTAATCGTCCTCATTAAAGAATAAATGGAGAGTGCAAACAGCCCGGACATCACCACGTAGAAAGCCAGGTAGTAGAGACTGATCCACACTGTGAAAAAAATAAGGGCAGAACTTCAAATTTTGAGCGAGGCCGTCTGCAGCCAGGATGGTCCTGGCAGCAGCAGCTCTCTCCTTTCCACCCTTGTCCCCAGGGAAGTTCTCCCTTTTGTAAGGGGACAGGTGCTTTGGAGCATTATCTCTGCACTCAAAAAATGTTCTTATAGTGAAAAGTTGTGTGGTTCTGCAAAGATTTTTAAAGGAGTTGGTGCTGAATGCAGATTATTTAAAGCTTAAACGTTATGTGGCATTTTGAGGTAATTTCACATATAAGACCATTACATTATTACATGTGGACTAAGTGACACAGATGATGAAGTGTTTCTTTGACAAACCCAAGCTGCTCCTTGTGTTATTTGGACGACAAATGCTAGTACTTCAGACATGTTAGTTTTAGACCTGTATCATTTCACTGCCTTATACAGCTGAAATCACCACCATCAAAATGTGCCATCTTGCGACTTTATTCTGCTGTGAGATAATGTAAGATTAATGTTGCCTCTGTGTGCATACACATGGCTGGTGCTGTACAAGCAGCCAGTGGGTGTTTTGAAGGGGTGCTGTTTGAAACCTCTACTTGTAATCATAGGTGCCTTGTAGCACCTTCTTCTCTACTAATTGGAAAGGCTCACATTTCAGTGGCATCGACTGTAAAATTCTGGGTTTAGGAGTAGCCAATAAAATACATGCACAGGCAGGAAAAAAAAAAAAAAACAACAACAAAAAAAACAAAACCCTGGAAACTTGCAGCTACTCCTACAGTCTATGGGGAAGAGTATGAATCTTCCTTACAATGGTCCTGGCTGCCCTTCCCAGAATGTAGATCATAATACAGATCATCACTGTAGACAACAAATTTGGCTGTGGGAAGAGAGGCTCAGGTGAAATGCTTGCTAGTATGAAGTACATGCTGGTATGAAATACCTGCTAGTATGAAATACATGTTGTTATGAAATACATGCTAGTACACAGTGATAAGAAGCAAGATCTACTGAGCAGACAATAATTCAGAAAGGAATTTCAGAAAAACAAAACTTGTTTCCAAAGAATTGGACAAACTGACCAATTAAGAAAATTTCTCCAGGTAGCTGAGCCCTCTTTTAATTAGCAATGTCAAAACCACACTGTAACCATCAGCCCTAGCTATTAATAAGTTTCCTGTTAATGTGTTCACTTTTCTCCTTTTGAAGTACTTGGTTCAAAACCGTTTTGAAGTCATACATTTGCAGGAACTAGATGGATTAATGTTTTGATCTACTTGATCCAGCTCATAGGGCCACCCAAAAAGTGGCTTAGAATCACACACGAGAACTGCTGACTTCAACACAACTACATTGTGTCCCACTCATTGGGACAACATCCCACCACCACAGTTTTTAAGTGTACTAGAAGGAAGAGAAGAATCTTGCATGTGAAAACCTACCCCAGTTAATTAAGGACCTTCCCAGGAAGAGCTTTGTTTCTGGATTCCAAACAAAACGACGGAAATCTGCCATCCGTTCACTGCAGGTCTTCTTTTCATTTAAAGTTGCCATTTTCTCAGAAAAGTTCCCAAAAATGTGTCCTCCTTAGAAACTTAGAAATTCAACTGGTGTCCCGACAGCTGACCAAGAAAAAGACTTTGGGTTTTATACCTTCTGCTCCACTGAAGGTCACTGAGATTGCTTCCTGTGCCAATGAAAGCCCCTGCTCACCACTATCAACCTTTATGAAGGGTGTTGATAATGCTGGCAAGGGAAAGTTTGTTCCTCTCAAATGCCCTTCTCCTTTCTCTTGACTGCCTTCGCAGGTCAGCAGAGTTACGCATTTTGCCAAGTGCTCGTAGGGTTTGTGATAGACTCCGTGTGATAACTGTTATCAGAGCAGAGATAAAGCAATGGAGAACTTGTTTCTCTCTGGGTTTTTCTTTTTTTTTTTTTTCTTTTTTTCCAGGTAACCTGCAAGTAGTAGATACAATTCTCCCACTACAATGTGTACCCATTTGTTGGGACATGGAGTATTGCCGGGTGGATGGTTAGAAAATAAGTAATTGTTAAATATGCAACTACTTTTGTAAGCTATTTTCGAGCAGATGGAAGACAAGAAGGTGGTTGGGATTTACTGAGGGTGCACCACATCCACCAGTCTGTGAGATGAGTGGACTGGTTGGCAAACAGGGAGGCTTTCCAATTCCACATCACCCTGTCTGACATCAGCAGAGCTGGTGACACAGCAGCCAGGTGGGGTGCTGTGCTTTGGCTTGGAAGGGCTGGGGGATAGATGGCAGCTGGGATCAGAGTGCAGCACTCAGCATGTGGATATCCAGCTGCAACCAGTATGGAGGGGCCAGTACTGATACTGGCACACAGCCCAACTCAGTCAAGCCAGAATCATAGAATCACAGAATGGTTTGGGTGGGAAGGGACCATAAGGATTACCTAGTTCCACCCGCCCTGCCATGGACAGGGACACTTACCACTAGACCAACTTGCTTAGAGATCCATCCAACCTGGCCTTGAACACTTCCAGGGATGAGGCACCCAGAGCTTCCCTGGGCAGTCAGTATCATAGTCTCACCAGCTTCACAGCAAATAATTACTTCCTAGCATCTGATCTACACCTGCTCTCCTTCAGCTTAAGGCCATTACCCCTCATCCCTGAGCATGCAATAGGTCTTCCCTGTGTCATATCACAAAAAAACTGATGGGCTGCCCTCCCTTCTTGAAGACCCAGACCTGGGACACATGCAAAAATATTAATTATGTCTTTGGTGAGATCCAAGTGGCAGCATGAGGGGCTCAGAGGGGACACTGGGCTGCATGCTGTGTATGTAGACAGCCTGGTCCCAGGCCATGTCACCTTCATGGACTTGTCCCCTGTGCCTCCTCTGTTTTGCAGCAGCAGAGACCATGAAGAGAGAAGGGCCATAAAAAGCAGAACCTTCATAAGTACAAGAGTTCTAGGAGTAGAAGTTTCCCATTGGGAACCTGGGGATTTTCCACCACCTTACAAGCAAGCTGACTTGGTGAATTGCCAGATCCTTGGTGTGGCTGAGCCATTGGCAGCATCCATGTGCAGCTGTGACAAATCTGTGATTCTCCTGGAAAGTTTGTGCATGAGTGAAAATGAATGCTGCCTGCCTGAAGGGGTTTATCAAGGTAGGATGGAGCAGTTGCTATGCTATGGGCTCTGTTGAGGAGTTCCTGGACACTGCAGTAATTGTCAGGACACTTGTTACTGACCAGTGGGCAACTTTTCATGGCCCCACAAGAGGGCTGTTCTAAGTTCATTCTTGCTTTATAGTCCACTAGGATTTATCCAGTGCCCCCTTTCCTCACCTGCCCCTGTAGGGCTGCCCATCAGCATCCATCCCTGCCCTGGCATTGTGGCCATTGCAGCCGGCCCTGGTCCCATTGCAGTGCCAAACCTTTGACCCAGAGCCTTTTGCTGAGTTATCTGTACCCTGAACTGCTCGAAGAGGGATTGATGTTTGCTTTCCTTGGCCGGTTTTTAGTGCCTGCACCTTGGCTGGCCACCAAAGGGAAGGACAGCAAGAGGGAAGGTCACACAGGACAGAGGGAAGGTTGCTCAGGAACATGGAGTGGCACAAGGCTGGAGGTGAGACTGTGGCCTGGCTTCCCCTCCTGCACAGCCCAGGCATGGTGATAGGCAGGGCTAGGCAGGATCCACTGCACTTTTTCTCTTTTGCTGACCAAGGCACCAGTGAGACAAAGCCTGGGCTCAGGGAGACCAAGAGGCTCCAAAAGAAACCAGAGGAGCATGTGTTTGTAAGGGTAACACTCCTGTGCCCAGAGGTAGCTGAATGATAGGTACAAACAGGGAGGTGAAGCTCCTTCCTCTTTTCGTGGTTTGCACAATCAGCAACTTGAGTAATAAGCTTGAAGGCCACTTCTGCAGCACTGAGCTGAAAGGTTAGATCCAGGCTGAGACATTATCCCTTGGAGATGTCCTGAGCAGACCTGTGTGCCAGCACCCCTTGGCACACCTGGTCTGGCTCTGTCCCAGGCTCCTTACATGCCATACCAGCTTGATCTGCTCTAAGTTCACCCAGAGCTGACTGGGAACTTGGTGTCAGTGTTAATAAAACATTAACTTTGTTTACTCATGATAAGGGCACTTACAGATTCCTCCCTCTTGTGGAGGCTGTGCAGGAGGTGGTGGGGGGGGGGAGTGCCAGGAGGGACAGGTCACTGCCTGAAGCCTCACTGGAGAACTGCCAGCACTGTGGTGGGGGTCAGCCTGCTGGGTGGTTCCATGGTGCTGCCTCTCCAAGCACCATGATTTCAGCCTGTCTCCTGAAGGAAGTGTTCATCCTGTGATGTCTTGGTGATTCCCCAGTGTGCAGTGCAGACTGCATGAGCTGGGAGGAGAATCCATCCTGGTATAGCAAGATGTGAGGGAGGGTCCTATGGACTCCCTCCCTTATGTACCTGGGGGTGGTACACTAGGCTGGCATTAGAAGTTCATCTTCCTTCCATGGTAGAAATGAGTTTTATGTCTTTGCCTTTGGCCCATGTAGTTATCTTCTGTATTAAAAAGTCAGAAGGTGATTGGATACGCTAGGTTTTCTCTGCCTTTCTCATGGAGACGGCAAAAATTTCTCCTCAAAGTTTTCTGAAACAAAAATATAAGTATGTAAGAGAATCGCAGTCCCTCAGATGGTATGGCACAGTGAAGAAACTCTTTGCATCCAGCTTTCTATCTAGTTTCAGAGTCTGAGGTGTGATTTTTTTTTTTTTTTGTTATGTTTTTTACTTTGCTTCATTGTGTTTCACTAATAATCCCACTCATTTGCCTCTCTCCTGTATTTTGCAGTTTGACAGAAGAAAGGACACTGGCATGTTTTCAAGCTAGGGAGCACAGTTATTCTGTGTTTGAAATAAAGACATCTGATCTGCAGCCTGAGCAATTCAGGGAGAAAAAAACAGGGAAAGCATCTTGGAGTTGAACTGAACTGATGCTCCCACTGTTTTCAGCCTCAGGGAAGGCAGTAAGAGCAAGGAAGGGTACTGGCAATAATGTTGTGCTGGGTTTATGATAGCACAGCGTGATCAGGCAGTGGAAAAGGCAAAGCAGCATCTCTTCAGGGCTTGGCTGGTCTCTGCTTTTCCATCCTGCTCTTGTTTGTCAAAGGCTGCAGACCCACCATGAGCCTAGCCAGATCCCTCTACTCCCCCTCTGCCTCCTGGGAATCCAAAGCAAATTACTGCTATGAAAAACTGCTAAACTGAATGCAAAATAAACATAGCAAAGCCCAGCAGTGTTTCTTTCAGACATGGTTTAGTGCCAAAACCTGCTGTTTTGCGGCTTGTGGTGTATTTCAGATGATGGCAAATAACAGGGTCCTTGGGAATATTAAACATCCCATGAAACATCTCCAGCAGTTCTGACCTCATCACTGTCCAATGAAGGGGTATTTCTGTCTGCACAGGCTATCACAGCCCATAGAGTTTCAGGTGTTGCAAGGAAATAATGCCCAGCTGAATGCCCATCTGCAAAACTGCACCCTAGCTCTCATTACACTCAAAATCTTGTTTGTGGACAAAAGGGATGCTCATCAAGCAAAGCCAAGAATTTATTGATAACATAAATGAAATTTTAAGAGTATAATCATTACTACTCCAAATCTAGCTATTGCAGGAAAGAATAACACAGTAAAAACCATACACACGTTTTCAGCCTCTGCGCTTTTTCCTTGATTTTACATTCCCTCCTCTTCATGGGGTCCCAAGGTGGTGGGGCACTGTGGGTGATAGGGGATGCCAGAGGCAGGGACAGCCAGAGACAGAGACATCCCTCAACCGGCCCAGCCTTCAAACCTGGGCTTCTCCCAGCCTGACCTCACCATGGCTGTTGTGGCACTGTCACCTTGTGAGGTATTGCTCCCCTCTACCTTTTGCTCTTTCCTTTATGCCTCCTTACTTCAAAGACTGTTGAGATACTGCTTAGCCAAGCTATTAATAATTTAATAACTCTTTAGTATTACTTCCTAAGGCAGTTACCTTAAACTCTGTTACTGCCATTTTACAGCTTGTCAGGGAGTAAGTAATAAGGTGTCCAAAATTGAATGGTGTTCAAGATGTGGCCTCACCAACCTCAAATCCTCTAAAATCCATGGCAGTGTGCCCGCTGGCCTAAGTTTATTTTGGGATCTGGCCTAAAGAGGAGAACACTGCTTTATCAGCTTGGTAGCATGATGTCTCAGCATGAGCCACTCAAAATTACATATGGATTTTTTTTTTTTTTTTTGACACAGACCTATCACATTTCAAATTCACGTGTATTTAGAGGATGTAACCTGGTGTCAGCCAAAGTGGACACCCCCTGACCACGGTGCAGCCTTGCCAGACTCTGGTGAGAAGATGACTTTTTGTCACATACTCAGAACCTGGTCCCCAGCAGGCATTGAAAGCTCCTGCCCTGCCCAACACCACAGGGAGCCCAACTGAGGTAAGCAAGCCTGGAGCCATCAGGGTTTGCCTGCACACAGCAGGTTTGCAAAGCCTTTGGCTGTGTTGGTTTGGACCTTAACTCTGCATCAGACTGTGCAGGGAAAGGTCAGCTCCAACCAGGTGAGAAATCAATACCAGTGGAAAGCATTGTCTCAAGCTGTGGGTGTTAAAATGCCATTGGGAAAATCTGCTTTTACAGATGCCCCTCTTCATTGAAAATATCCCTCAAATATTCATGGCTGATTCCCCCACTGATGTCAGTCTGATTAATACCATATTTTGTTAAGAACTAAATCCCCACAGGCCTTATTTCCCCTACAGATAAAAATCAAGTGTATATATATAAATATTTAACAGAATTTTTAAAAAATACATATATATATATATATATTTTTTTTTTTTTTCAGACTGATATCAGGAAGCAAGGGCTAGAAATCGTAGAATTATCTTCTAGTACAATCACAGTGGCTGTTCAGATGTTAATGAACTCACTTTAGCATGCAGACATCCTTTTACAGTCTTTGTCCCTCTGGAGCTGCTCAGCTGTCCTCCTGACTTCGTTACAACAAACCAATACTCTTTTTATTGATGTGGCTCCTGTTGTTGCATAAAAAGATACTTGAATACAGTATTCTGAGCTATCAAATAGCATATGGAATAGTGCTATGCTGTGAAGGATCCCAAACTAATTTTTTTCCCCCAAAGACTCAAGTCTTACTGCCTCTCACTACAGCAGAGGTGACAGTGGGGCTGCGTGGTGCTGTTCTGCACCCAAACAAGCATCAGTAGCAGGGTGCTGGCATGGCCATCCACCACAGCATCCCTCTGGGGCTGCCCATAAGGATGGAATGCAGGGGGATCATCCCACAGGGTCCTCGTGGTGACCTGCACATCACTGCACAGCTCTCCATGGCCAATCTCACTTTGCACATCTCCAGAACAGGTCGTGCTAAGGGGCATTTGAAAATGGTGTCTAAGTGACTCAGGAAACAGCAAAAATAATAATGAATTCAGTCTTCATCCAGAGGCAGAAATTTTTCTCTTGTTCCAGTAAATGTTGGTAAGTGGGAAAAGATGATGTAGACTTTTCCTGACAGAGTGACTCAAGATCCTCAAGAGAAAAGGAGGTGAGAGAAATTTGAGGACAAGGGCTGAGAACAAGCAGGTTTTAGAATCAAATTATCTCTGTGTTGTACCTGCTTGTACAGCCATTAAACCACCAGCCTAAGCTACACTGTTTTATGAGAAAATCTTATCTTTTGCAACCTGGCATTAAAAAGGTAACAATGAAATAGTTCTACTTTTGGCTACTTAACTACAGGACTTAAAAACTGAGTCTTCAAAGAGGCAAGGTGAACAGTTTTAATGGAGATACTACTAATTCAAATGTTGTCTGAATCAACATTTTAAAGGAAGGTCATAAATTAGAAAAATTATATAGAAATTATAGAAAAATGACAATAAAACTGAGTGTTTCACTAAAATAGGTTAGGAGCATTTATGGCACTTTTCTGTTTAGCTGTCATCCTGCTGGGATTGGAACATTTCAGAATACAGCTATGCATTAGAATTTCAGTATCAGTACATCTTTATATTGATCTGAGTGCCTGGGATCAGCATCCATAATGGATAATGAAGCTTATGATCCCAAGGCACCCTTATGAAATACCACTATTTATAATTTACTACTGCGATAAGCAGAAATTGTGCAGATACTTGTGAATGCCAGGCCAGGGTCTCAAAATATATTCCAGTTGTTACAAAGAACTTGTTCTGTTCCTGTGCTATAATACTAGCTTAAAGATGTATTTGTTGATTTATAAGTTGCTGTGAATGTGTAGCTAGATTTATGCCTTCTTAGAAATAAGTATTAAGATTGGTGGGTTTGTTAGGGTGCATGGTAAAGATCACTGACCACCTCACAGAACAATGAAGCTGTTTCTGATCTGGCAGGTACAGCATTGCCAGGAAGCCACACTTGAACCTGAAACCCTCAAATATAGAGAGAAATCAATTGATTCAGCCTCCAATCTCCCCCAATGACTTCAAAGACCCTGTTTGAGACCCATGACAAAGCGTTCAATAAAAATCCCACTCCCCCCACCACTCATCCTCCCCTCTTCTTGCCGAGGGTATTCAGTGAAGTGAGAGACATCGGTATAATGACAGTTCTCAGAATACTGCTGTTATCAGGGAAAAAAAAACCAAACAACAGAGAAAAGGAGAGATCACAGAATTGTTCATTGTCGTCTTTTAAACAAAGGAGCCTAATCTATCTTTTTAAGTAGTTTACACAAACGGCAATCAACCAGAGGCACACAAAGACGTGGCAGGTTTACGGGGGAGGGGACACAGGCACAGCTGGCATTCATGAGACTCGTCAAAAATTTATTTTGGACATGGCTGTGTTTGGTAATTCCAGATAGGCTTTTTCCAGCCCTGAAACACACATGTCCAGAAATAGATTTTATCTAGTATTTTTATTTTCCTCCCCAGCCAGATTTTCATAATGTTCCAAAATTCAATTACAATCTCCCTTCTTCAGCTGTGATGACAGTAGCATCATTCTGTGCATGAGGACAACAGAGCTGAGCAGGCTGTTCCTTCCCACGGCCCCGGGACAGCTGCACCCTCTTAAGTGGGGGGTTAGAGGGCAGAAGGTCTCACTGATGATCCTTGATTTCTGTGCCCCTGTAAACAGCTGCTTTTTCTTGACTCACTGTAAATGCCAATACTGCAAAATGCAGTTATCAATGTATGGCTCGTTAGCAGGTGGCTCTGAGGATGGGTAGCATGATATGGATGGAGACTTTCAGTAAGAGGTCACAGGACCTGAGCTGAGGACAAAGTACTCTTGGGGACACATAGCACTGTGGGTGCCTGCTGGGCTCCAAAGCTGGGCATGGGATGCAGCTGGGTGGGTGCAAAGGCTGTCAGCTACTCCTGCAAAGGATGGCTGGAGACTGAAGCTCTACAATATTTTGCTGCTCCCCTCCAGTCTTCCAGAACTACTGCACCTGAGACTGTTTTCAAGCCCTCTTAAGTCCCAGTGACCCCGTTTATCTCAATGCACTTAATTACCACTTTTTTCTAACCTTGGATTATTTCCATAGAGGAGTTTCTTCTGATGGACTGGGGGAGGCAGCATCTGGACTTTGCTGAGTAGATGGAGATGCTTGGGGCAGCAACCTGGCCTGCAGCCCTGACTGGAGCTGTAGGAGCAGTGCTGGGAGCTGCAGCATTTCCTCACATGCCTGTTCTTCAGGCAGTGCAGAGCACAGGGGCACTTTCCCAGGGCCCCCTCGCAGCAAGAAACACCCTGATTACAGTGATCACATCACAACCATGAGGCCAAAAAACTAGGGAAATGTGAGTTATTTCTGATTTCACACGCATCCTGAGGGACCCAGAGGTCTGGCACTGAGACCTGGATGAAGCTGATGGGTTGTGAAAGAGAAAGGAAACCTTTCAATGCACCTTGAGGATAGCGAAAGATGCAGTTTTGCTGCCTGATGCTCTGTTTCTCTCCTGCATTTCATCTTCTACTTCCTTGCCTCTCCCTGCTGCTTTTACAGCTGCTCAGAGTTCCTGCTGCTCATCCAGTGTTCTCTCCCATTACATATCCCACAACCTGCCTCCAGCTGTGTCCTGTGCTGCTGCCAGTGTGCTGCTTCTGATAGGGGCAACTGGCCTTGTTCTGGACACAGCAACCATCTTCACATCACACATTGTTGTCAGTTTCTGGTTTTGGGGATTTCCATCTCAGTCATGTTAACTGTTCCATATTAACTGTCAGAGCCCAGACCACAGGGCAAAGTGCATTACCTGTGCTCAGTGGGCAGTGCTCCTCATAAGCTGCCACTCGAAAGCCCTGCACAGAGGATGTGCTTGTGCTCAGCAAGTGAGAAGGTGCTTGCTATGGTTATGATGGTTTGTTGTCTAAGTGCCTGAAAATGTGGGCTCACTAAAACTTTGTCTTATTTAGAAAGTAATCTAAAATAATTTCTGGAAGTATCCAGAATGCTCCAATTTGAATATCTATTTATGACCCCAACAGGACTGACTTACATTATCATTTACAGATACCAACACAGATCCAGAGCTGCTGCACCCCCTGGGCATACTGAGCAGAAGCAGGCTAGCTGTGTGCATATGCACACACCCATTGCTGATTCCTCTGTGGTGTCATTCCATTGAAATACCAAAAGTCTAGCTTTTGGGCTCCTATATGCTGGAGGTATGGAAGGGGGTATATGGATTTAGGCTGACATCAATTCTCTGTTTATGTCCACTAGGAATGCATGCACACGTGTCTGGACCTTCCTAAACATTTCTGCAAATACATTTATAAATCGATGTCATTTCAGACAGACAGACAGGAGGATCAATATTCACTATTACTCAGTATCCTGAACATCATTGATCCCCCTCATACCTGCACAACAGGGACTAAATCTGAGCATGTGTGGTAGCTGTTAGAAGCTGTCTTTCAAGCTGTGTGTTCAAGGATGCACATGTGCAATTGCACTGATCTGAAGGATTAAGGGATAACTTGGTGAATGTATATCTTCCTCCTAGACAGTGAGAATGGATAAGACAGCAGGTTGTAACCCACTGTCACATCTGTTACCTGGTATTGTTCTTACAGACCAACAGCATTAGGGAGAAGGTTCAGGGTGAAGAACAGCAGATGGAGAAACCTGTGAGGTCATTTTTTTTCAGCATGAGAGTAATAGCTGCTGTGGGAGAACACACCAGCAAAATCAGACCTGCTTCTGAAGGTGAGGACCTCAGCACAGAGCAGGGAGAGGAAAACCAGCTTTTTGGTACTTGTGTGTTTGACCCTTAATTATTGGTCACCTTGCAGAAAGGACATGATTAACAGAAAAAAATCTAGACACTTATTAAAAATTGTACAGTCCTTTTTACTTTAAAGATGCTTTTACTGCTGCTTAGGGGACTTTACTGTCTTAAAGCTATGAAAATTAAATTTCCCTAGAGCTAGGTGTGAAGCATTGAGTATCAACACTTTATGTGCTTATACCCTCCTTGGGAACTTCATCCACAGTTTTTCCATTCAGTTCTAAGTAGCTTTTGAAACTGTAAGCTGTGAGCTCACCATACAAAGGCTGGGTAGAGTTTCTTGGCCTGTGTTGTATAGCAGGTAGGGGCAGCCAGGATGGTTTTCTCTAGCCTCCAACGACAGTGTGAAGCCATAAGGGAAGGGTAAGGAAGAGCTTTTCAGGGACAGGACTGAAAGCACAGCCTCTCAGCATCCCTCCCTTTTGACTCTTGGGGTTGATCTTGAACAATTTCCTGGTGCCAACAAACCAATACAATCTGTAAATAATGTCAATCTGACTACTTGAAGAGCAACCTGAGCAGGGCATATAAGGTGTCACCAGTGCATGTATGGGGTGCCAAATGAGTTGAGCATGATCATGTATCCTTTGGGTCCCAGGAGTGAGGCTTGGAGGCTGGGATGAAGGGACAGTCTCGCCAGCACACATATTTTGCATATAAATTACCTTTTGGGGTTTTTTGTACCAATGATTTGCAGGAAATCTCATAACAGCAATGTGGATTTTTCCCCAGGACAAGCAGCTAAGCCCTGTGGGGATTCTTTATCTAACACCCACCTGACAAGAGAGTGCTCTGCATCCTGAGACCACTCTCCCAGCAAGAAACAAGAAGGAACCCTCTGGCTTCATCAAGCCCCACTATGTGCCACAGGGTTGGAAGCCCTGGAGCTGGTTGCTCAATCCCTATGCTCAGGCAGCCACTGCAGGTTGGGGTGGAGGTGAGAGGCAGCATTCTGAGCATAGATGTGACTCCAAATGACTCCAAGGGATAAACAGAGAGATGGACACTTTTATCATCTGAACCAGTGGTGATGACCCTCTTTTCAACTGGTCTGTGTCTTTCTGAGCCCAGGTCACCTTGTAGTCTACAAACAAAAGGTCTCTGCTAAGGCAGCTCATGAATTATCTGCATATTGTGTGTATAGGTATTTTTCTATCCTTTGAAGCTTCTGCCTGACAGGATCACTTGCTGCCCTGTGCTGCTTGGATTAGTAGAGACAGCTGGCAACTGTTGCCTGATCGCTTTCTTACTGCCATTCTTGTTCTTATTGATCTCCCTCGAGCCAGCCCCTCTCATCTTCTCTTCAACCAGAAGAGCCCTCCTGGATTTATTGGTTTCTGGTGCAGAGGCCTTTCAGTACCTTTGATTATCCTCACTGATGAATCAAGAGCATCTTCACATCTTTTCCAGCTCTGCTGTAGCTTTCTGGATGTGGAGAGAAGCACACATAATCCAGTTTAAGAAACATCTGCCCCTAAAATCAATGTGTCTGTTCACTGCAATATTACTGGTGCCTATTGGTCATGTACAAAGCAGAAAGCAGGATGCATTCAGGAGGGGCAGACAGATATTCAATCCCATTAAATCCCAATAAATAAATGATACATTGCCTAGCAGAGCAATCTGGGCTATCAGATGTCCTTTCATTATAAGGGAGTGTAAAGCCCTCTCTCCTGCTGGTAGAAGGTCCCCCTGCAAGCAGCACTAACATGCCTGGGAGGTATCACCAGCTGCTGTGTGTCACTTTGCTGGGTTCTGATGTGAAACTTTTGCCTCTCCCTTCCTATACATTCATAAATTCTCTAGATTAGTTTCAATTTTTACAGAACAGTAATAAAATATTGTGACAAAAATCAGCATATTTGCTTTCTATTCAGGAAACTACCCATTATGCCTCCATTCTTCCCCAACATATGCTGTATGCACTGTGTAGAGAAGAAAAGCCACCCTATTCCTATACAGTGGGATAAACTGAAAAACACAATGCATGACAAGAGAGGAAGGACACTGACTTACTTTTTACTAGATATCTTTTTTCTGGAAGCACTTGGTTGTAAGAACTCAGCAATTGATTCTTGTAGGTACCTGTGCCAGGGTTGCCTCCTGAACACTGTCTATGAAAGTTATTCACAGAAGATCAAAACTAATTTTGTTGAGAAAAGAAAACAGCTGGACTGAACTACTCCAGGACCCATCTGTTTGTGAACCTATTGGAAAGCTGGACAGGAAGTTCATCTATGTGCAGACATGATGTTGTCTGTGTGAATGCTCCATTTGGTTTTTTGAAGCTAAGATTCCTCAGACAAGCTGCTCCATGATGAGCAGAGTCAGCAGTGGCTGTTTCCCATGTTTCTCTCCCTGTATATTTTCTCTGGTACTTCTCAATGTGATTGACCTCTCCTTGAAACCCTTCTGCAGTGAATGCATTTACTCCCTCTCCCTTTATTGTCTGGTTGCTTTTTCTCCCAGATATGTTATCCTTGAGATTGCCAGCCCTCTGCAAAGTGTGATTACTTTGGCCACTGGGTTCAAGTGTTATTACAGGGGTTTGATAGGTAGCACAATTGCATAAATCCCAGCTTCAGGAGAATCAAGGATAAAAATCCCATGGAGAGAACAAAAAGGAGAAAAATAACCTCATTTAAGAAACTTCCATGCATTCATTGGTTAAAATCAGAGCCTTCTCAGGCAGCTTCACTTAAAGGAGTGGAAGAACATCCCTGCATTGAAGACAGAGTTATCACATGAGCCTAGACCTTCAGATGTTGTGTTAACAGATTTATTATCTGCCAATAACCTGCAAAAGAAAAGGGCCTAACAATTATTCATAACACAGAGACTTTAAAAACCCATGTGGTTGGTGCCTCTGATGTTGATTTTGGAGTGCAAAAGAATGGGAGGCTTATCACTTAGTGGGACCTCAATTTCAAGGGGGCCAAATCTCTCTCAGGTTGCAAGAGGCAGATCAGTGGATCAGTGCATTGGAGGCGTTTCATTTGTAGCTGTACTTTATTTACCTCACCTAACCCAAGCCCACCAGCCCTTGACCCCAGCATAGTGTGGGTGTGCCTGTGTAGATGCTGATGTGCCACACAGTCCAACACCAGAGACTCCATGGGGCTCCTCTCAGGGAGATGTCAGCCCTCCTCAGATTGCATGGGCTTGTTTTCTCAGATCAGTAAATGTGAGCCTGGAACCAGGGTCCAAAAGACCAGAGTATTTCTGCAGGTGAGATCAACTTCTTGGTGACTGACAATCTGGGAGGTAGGTATCTCTGTTTTCACCCAAGAAAAAAGGCAGAAGATCTCAGGTTTCTTCTGATACAGGATGAAAACTAATTTTTTCCATGCAACTGATTCTTGCTTTGTTGTTTTAGAGCCTTCTCCTTCAGTGATGCCCTTTAGAGCACATAATGTATTAAACTAAGGTTTTCTAAAGGAATGAGATATCACCCCAGATAATCCCAGAGTCCTAACTGGCAACCTAAGCAAGCCAGCATTATTTATAAATGAAACTAAAGTAATTGATAGCAGCAATACAGACTTGGTATTCAGTTTCTCTGTCTGAAATTTCTGGCACTGCTGTACTCAGCACTGCAACTCAAAGCTGGCTGCCACAGGGTATTAGTGATCTAATAAGCAATATTAATTTTATTTTCATTGAGTTTTTGCTATCTATTTGATACTTGCAGTACTTAGGGGTTTGATGTATTTTTGCTCCTCTGGTGAAGTCTTGCTCTGGCCTTTCTTGCTTGTTTCCCACCTTCCAGACCAGTTCCTTGCATGGCGGATGCTTGGCAGTTTTCCCCCTTTCATGATCTGTAATATGAATAGAGGGATTTATTATCTTTCATTTATTCCTTTATTCTGTTCCAGACTCCAAGTGATGGCCTAATGATTTTCCTGGTGAGAAGAGCTGTCAGTCTCCTAGGATTTTGAAAGAGAAATGTATTTACTTCAATGACTTTAAGGCAGTTCCTGTCTGGCTGCATGGAGGGCTGATGTGAGGGTTTTTAGAATACAATGACTGCATATATGAAGCATTTCTTCAGAGTGCATTTCATAACCTTTGGCATGCACTACTTACACTATGCCAGAGCCTCTGGAACATGATTCAAAAATCATGGAATCATTCACCTAATATCTGTGGGCAGGCAGCCACCACTACATTTTGTGTTTTCCCTGTTGAGGACAGGCAGGGCAAGGGTTCCCATTTTGTAGCTCACAGTAACTTTGCTGTTGGGCCTGCCCAGCTGTTTGAAGATTGCCACCACATGAAGGTCGTGCTGGTTCAGAAACATCATCTGCTATCACAGTGCCTGTAGGAACTGCTTCTGCTCATGGCCAGAGCTGGATGGCAATAAAGTCATTTTCAGGAAAGAGGTGAGCAGCACTATGATGAGTGGAGCCACCAAAATCCCCCAAACAATGTGTTGCACAAGATAGTAGGAAATAATTTGGGGCCTTTAATTTGAGGCAGGTCAGCTGCAATTGTAGAGAAGCGATGTAGAAGATGAAAAAGCAGATAAGGGAAGAGATGGGGCATGGTCAGAAGCAGTTAATAATCAGATAGAAGGTACAATTAAGAGTGGCTGTTCTGTGATGCCAAGCGGAGGAAGGGAGATAATCCCATTCCAGAAGCACTGCCAGAGCACCACAACACTCTGTCTTCCATTTATTTAGACAGCAGGAGAGCACTACCAAATACACATCATCATTATAAAAAGAAGCACTCATTTCTCTCTTATTCACTGTGCAATTAATTAAAAAGATATCTTTTATTTGTGAAGTCACTGTAAGGTTGGGGTCAATTTATGTCTTGCTGAAAGCACAACTGCTATTTGAGGAGCTAAAACAGCAGAGCCTTTATTACCTGTCTCCCACCTGCCCCTTCATAAATCATTCCTCTAGCATTCTCCTTCCCTGCCAAGGTCTTGTCTTGGCCTCTTGTCCATATGACACTTGGTCCCTCATGTCTATGCCTGCCCTCACACATGTACACCCTAACCATCTCAGAGGGTGCTCACCCTCTTGTGTTAGGTGCTCTGACCTGAAGTCCAGGCGTCCTTTTTTGGCCAGGGTTAAAAAATTTATAGTGAAACACCTCCCAGAAAACACTCACAGGCAGCATGATTGCCTCAGCCACATTTCCAGATGAGAAAATCAAAATTGAAATCTCTTGAGTAAGCAGCACCAAGTTAAGATTTTCGTTTCCCATTTTCTTTCTTTCCATTTGTGTTTCTTCTTGGGTTAAGGCTTTCTAAAGCTTTCTAACTTTAGAAACCACACAAGGTCTAACCACATAAAGCATGGGGACTCTGCTGCTTATGTGACAGCTCCGTGGTCAGAAGTGTCTGTGACTGACACCCAAAGGAAACAAAATAATTAGGGGCAGAAGAAGCACAGAAGTGATAAGTGCTTCCAAGACTGAGTTTATTTCCATTATTAGCATCAAAATGTGATAATTTCACAGAATACTTTGGACAATGAGCTCAAAAGGAAATAGAGGAAGACATGTAACATGTTCCACTTAACCACTCTGAATAAAGCATCTTAGAGCTGTGAAAAAAGGATGGGGAAGGGCCAGGGAAGGAGAACACTATTAAAAATCTCCAAATAAAGTTTTCTGCTATGCTTTTCTCCTTTGTGAAACACTTTGGGCTGCAATGGCTCTACACCTTTTGTCTTCTTCTTGTATGTATAAATATCCATGGCAGCAAGCCATAGTCCATCTCCCAGAGAGTTAAATCTGCTTAGCAGCAAGTCATGGTCCATCAGCTACTTTTAACTTTACTTTAAAAACTCTTTTTTCTTTATTGACAACATAGCATTTTACAAAACAACGTACATGTAAGACTCTGAAATGCTGCTGAAAGGGTCTTAGCCCTGACAGTAGAGGATGCATTTTAAAACCTGTCACCTTCCTTTATTTCAACCCTACATCTCCTCTTTATCTCCACAAGCAGCCAATGTCACCATATGCACCATTAATTCTGGTACTTTCAAATCAAGCAGAAGAAACAAACTAGACTGTAGCCCTTCCTTTGTGCTGCCATAATAAATCAAGCTAGGCATTGGGAAGACAGAGTGCTGACATTTTAACTTTTAATGGAAGAATTTCTTTCCTCAGAAGTACCAACAGGGAACAGAGGATTATCCTCCCTTTTAAAAGTAAAGGCCAAGCTCCTCAGCTGTTTTTGAGCCAGCATGGGTACAGCCACAAGTGGGGTCGTGTAGAGGTGATGACTCTTACAGGGCTGAAGGTTACAGTAGTGGCCACTGTAAGTCACTGTTCTAGCTGAACAAACTTGGATCTGACACTCAGAACCCACCTGCTGTTTGCATGTCCTGTACTGTTTCCAGCTAAAGTCCAGTGATTCATCTCATTCACTGCCTTATTCTGTCAACTAGCCAAGAATCCTCATCCCTCCAGCATCACACAATGTCCTGCAGGAGGACACGGCCTCCAAGTCAGGTTTTGTGGTCTTTCTCCTGTTACACCTTCACATCTTCATTAAATCCTGAACACCAGTACAATTTTAAGAATTGGCAAACTTCTTCTCTCATGTGTGAAAGAAATGTTGCAGCTGTGATTTTTTTCAATGGATGTGAGTGCTGTGAAAATGCTGAAACACTGGACTTCAGTAAGAGTGTGCCACCTTACTCCCCTCTAAATAGGTAAGTGGCTCCTAAGGACCCTCTGAGAGGGAGAAAGAGACTCGCTCCACATTACTGGGTCACCTTTCCATGGCTGGGAAATTTTCTTCTCGAACAGGCTTCAAAGGTTGACCCACCTGTCTTTGCTCACTCTCTGCTTATTCTCTCTTTTCCCTAGCTGAGCCACCCCACCACATTCTACAGATTTTGCTGCTCTCCTTATCAAGACATTTATGATTCAGAGGAAACTGTGGTGCATGTCAGAATATGGCTCTAATTCCATATTTCCTTGTCCAGAATTTATGAAGAGTACGGTGAGTTCTTGAAGTTAAAGGAGTCCATCAGTAAAACAATTAGGAGATCAGTTTGACAAATGTTGCGGTACATTACAGCTCTTGAGGGGTTGTCAGTGTGGAACTTGGCTCTTGACTTTCCTCATTTTCCATTAAACTTGTAAAACTGCCTGTCAAGGGAATGGAGAACTTTATAAGAGAGACTTTAAAACTCAACCAAGCAAAGCTGCTCAGAATATAGGGAGGAAACAACCTTGCCTGGATGGGACAAGTGAGGCACAAGGAGCTCTTTTCCCTCACTGAGACTGTACTACACATTGTCCCTGACTTTGTGCCACTACAGCAGACATGGATGGAGGGCACCTGATTAAATACGGCACCAACTGACATGAGAATATGTACAGGGTGTCTCACTTACTTCTGGGCTTCAAAAAACTTAATTTGAAGGGACAGTATAATTCACTGTGCTATCAAAGGAATTTTTTAAGATGCTCTGAGCTAGGAAAAATAATTAATCACACTTTATGTTAACTATTTAGAAGTGTCATTGAAATTACGTCTGTTATAAAAATTTCAGTACTACATCTGCATTCCAGATTGATTTACTCTTTTGGTGATGGCATAGTTTTGAAACTTAAGAGGCATTTTCCAAAGGAATTGGAATCCTCATGCATTCCAAAAATTTGGAATCCTCATGCATTTCCAAAAATGTTCCTGTTTGGACAGGTATAAATACCTCTGTGTGGACATTTTTACCTGTATACAAATTCATGTAAGTATTCACAGAACCAACCAAGATTTTTTGGTTTTTCTTCAGTTATGCTTCTGATGTGTTATTGTTGGTACCTTTCAAACACACCTTTATTAATCATGTTGCAGAGGTACATATGCAGCTTGTAGAAATGTAGGCTCTATCAGCGTGGCAATATTTCAAAAACAGGTACTTCTCTGAAAACCTTTACTTCAGTTTTCAGAGGTTTGTTGTCTTGATATGGTTATAAGCTGCTGCGCAAGAATGGTCTCCAGTACATTATCCACACTTTTCATTATCTATTATCTAGCTTTATTAACAAATAAATAACACAATGGCCTTTGTTATCATGTAGCAATTGTTTGCTTGTTGTTTTGTTGGGGTGTTTTTGTGAGGGCAATGTACCTGTCCTCAGGTATACTCTCCTATGACTTTCAATATACCTGACATTTAACTTGACTTTTATCTTGCTCTTTTCAGTTTGCCTCTTGTTCCCATTGGGTTATCCCATGTCTTCACACAGTACATGTGCAGCTCCTTGTCACAACATGTTGTGAATGCTGAAAGTTTACAGGATTCAAAAACTGACTGCGCAAATTAGTGGGGGTAAAGTGTACTGAAGGCAATTAAAAATTTTAAACCTGCTTTTGACAAACATATACTAAACATATTCCACAAATGAATGCATCATTCACTTATTTCCAATGCCTCTGAACAACGTTGTAAATAGCTTTACCTTTTCAAGTCCCTTTAAAAGAAGTCAGGCAGAGTCTTTTAAATCTTGTGCTAATAAAACATACCCTGGATACTGACCAGGAAGCAGAACTTTTGAAGAGAATTGCCCAGAAATTGTCTTTTAATAGCCATATTTTAGTCAAATATTCAGTGGCCATTTATCTCAACCTCAAGGCTACTTCTGTTGTTCCTTTCTCATCCTGCATGATTCTCTTATACTGCTCAGCTGAACTAAGGTAATGTACTTCTCAAGGGTCTGTACCAGTAACCATGCCAATAAATACTATTTATATAGTATGAACCAAGGAAATTTTCTTGCCTTGCTGTCATGACCCTGTGTGACTGGGCAAGACAGCTTATTAAGCATCCTAAATTTTGCCTCATCAATGACTGGCTTTCCTTTCTGCTGGGCATTCAAATAATGAGAGGAGGAGACAGCTCCCAGACTTTTGGAGGAAAACAGTAGTCCAAGCACTGTGGTGAAGTGCTAATTGCATTGTGGCCATTTAGGCTGCTTCACACTGGTAGTCTCTGTGACTGATTTCTGACCAGACCCTTTACAGAGAAACAGTGTAAATTACAATAGTACAGAAGAGATGAAATAAGAAGCTGAAGAGTCCCACCTATCAATGGTCCTGGAAGATGGAAAGTGCTGAGGTGCTGTCTGGTATTGTTCACTGATGGCCTTGGATATAAAGTACATTAAATTTGCAGAGAACATAAAATTGGGGAAAACTGTTGAGAATTTTGGAGGAATAATGCTGTTAGACAGACTTATAATTCAAGATTATTTTGAAAAATAATTGTTTTAGTTGTGGAGTCACCCAAACTGGAGATATTCAAGATCTGTTTGGATGCAATCCTGTGCAATGTGTTCTAGAATGACCCTGCTTGAGCAGGGAGGTTGGACCAGGTGATCCACTGTGGTCCCTTCCAGCCTGTGATTCTGTGAATATTGCCCAGCCATTGCACATCACCCTCAAAGAAAGATGTGGCCCACAAAGGGTGTGATGGCACAGAGGCTAGAGGGAAGCAAAGGGAATGCCTGCTAGCCTAGAAAACACGACCTGAAAAGAAATACCAAACAGATTGGCCATGTTCAAAATAAAGAAGAAAATAGTCCAGGAACACACAGGATCGAAATCTCATGAGTGACCAACCTCAATTCCAAGGAATGCACTATCACAGTGATTACCTGTAGGAAAAAAGGCAAAAAACCTTCAAACCTGCAGTGTGCCACTGTACAGGAGGAGAAGAAATCAAAGACATCATGGAGGCCTTCAGGCTTAGTGCTGACAAGGCACTTTTTGGGTGAGAATGGAAACATTATCTTGACAAATATGCCACAAACACATGTATTACAAGAGCTCTTAACAGCCCTTGCCAGCCTAACTCTGGAGTGTGGGAACTCATTTTGGGCAGAAATCTAGCAAATTATTTAATTCTGAGATTTGAACAAGGTCCATGAGCTGAGCATCTGAGAAACAAAGATTTTAAGAATACTAATTAAGAAATTCAGGTCAAAGTTACACATCAAAATGGTGAAAAAGCCCACAAATTTTTTGCTTTGGAGACATTCAGCAACATAAATATAAAAAGAAGTACTATTATACTTATGATGCATTGAACTAATTAACAAGGATTACATAACACGTAACATCCAGAACACACCTGTTGAGCAGTATTCTCATTGGTATCATGTAGTGATACATAGGTCCTTCCTCAATTTTACTGAAGTGAGGAGACACCAAAATTACAATAAAAGCTCTCACTGTTAGTTTTTAATTATGTAAGTTCCATTTCAACACATTTTTAACATGCTCCTGCTCCCACTGCCCTCAGTAATAGCAACTGTAATAGAATTGTGCCTGCCCAGTTTTGTGATAGCCACACACTTCATGACCAGACATACTCTCCTTAAACCCAGCAACATCAATGATCTTGCCTCCAGACTAGTCCTTGTGGTGCACCTCTATCTCAGCTTCTCGTTTGCAATTCCCATACCTGATGTTGACCCATACTTGCAGCTGTCCTCTCCATGTTAAGACTTTCCCTCTAAAGGGAACTATTAATGTTGTAGACATCCAGACAGGTCTGCTTCACAGCAATGCTTTTGCCTGGGGAATCACCTACCTTATCAAACATCTTGGTAGTCTGACATGATCTAGCTTTGATGAACCATAACGTAGCTGAACCCATTTTTTACTTACCACTAAGAATTTTCTCAGTCAAATGAACAGGGCATGGATTTGCTGTTCCTCTCCCTCCCTCTGCCTTTTTAGAGGACAGGTTTCCTGCTCTCTAGCAGTCTCCAATAGCAGCGTTTCAACCCCAACTTCACTGACTTATCTGAAGCACTGCTCAGGACTTGGCACAATGGATTCCTTCAACATTTGGGGTATGATTTTCTGGAATGTGCCACAAGAAAGAGCCTAACTTAGGCTTCCACTTCACATCTGCTAATATCATCTTTTACATTATCTTGCTTAATTTATGCTCTCTGTAAATGCCCTCACCTTAATATTTTTTTTTCATTGAAAACTAAGCCAATATATTTATTCAATATTTGGAACAGCCTTCATCTCATCCCTGGCATTTATCCATCACATATCTTGCTTCTTTGAATCACTTCTATATATGTAGTTGAAGAATTCTTTGTTATCTGTTATTCCTTTCTTTGCAACGCCTGGTTCAGCTAGATTTTTATCCATTCTTTTTCTCTGATCCCACCGTTTCCAGCCTAGGAAACTTCTCCTATTTCCTGTAGGTCCATTCATTTTCAGGTAGTTACTTATCCAACAACTCCACAATTGTTCTTGATCTATTCCAACCACTTTTATGGGATGTAAGTTCTATACAGGATTTTCCATTTTGGATTTAAAGTAAGTCCATAATTCTTCCACGCTCAAATGCTAGGTCCATGCAGCCTCACCAACCATTTTTCATAGTTTCTTAATGTTTGCCCTCTGATATCCAGCACTATATGATATTCTTGTAGAGCTTTTTTTGGTTCTCAAGAAATTTGCAGTAAATAATGTTAGTCATTCATTGAGGGTTATTTTCTATTATTAAATTATTTTAAAAGGATTTATAATATCCTTATATTTTACTGAAAAGAAATATGGAACAGCTTCCCTTTAGCCTGTTAAGTCTGATCAGTGACTGCTGGTAAATAAAAGGTTTATTGCCCATCAGACCAAATAATACATGCTGTATATTGTCTTTGTCTTGCACCTGTCTAGGGAATTAAAATCTTCCTCAGCCTTGCTGCTATTTACTGTTGATGATGAAACTTTTATTCATAGCCATCCCCAAACCTGAGAGTCTTTATCAGATTTTGGGGCATTTGTATCACTCATCCACTACCACTTTCAAACAAATTTCTTTTTTGTACCATCACCATCTCTGTTTTCTCAATCTATTACTTCATTAACTTTTATTAAAAGCTAGTATTTAATAGTACAAATACTACCTTGACCCTATTTTTTTCTCCTTTCTTCTACCTCTTCAAGTTAGAGGATGCAAAGAGAAAAAAGGAGATTTGTGTTTGGCCTCAGCTCCTGGCTTACTTATCTTCATAGACTACGGGTTGTACCTGAGTAGTGTCTTTCCATCTAAGCATTTCCTGGGGAAATCTGCCAAAGACTGAAGAAATTAAATACATATATACATGTACATTTAGAGATTGGAACAGAAGAAAAACAAGAATGTTAAGTAGACTTGTGCTTTCTGCAAGTGGGAGAACACAATATAAGCAAAGCACTTGGCAGCCCATCAAAAACATTTTCCACAAACAAAATTTATTATGTTTTCTGCTACAGAGAAGTCAGGCAAAAAGAAAAGTGAGCACCAAAACAGCACAGTGCCTCTGGCTATTTCTTCTCAGTTGCTGCTGGACTCTGTTGCAGGGCAGAAGTCTCACAACCCTGCAGTCAGTAGCTCTAGAAGCAACAGCTGGCAGTTCCTGGGAAGCAGCAGGACAAGACTCAAAATATGCTGAAGGAATAAAAACTGAGACAGTGAGGTTGAGAAATTGATAGACACCACGTAAGAAAAAGAACATCCTTGCAGCATCCCTTGACTACTGACATTTCCTGTCTTAGCCTACACCTGCCGTAACCTATGTCTTTGTGATGCCAGCTTTTGTAATTTAATTAGTATTTCTGGTTGCTTTTGTGTTTTATTCTTATTTTTATATATAAATATATATTTTAAGGGAAGAAGAAAGCTGAAAGGAAACTTTGGGACAAATCTGGTCTCCACCAGGTATCAAGAAATCCAGAAGTGATGCCAAGGCTGAGACACGGGTAGGACATACAACGAACGAAGCGGCTGACGGCTGCCCAAGGCAAGACCCGGTCGGTGTTTCCCCGAAGGCAGCAGGACCAGCCCCGGTCCGTCCGTGTCCCTCGGCATCCCGCGGGGACAGCGCGGCTCGCCCCGCCCCGGCCCCGCCGCGCCCCGCGGGGCGGACCCACGGCTCCGCGGGCAGCGCCGGCCCGGTGTGCGGCGGAGCGGGGTGAGCCGCCCGACCCAGAGCATGGCCCCGCCGCCCGGCACCGCCGTGTCGGGCCCGCTGGCCGTGCTGGACCACACAGGTGAGCCCGGCAGGCTGCCTGAGCCGCCGGGGATGGGGCGGCGGGGCCGGGCTGCCCCCGCGATCGGTGTTGGGGGCGGGAGGGCGCGGGCAGTGGGGCTGTGCCCCGCAGAGCGGCGGGGCTCAGCCCGAGATCGCCGGGGCGGTGCGTGCTGCTGCTCAACCTCTCGCTCGCCGAGGTGTTTAAAAATACCGGCTCTTCTTCCGAGCTGTCAGCTGCGCTTGGTGAATCCATGTGCTGGAGGTTTAGCATTCGGAGGAATAGCTTGGTACGGGACGCGGAGAGGGAATTAATGTAAGAGCCATCGTGCTGGCCGGCGGCTGCGCTGGAGCAGGTGGAGGTGCCCGCAGGTGCGGGGCGGACTGCGGACAGGTGTTGGGTTAATTTCCTTCGTCCTGGCTCTCCTAATTGAATGACTTGTGTTTACAGCGTACGTCCTGAAATAAAAACGCATAAGGTCAAGTATTTCCTTATGCCAGCGGAATTTGTTAAAGTTTAGAAAATACAGAACTTACTGCTGAGAATTACTCTGTGTATCGTTTGAAAGGATAAGCAGAGACTTTGCTATGTACTCAAGGATCTTAGCAGCTGGATGAAAAATGTATCAGATCTTGATTTTTGTCTTAAACTTGGAAGAAAAATTATGTTGGTGTTGAAAATGTGGCCGTAGAAGATGTGCTGTAACTTAAAAACATTTTCAGGTAGTCATCGGAAAAATAAGAATAAAGGCAGCTTTAAATTAGTGATTAGCTGCTCATTAAATTATTCATCGGTGAAACAATTGCTGCCAAAACAATGAGGCCATAGTGATACTGCATGGTGTCACTTACTATAGCCATACTACATAGTATATCAGGGATTGTGGTATTGCTTTTTCATTTTGTTCAGTATGGATATTTTGTAGTAGAATTGTGAACTGTTTCCCGTGGTCTTGAATATATAACACAATAGTAAAGGTAAGAGATAGGCCTGATAAAAGCTGCTGTCTTGTGGCTTGAAATGAATGCTGTTGCATCTGGTTTAATTAGTTCAGCACTCTGGACAAGTCAAGCATTTAATCAGAAAAGGGAAAGTAATCACCAGCAGCAGGTGTGAGTATCTCTTTTAAGCATCTCAATCCGTCACATTTAATTTTGGGAGGCAGTCTAGGATTAATTCCATTTCACTGTCATGAAATGGTTTTTAAAATACACAAAACTATAGTTGAGAAGGATGGCACAGAAGTGAGTGTTGCAGTAACTAAAAAATTATAATCTAGCTCAAAAAATCTCCTAAAAATTTTCTCAATAGCAGTAAAACAGTGGATACCTTTGATACTAAAATTTGTCTATGGTGAATTTTCACTTAAATTATCTTATTCTGTGTGCTTAATGCCAGTCTCTGAAACATGTCATAATTATTAGTAGTATCCATTACATAATAAAAATTATAAAAATGCACTATTTTTTTTCCTGTTACAAAAGCTTCCTTCTTTTTCTCACAGTAAGATGCTAATAAACATCGGGCTGGGGCATTATTTGAAAGAAGTGTTTCCATTTTGATCACCATAACTAGATCAAAGAAGAAGATATGGAATTATGTAGTGCTAATATTCAGCAAATGTGATTGTAATCCCAGCTAACTGTTACATTCTACAGCGACGTTTTTCCTTACCAAAAATTATGCCACACTTTTTAGGATGTCTGAAGATAGATTTTAAAAGAAGTAGTGAAGTTAGCAAAGTATAGTTTCTTTGGTCTAAATGTAGACATTTTTTAGTTCAGTTGCAGATTGTATGGAAGTTTTCCAAGGTGGAGAGATGCTGTTTCATTCTATTCTTTCTTTCCCTTGGCCCCTGGACACATTCTGTGCCATGGATATGTTTCATCATTAATTAGTTAATTCTCCTTTTAAACTCACTCTTTGCTTTGTTCAAATCCAGACCCTACTATTCATCATTAGACCCACCACTTTGCAATCTCATATGTACCCTCCCCACAAAACCATTCATTTTTCTATAGTCTTCCTACAAGTTTAATTTAAACACACCCCACCCCCTACCCCCCTGCAAACAGAGCATTGTAATACAATTTTGTTTTCTGCAGCTGATGAACAGACAGAAGATTTTTCTGAGTGCAGCAGAGTGTGGTCTTCAGCAGGCACTTTTTATTTTTGCTCTCTGCAGGGTGATCTCAGTTTCCCTCCTCAAGAGCCTTTCTCTGTCCCAAGGAGGCAGCAGTTTGGTGTCCCTCTTCCTTGTCCTGGTGGCGTTTTCTCAGCTTCCATTGTGGAAGCAGGGCTCAAGCAGATACTTTTCCTGACAGATGTTTATGTGCAAAGCAGAGAGTGTTTCTTTGACTGTTCCTTTTTGTACACAATTTAGGGCTGTGCCAGGCAAAGCACGAGACAGTCATGTGGAAGTTCTGTTACCACTCAAATTTATCTGTAGTGCCTATTGCTGCAGTTAATACTGCAAAAAACTCAGTGCCCAGGATTCAGTCAATACTTCACTGGCCAAAACTGCTAAAGAATATTGCCAATAGATGTTAATAACATATTCACACCCTCTATTGACCCCAGCCTCAAGCTAATGCTAATAAGGATATGACAAGGTTTTCTTCCCACAAGCTTGGTTTCTGGTATGCTAAATATAAAAATTTTAAGTTATAATTAAATTGCATTAAGGTCCAGATTAGGAATTTAATAATATTCATACCAAGTCATTGTTAAAGAAGTTGAAGGTAATAAATGTCAGAATTATTCTGAGAGTCACTTCAGTACTAAAAAATTGGAAAGCGAATAGCCTCCATTAACTGTTTCCTGCACTCCAGGAACATTGCTGTTGGAAGAAAATTCAGGCTCCAAATATTGACTGCAGTGTTTCCTCTGCTCTTAATTTAACTGCTGTTCTTGTATATGGCCAGCCTTCAGTCCAAGCCTTGCCACAGAGTGTCAGTGAAGAAGGCTGGGCCAGGCACACTGCCTGAGCTTGGACACAGGACTTCTGAGTCTGGCATTGGGACTGGGCTGGCAGATCCAAGTAAACTGCATGGCAACTGCTACAAACAGCAGTAAACAAAGGCTTGAAAAATCTTGGGGCCCAACATGACTGAAATTGCAAAATAATAGTAGGAACCCTTTGTAACTGTAGCTTCTGAAGATATTAAGCTGCTTTGCAAATGTTACATAGGCCTCCTGGTATGCAGGTGGCTTGTATGCATAAAATTACACATATTTTGATAGAGCAAAGATTTTTATTGTTGTGACTAAGGAAAGCCAAACAACGGTGATAAAAACCAATTTAGGCCTGATTTCTACCTGTCTTCTCTGGGCATGTGGAAGTCTTTGAGAACAAGTCCTTTTATGTGCCAGCCTCTTCTCCAGAACGAGCCTTTCTTTGCTCCTGCATATAAGTTATCTCTCCTAAGGGTGGAGTTCATAGCTAAAGACATGATTATTTATGAGAGTTTCCAAACTGGACTACGAAAAAGGGGAGATACAAGTGGATATTTGCCTCTATTTTATAGATGCGGGTGGTAAAAGATCAATAAATATGAGGGTTGAAGAGCATTGCATTCATAAATTTCTTTAGGCATGTGTAAATTTCAATGTAAAAACGTGGTTCATACCAAAAATGTCCCTACAAATAATGACATCTTTTTCTATTCTGTATCACTAAATCCACGATGGATTTACTCCAATTACAAATAGGAGCATTTCTTTCCTAAGACATTTTCCAGCAAACTCAGTCAGAGCAATCAAGCTCATGTCTTTCATTATTCATAATCAGAACTTAGGGGGGTGGGTTGGACCCATAGTTTATGTCCATCCAATCTTATCAGTCTTTGCCAGTACAGGTGCTACTCTGAGAAAAATGTGGAGGCTTGGCTCCTCAGGCACTTTTCAGTGGTTTCAAGAAGTCTTGGCTGAGGGCCATGCACCCCACTGGCTTTGGGAAGGTTTGTGTTCCTGTGTTCCTCTAGAGTATGTCTACATTGCAGCTGCAGTTTCATATCAGTGGATATGAGCACACATACCCAACCCACTTTTAGTCTAACTGTCTTGACTATCATAAAACCATAGAAGAATTCAGGTAGGAAGGTACCCCAGCTGCAATTCCAGCCTCCTGCTCAAAGCTGGGTTAACTATGAGGTCAGGTCAGGCTGCATAGTTCTTTTTCTGCTTGAATCTTGAAAAGATCCAAAGTTGGAGAGGGCACAAGTTTGTGTTTGACTGTCCTAATGTTGATTCTTTTTTCTCCTTATGCGAAGTCTGAAACACTTTTTTGTATTTCAGTTTGTCTACTGTCTTTTTTCCTCCTGCTGTGCACCATTATGAAAAGCCTGAGTCTGTTCTCTTGACAACAACTCAAAGGAATTGGAAGACTGCAACTAGCCCTGCCAAAAGTCATCTCATCTCCAGGCTGAGCAAACCCTCTTCTCTCAGCCTCTTCTCATGTAGAGAGCCCCTGACCTTCTTTGTACCTTCTGCCAAATTCATTGCAGTTAATTTATGTATTTCCCTATACTGAGGGCCCCAAACTGAGTGTATTATTGTGTGGTCTAAAAGGTGCTGAATAGACAGGTGCAGTTTCTCCTCTGATCTACTAATGATGCTCCTCTTAGTACAGCCCAAGATCTGCTGCTAGGGCACACTGCTGGTTCATGATCCACTCATCATCTACCAATACCCCCAGGTCCTTTCAGCAGAGCTGCTTTGCAGCCTGGCAGTCCCTTACCTGTATCATTGCAGTGCATTGTTCCTTGCCTTGCTCAGGACTTGGCATCGTGTTAAAAACCTTGCTAGAATTAAGGCAAAAGACATCCAATGCTCCTCAGGTCCAGTCCTTTTGCCATAGCTGGCATTTGGGCTGGTCAGACATGACTTGTTTCTGGTAAATTCATCCTGACTGTTGCCAATCACCTTTTCGTTCTGTGCCCAGAAATTTCTTACAAGAGAACTTACTCCACCTTTTTGGTCCCAGCATCCCAGGAGCCAGAGTGAGGTTGGTTGGTTTAGAATTCCTTGAATCTTCATTTTGGCCTTTTTAAAAACAGGTGGAGCATTTGCCTTTCTTCAGTTTTGGGGATTCCTTAATCTCCATGACTTTTCAAAGATGATAAGGTATGTCAAGGGCATCAGATACTATTTACAATCTGGTAGATATGAATGATATGAATGATAGAATGAATCATTCTAGTTTGTAGGAATGACAGCTGATTTGGGGAGCTGCACGTCTGAAAGTTGCTGCTAACAAAGAACACCTCTGCTCCTGTGTGCCCAGTGACCCTCCATGGATTAACAGGGAATTGCCAGAGAAAGACAGCAGAGACACAGGCTGGGGAAGAGGTGTTTGGCGAGTCTTAGGAATTATTTCATTATCTTTAGAAGGAAGGCTTTGTACATGCAGGTGAAAGAGACTTGTGAAAGCTCAATAGATGGTATTTGTCTTTAGGAAAGTTGCTTTTATTTCATACTAAAAGACTGGAATAATTTTGACTGGTTGTTCTACTGGAGAAATGTCAGCAAACACAGCTTATTATTATAAATTCATTTTTTAACTGATTGAAATTATTTGACTTGGTTTGCAAACATCACTAATCTAGTCTGGCTTTTGAACTATAAACTTTGACTGAGTTAAATGACTTTAAAATGGCCACAAAACTCAAGTGACTCATTGCAAATGGCTTCTGCTTGCGTTTTGTCTTGCCTGCATTTCCCCTGCTTTTGCTTCCAGCAGTGCCCCCAGAGCCTGTCCCAAGAAAGTCTGCCTTCCCCTCTTACCTCCTCCCTCCAGCTGAGGGCTGCTGCCTCCTGTCTTCAGTGCAACATCACAGTCTCTGCCTTCTTCCGAGGCTGGACAGTCAGGCAGCTTTGTGAGGCCACACAGGGAGAGACATTTGCCCTGCTGTGGCCAGGTTGTGTTTTCTCAGGAGCTCCATCCTGCCCAGGTGCAGTGTATGGTACCATGGCTTCGCACAGCCCAGTGCTTCAGGGTGATCCCACACACACCTGCCTTGCCTCTCATAGTGAGAACACCAAAAATGGGCTCCACAGTTTGATTCACTTGGGTGTCTTTTGCTAGTTAGAGTAATGTATTAGTGGCTTTTTAAAATCAGTCTTACATCATCTGTGCTATGGGTGTGAGTAACCTCTGGCTACAGCTTAGATCTGACCCTGGGTAACAAGGTTAAGTGCCTTGGAACAGGCTGCAAGCTGGAGGTAAGTGTGCTGGTTTTCACTTTGGGGTATCAGGATCCAAATCCCTGTGAGACTGAAAGGATTTCACTGAGCAGCTACTGTTAGAAATGTCTCATGTATCATTGCCTGATAAATTCTATTACAGCTTTGCTTCAAGGACAGATTTCTTACCCAGTAAATATGAAGAGCACATTCATTTTCATGATAGCTGCAGAGTGCCTGCTAATCTTGTTTAAAATATTCATTTTTATGTTCAGGCCAGATAGAGTCAAATTGGCACTTCACACAGGTAAGAATTTAAGACCTCCAGGCTCTCACTTACCAATGTGAACAACAATTCTAAATGTTACTGAAGACAAGGCATAATTATCTTTGTCACCGAATTACAGTTCAGTTTAATAAAAACTCATCTCATGCCCGTACCAAATGCATGTGCATTAACCTATACTCCAGCTAACTCTGCAGGTTTTAATTCCTTCTGTTGTCTGGCAGCAATTTTCCTTAGTGGGAGAACAACAGAGGGTTATCTGCAGGAAAGATTAACTAAAGAAAATCTTTCATCATTTTGTATTTGTTCTGCCATGATTGCAGTGAAAAGCTCTTTTTCTTTTTTCCCTCCCCTCTACTCCCTACAGGACAGTTTGCAAAAAGGAAGAAGACCTCACTTTGGTTCACAGTCGCACTGCTGGTGGTGTCTGTTTTCATACTGACCATAGGTCTGGCAGCTACCACGCGAACAGAAAATGTTACTGTGGGAGGCTACTACCCAGGCATTGTTGTAAGTAAAAAAACCATTTTAGAATATTAGGTACATCCAAATAAATTATTGTCAGCTGTAAATGAGAAGCTCTGATTGGAGAAATAGAAAAAAGACCACTAGTCCTCTGTCATTTCACAGGAGAGAGATGCTGCTTTGTTTTGATATAGTTCTAATATGCTGTAAGGCAGGGGGGTAAACTGTTTTTCTGAAGTGCCCCAAAGGGGAGGCTGTTAGGGGGGACAGAAGGAGGTCAAGGTTGCACTGCACTGTGCTGGGCCCAGGGAACTGTGTGAAAACCTGTGCTAGACTCCCACTGGTCTCCAGGAGTGGTGGGTATCTGGACAGTAGGCATGGGGTAGATTTGAACAACCTTTTAGGAGTTTACTGCTTTGACGGAAGGAAGAGCCGCTCTGCTCTTGTGTCTTGTGTGCCAGGGATTCTGCTGTGGCCATGGCAGGTAAAACCCTGCAAATGGACATGTGAAGGCTTCTCCCTAACATCCTTTTGTGCAGGTTCATTCTTTTGCTGCTACTTCTCTCATACAAGGTCCTGTTTCCAAAATCCTTAGTCTTGAGAACAGACTTAACCTTGGGAACAGACTGCTTAAAAGCATTCCTGCAGTGGGCACAAGGTTCGAGCTCTGCCTGCTTTGCCCTGTGGTGCCTCTGTGACTTCTGGGGAGGAGTAGCCCTGCCAGCCCCTAGCTGGTTCTACCCAAGGCCCTCTCTGATCTCAGGAGAAGGGACTGGTTATATCCCCAAGTGTGTAAAGGCCTGGAGTGAAAAATAAAAGAAATAATTTAAATACCTGGGCCGAGTTTTAAATACGAGGAGTATGGGTAGCAAATAGAGAAGGGCTGAGTCAGCCAAGGGGAGGTAGAGGCTGCAAGGTGAAGAAAGAAATTCACATGTTTAGTTAGACACTACTTAGCTGTGTGGCTCCACTACTGCTGAAGTAAGGTACCATAATTTCTTGCTCTCTATGGAATTAAATTCCCAGAGAAGAGGGATATACATCTTCTAATACTGTGCATACACCATTAATAATTTGTGAGTTAGAACTGTTCCTCCTGAACAATTCCTCTTACATGCTAGTGTTATGTTGAGAACAGGACTTTCAGAAAGATAATTTTAGGATAATGATCTATAAGGAGTGGTGTTTTAAAAATAGAACAAAAAGCAGTTCCAAGAACAAGACCTTAAAGGAGTGATTTTCCCTTTCATTAACCTAAAATAGATAGATTAATACTGATAAAGGTCTTTTCTTCTTGACATAAAATCTTTTGTAAGACCATGTTATCTGCATTCATCCCTAGAAAGAAGTTTCATTTTTAAACTGCTGTTTTTAACAAATGTAATAAGTAATAAACCCATGTGCACAAAACAAGTTATTTCAGCATTTAGTTTCTTGAAGGAATAAAATCATGTCTACTCACTCATCTGAAAAATATCTTCTGCTAAAATATTTTTAGAAGTTTTGTTTTCATTAATAACCAGATATAAAAGCAAGAATTTATTAGAATACTTTGAAAACAAACCATTTTATTAATAATTTTCCCTTTCAAAATATTATTGAAACAAAATAATTTTTATAAAATTCAGAATTCTTTTTGTGCACACGTGATGGATTATTGAAGTAACTGAGAAAGAGTGATAGGTAATTGCCAATGTAAATGTCATCAAGATACTACATATCACAAACATTTAGCAAGAATTTAAAGTGCTATGCAAATCTTACATGGTATCTTGCCAAAAGCCTGATCAGAGGTGTGTGATAGCACTATTGTGTTTCTGCCTCACTGCCAGAAGTGACTGACTCCAGTGCAGCATTGGCAGATGGACTGTTGTAGAATTGTAGAATGGTTTGGGATGGCCGGGACTTTAAAGGTTTTCTCAAATCCTCTGCCATGGACAGGGACATCTTCCACTAGACCAGGTTCTCATCAGTGCCCCATCCAATCTGCCCTTGTAAACTTCCAGGGATGGGGCATTCACAACTTCTGTGGGCAACCTGTTCCTGTTCCATCACCTTCACAGTAAGGAATTTCTTCCTAATATCTAATCTAAAGCTACCTTTGTTCAGTTTGAAGGCATTACCTCTTGTCCTGTGTCCTCATGTTTTCTTGTAAGGCATCTCTAGGAACTGGAAGGCAGTAATTGGTCTCTTCAGAGCCTTCTCTTCTCCAGGCTGAACAACCCAAACTCTCTCATCCTGCTCTCATAGGAGAGGTGCTCCAGCCCTCTGATTGTCTTTGTGGCCCTGCTCTATATTCACTCCCACTGAGGGCAGCACTCCAGGTGAGGTTCACCAGAGTGGAGCAGAGGGTCACCAGCATCTCTTTCAGTCCAGCAGTCCCGTCCTGTGCTTTGTATACATATATATATATATATATATACACACACACACACACATATATATATATATATATATATATATATATATATGTATGTATGTATGTGTGTGTGTTTAAATATAAAAAAAAAATTAACAATTCCAACAAGAATGTTCTGATTAGCCCTCAAAAGGTGCTTCTCTTCTCTGCTGACAGTAGAGGGAGCTTAGAAAACCGGCACAGACCTGATCCCAGACTCTTAGATACCTAAACCAGGGCAGTGAATTTGTCACTACATGTTTAACTGCTGGGCTCAGAGAAAGGCAAGAATATGAGGACAGACAGTGTTAATTTCAATTAAATATAAGGTCTAGTTATCATAGACTTCAGGAGTAAAATATTAATTTCACAGCTGGTAGATGAGATGAAACCTCCACTGACCTTAGGTGAGCAATTTTGGTCTTAAATACCATGCAGAATTAACCCTGCCTTGAAGACAGCTATGAAGATTAGTAACAGTATCCACTGGCATAGATTTATTTGTTTCTAGAAGTATTTACTGAACAGATCTTCAGGGTTAGATCCACACTTTGGCTTCTGCCAAGTTCCCACTGGCTTCAAGAAGAGTTAAGTGCCTTAATTTCCCTGTATATGTGGTCACTTGTAATTTGTTTTGAAAAAATCTTTTCTCTAAATGCGCCTTTATAGTGCTAGGTATTGCCTGAACTTATGCATCCAAAGTAACTAAACATAAAATATTTCTGCGTGTAGATGAGTTATTATTATGTTATGCCTTGGAAGGTGTCTGCATTTAGTAGATTGCTGCTTGAGCATCTGTTTGGACTGTGGTTTTGGAATGGTCTGCAAAGACAAAGAGGAGTTGGAATTGCTTCACCCTCATTTTCTTATAAATATTGTTTATGCTTGAGTATTTAATGTCACTTCTCTGTGACTACTCACTGTATTATTTTTGTTTGCTGTTTTTATACTCTTTCAACTGGGTCCCCAGCACCATACTGACCTGGACTACCAGAGTTCCCAAATAGCCTGTTGTCTAAACAGACAAGAAACTAGCTCATATGACCCTAAAACAATCTCAGTAATGCTGTGGCTTTCATCATGATCTCTGTGGTTCTGCTCCTTCTGATTTAATTGTTATTGTTCTGTGTTTGGTCATTCTTTTTATTCACATAGCTATTACTCATTTTGTGTTCCCTGCATCAGCCATAAATGAGACTTTATGGATTGTTCCTGTTGGAATGAAAAATGGGGCTTGGAACCAGATGTCATTTTGATGTAGTTATCTTAATTTACAAAGTTGCTGTCCCCTGAACAGGGTGTCCTTGCTCACAGTTCCAAGCATCTCTACTATTTAGCTGTCAGCATGGGTGTACTTGCCCACTCTTTCAAAGTCTCTGCTTTTAGTCCTTGTGCCTCCCTTTCACATAAATTTTCCCAAAGCACTCAAGAGCAAGCCTCCTTCCCCTACATTCGCTTTGTTGAAAGCGAGTGACGGATTCCTCTTGTGATACTGAGCGAGTAAAGTGCTTGCAGGGGATTTGCTTTCTGCTGTGAGCAGTTGTGCGGAACAGCAAGGAATTTACGGGCACTGCTTAAGCCCTTGGCTGGGACATGTAGTCCTTAAAAACTTAATTTGTGCTTGGAGGAGAGGCTCTGAGCTCAGGTCAGAGGCCTTGTTCAGAGAGGGGCTGGAACTGTGAATCCAAGGAGTTTCTACTGCTCCAAACCCTCACTGGGCCGTCATAAGGAGGAGGCTTTTCCTACCATCCTGATTTGGAAGCAGCACTGGAACATTAAGGCCAGCTTACTTCAGTGTCCCTTCCTCCCCTCTCTCTCCTGTGGCTGATGCAGCTGACTGTACTGATCCTCTTAGCATTTTAGCAAGGATTTTTTTCTGGGTTGTGTGATAGTATCTAATCATTAAAATCAAGTAAGTGTAACTAAGGGTTTGAACTTAGGGAACACATCCCTTTTTTGAGATAAATTCTCTGTAGTTTCCTAAAGCTTTGCAATTTTCAAAAATTATGATGTGTGGACTAAATGTAAGAGGGTTTTTTTTCCTGCTTTACAGTGTGTAAAACAATACATGACAATGGTAACAGGTAGTAGTCAAGTTGTAGATGTGTGTCTATACAGACTTCTGTTTACTACATGACAAATTTTGCATTCAACTATCAAAGACCTGCAGTCCTGGCCATTTCCCATTACATTATATGATTTATGTCCAACAGTAACTTCCACCTTTTCCCTTGACACACCCCGTTTAGCCCATCTGTGTGATGCATTAGTTCAGATATCACTGTATGTGTTGGTATGTTGTCCAGACAAGCTGACCTCATGCATTTCTGTTGGTTTTGTTCTTTGCTTTAGCTTGGCTTTGGATCTTTCCTAGGGATTGTTGGCATCTACCTGGTAGAAAACAGAAGACAAATAGTAAGTAACAGCCCTTTTAATTTTTGTCTCTTTATGTTTTTTGTATCAGACTGTATTAAATATGAAAAGCAGGGATTTCCAGTTGACTTAAAACTGCTTCATCTGCCTCAAAATCCTAGTCATTTGTTTCACCACTTCTGAGAAGTTTTAGAGAAGCATGAATGGGCCAGTAAGTTCTTTTGTATAAGGCAAAACAAAAGCAGCTTACTTTGTTTTACTGAATTTACTTTCCTGCTGGTTTAGTGAGTTGAATTGACTGAGGGCAGAATCACTTAAGTGCCAGAGCTTGGCCAGGACCATGTAAATGGGGATAAAATGGGAAGAGAGCAAAATAGCAGTTTGAGCAGCAACAGGCTACATGATCAGCTTCGCTCTAGCAGACGATCTCATCTTGTGCAAGAAGTTTAAGTCAGGAACACTTTCCTGAAATTATATGTGTTAAATAGAAGAAAAAAATCCAGAGCTCTTGCTGTCAAGATTGCCTGGCTATGTCAGACAGGATCTGAGATACTGTGTGATTTGTTTGTAGATGTAGCTTAGCTTCCCAGACCCTTTGCTTTTATTTATGTGAGGAAGTCATAGAAAGTCTTTGGGGCATCTTAGTAAAGGAAGGTGTAAGAAGGAGGAAGGAATTTGTCGAAATTCTTAACAATTTCCTTCCCCTCTTTGCAAAAAGTAACAGTCTTGGTTGAATAACAGCATGACCAATGGGCACTTTACAGTAGACTGATTATAGGCAAGCATCATGAAATATGATAAATTTCATAATGCAGAGCTTTCACTGGTATAAATCAAGAGTGGTGTAAAGCTCAGAGGAGGAACTGATGGATTTAGCTTAAGTTTTATTAACAAGTAACTACTTTATTTACAAGCAGTCATAATATCACTTCTTCATAGTATCACTGTTTTTTTGCATTACCTGTAAATGTCAGTAGTGTATTTGCAAGAATTCCCTTGCTTTTAACTTCCGTTTCTAGCTGGGTTTCACAAAGAAGTAAGATTTATAAAGCTGTGGTATTTGTCTCTGTGTTTTTCTGTTCCCTATTCCATTTTTTGAATATGTTGACCAGTTTCAATTCAGAAATTTCAGTTGACCAGACCGAATTCAGAAGGGAGGTAGAGAATTCAAAGCTGAGCAATTCCATCAAGTTTCATGAAAATTCACAGGTGGGTAGAGGAGAGAATTATGACTTAGTTCCCTCACAGTGGTAAAGGCTGCAATGTCAGCTCACCACTATTTAAAAGTAGAGAATCCAAATGGGACATGACTCGTGAGACAAAAATCTGCAGTAGGTTAGGTGTCATTAATTTTGCTACTAACAAACCGGCTTAATTAAGAACTATTGCTCCTGATTTCTACATCAGATACCAGGATGAACAGCAGGTTCCAAGCTGCAGGCTTAGTGCTCAGCAGATGAAAATAGCTTTATTTTCCACAGCATTCCTGCTACCTTACTAGCAGGCATACCATTTTGGGGTTGTTTGATTTTTCACTTTTCTTCTAGTCTGCCTCATGGTTTACTATACTTCTGTCGTAAGCAAAAATAAAGTGCCTGAAAAAGCTATAAAGTGAGTAAGAAGCAGTTAAAGTATGTATTCCTTGACATGTGTCATTTTACACAAGGACTGTGGAGATGTAAGTGTCCAGTGTGCTTGGGATTAGTGCCTGCTTGCATTTCCCAGCATGGAACAGGGAAAACTGCTTTCTGCTTATAACATTTACAGATGGTTTGTCTGTTGGAAGATTGGGTTTCTGGGGAACAGCCTAAGAGAATAACTAGAAAGTTTAATTACGCTTTTTTCCTTGAGAACCATCTACAGTGGGTCTTTTAACACTGTCTTTGCTGAGACTGAGCTGATGGTTTTAAAACTTGTGGAAATGAGATTGAAAGGGTTTACAATGGAAGGCGGTAGCTATTCCCTGGGACATAATTGAGTATATTTGATTGGAAGGGTTTAGGGCAACTTTAACGAATTTGCAGCCATCAGCAATATTACAAAGATTTATATAAAGACAGAAATGTAGCATAAATGTTATATTCCTGTACCTCAAAATTATATGCATTGCAGCAGGACAGAAAAGGGAGTGGAAAGAAAAAGAAATTGCTTACTCAGTTGCTTCTATATTAACTAGACTACCTTTGAGCAGTTACTGCAGTATAATTTGAATTTAACCCAGTGTAGCTCTGACAATTATCTGGCCCCTGTAATGACTCAATACTTAATTTTTTATTTGCTATTTAAATTGAAAATGAATGCAAATTCAATTGCACTAGGGGAAAAATATCTATTTCACACTGACCATTCTACTTAAATCTATTTTTCTTTTTGTCTTGAAGTTCTATTTCACTGTGACCCATCCATTTTAAGTCCAGGTTCTTTCATGGTTGATGAAATGCTAAATGCAATATAAAATATATAATGACTAGCAGAACCAGTACAGCAAAATCCCAGCACTCAGTAACTGATGAGCATGGAGTTTGAGAAAGAACAAAAGCACGGTTAGGCAGATTGGACAATGGTTTGTTCTTAAAACATGACATTAATAATGTTGCACTTCTTTGACCTCTTTCTTGGCATTCCAGAGCCCGCAGTGGGAGTTCAATGTGCTGACCAAGGTATAACCCTTAATTTAAAGGAACTGCTGCTTGAAGAAGCAGGCTCTGCCTCATTGACTAGCATGATTTCACTTCAGCTCTTAGCAATTGTGCTTGGCTCTGATATGTAAAGCTTGGCACCAGCAGAACAAAATTTCCCTTTGACTAAGGATTTGCACTGATTTGGAATGTTTCTAACTGGCAAACAGAAGGCATTTCCAGCATAATGTGTTGCTGTCCCTTTTTGCCTCTCCTGCACTCTGCAAAGAAGTTATGGATTGAAGAGCAGTGTATAGCTGTATGTTGTTTCATTCCAAAGGCACACCTAGTCCAGCCAGATGGGTGAAAAACATGATACTGCTCAAATCAAATGGATTTGATTGTAAGACATGAAGTGTTCTCACTTGTTTGCTTGCTTGCCATCTCCTCACATTACAGTAAAAAGTATTTCCAGTTAGGAAATGAGATGCTGAAATTACATACAGCAGTGGGGAAGGCTGTGTGTGTGTGGGGCTCCTGGCAGTAGAGTTGAGCCGAGAACAGTGAGCAGTGCTGAGGGAGTGCTGTAACATATTTCTCCTCAGAAAATATGTGGAGGTGGCATGAGCTTGCACCCAGAAATGAATCCTTCCCTGGATGTGCAATGTCGATATGACACCATGCATGTAGTTTTAGCTAACCCAGTGGATAAACCGAGCAGTGGCTCACAGTTTCCACTCACACCTCTCTCCAATGCCAGCCTCACCAAGCCATACTGTTTGCAAGGCTGAAAATGAGCACCCTGAAGCTGTGGTGCCTACAAGGGTGATGGGGACATTGAAGGGTAGCAGAATACTGCCAGGATTTTGAATGTTTGCAATATCACAGTGCTGCCTGCAATAGCACTCACTAGGGCTGTGGGAGCTACAACGACAGCAGCACAGTTGGGGCAGAGAGCAGGCAGGAAGGGCATGGCAGGAGGTATAGGAGAAAAAAGGACACGGGGAGGATGGGGTGGGGTCATTGGAGCAGGAGTGACCCCTCATGAGATGGTGAGTAAGCACAAACCTTGGTACTTAGGATGGAAGCAGTTGTGTGCAGCAGATCTGACACCCAGTCATCCACTGCTGAGTCTTCCTCACGTTTTCTTCATGCTAACAAACATTTAATTTTCTCACTGACATGTCTAGGATATACTCCAATATAAACCTAGTGCTCAGCCTGGTCCTTCACTTGTTCAGATAGATGGAGGCAATGCTTCCAATAAAGCAGAATTTGAAAGCACGAAGAAGGTACAAACATGGAGCTCTGCACACAGACGGAAAAGACAAAGTTATTTATTCAGGCTTCTCAAGGGATGCTAAGTTTAGGTCCCTTAATATGCTTGCTTCCCAACCTCTGTCAACAAGACTGAGATTTCAAATGTGGTGTTGAAAAGACACTATAGCTGAAGTTGGAGAAACAAAGCAATAATTTTCTGTTGATAGACATGCCTAACAATGCAAGCATCCCTGTCCTGCACTGACATGGTGTGAAGTAGTATTTTAATATCACCTCTGATTATTTTCTTGACACGAGACTTTACACCTGTTTCGGAATAGAGGATTTTTTGAAACAGTTACATGTGAGCCAGCTTTCAGAGGAACCAATCCTCTTTCAGTTTTTCCAAAACCAATATATCCTGTAAATTATGCCCATCAAAAAATGCCTACTGGGCATTTTATGTAAAGGTGATGGTTATTAATATCTACACCCCCCAAAAAATACTGCTATATATACACATAATTAGCTCTGTCCAAACATGTTCTGTTTCATTTGCTGTTTGCAAATCAAACATTCTGGAAGAAATTAGCTTTAGTGCAGATTTTGATCAAAGATACTAATTACTGATTGATTTCATATCACATATTAGGCTAATTAAAGCAGCTTGTTTTAATAAAGAAAGACCACTGAAATTCTATAGATCCCTTGAGACTATCTTTGATGTTCCTTTGCAAATAAATGGAAGAAGCCTTTGCTGTTGCAGGGGAAATACAGAAAACGTAAAGTCATTCTTTGTAATTACCAAGTTATTATTTCTTTCCTAAACTCAAGTTTCTGATAAAGTTAACAGCACATCTTCTTTCAGTGTTGACTTTCTGTATGCTCATATTTCACACAGTTCAGAGAAAAACAAATAATGCTGAGGTAAAAGCAATAATAATAGAAGAAATTAGTAATCATCCTCCTCTTGTTTCACACCTTTAAAATGATTGAAACTGAAAAGACCTACTAATACCTTTTCAGGCATAAATGTGTGCTAGGTTTTGTGGTGTGATCCAACTGCATATTTCGAAACCAGACAAGGTTTATATAAGGATAATCAGAATAGGTTGACACTGACACTTGAACGAACTCGAGTGCCTCCTCTTTATGTATCTGCATTTTTTCAAAATATAACAGCATCTTATCAGCTGTTAAGTTCAAGCAGCTTATTCTTTGAGAATGTCTCCCTGCTGTCAAGACTAGCTTTTTAAAACTGTAATGAGGTGCTCTTCAGAGGCATCTTACTATCTCTTTAGGTTCTGGAAGAGACCTTGAAGGGTGGTTTCAACTAGATTCTTTAGTTAGGAGTTTTAATTAGCTAAAGTGTGTTAAGAAAAGATCCTGTGTTAAGTGACAATTATATTTCTCTTCTATAATACTGAAGATATTACAAAAGATATCATATTATAATTCTGTCTGGTTTCGAGTTGAGAGCAGAGCAGCCTATGTATAATTGGCCCATAAGCATGGTGTAGTCTTGGGTATTAGCTGCCTTATTTTGCAGGAAACAGTTTTGAGAACCTTTTTTAACCCTTTTTGGAAGGGGTTTGGAATGTGGTCTATCCATGGTAGGTCTGGGAAATCTGTATTATTCCCTGTAATGCTGGAGAATATTCCATAGAAGCTGGAGTAGAAGTGAGATGAGTAACTGAAGATGTTTTGAAGGCTAAGTTACTTCAGCTGCAGAGGAGGAGGATAGGTGATAGGTGGGTATGAAAGCACCATCCAAAATGAAGACAAGTAAAATTGAGAGAAGAAAGTTCTGTGGGCAAGTAAAATGTAAATAAGTGGAAAAGTTGTTTCTAATAGTGTAATATGTGAGACAATAATGAGACATTTTACTATTATTAGTGTTATATATTCCATGAATAAAGACTAAGTAAAATACTTTCAATTTCTTTATGCAGTTCTTCGACCTTGTGCATTAAATATGAGGATTTCCAATTTATAATAAATGTAAATATCCACTGATACAAAGAGTTCTTTTCTCTTCCTTCCTTTGCTCCTTCCTATATCTCACTGGCTCTTTCTGCTCCACTTCCCTGTCCTGGCTAAAAGTACTCTCAACTGGCTAAGTGAGTAAAAAGGTTCACAGCCAAATGAGCATCAGACATAGCAAAAGTTAACTGGTGGGGCTGCATGGATAAGGGTAGAGAGGAATCTGTGGGAGGAGGTTACAAGACTTGTCCCTTTTGCTAGGAATAATCTGTTATATCAACTCTCTATGGCGTGAAACCATCATCTAAGTGTTGTCAGTGAGTTAAATGCCTGAAGATAGATAGCATGAATTTCCCAACAGTGCTTGAGAATTTTGAAATTCAAGGACTCAAAGACAAAAATAGATGCTTTCACTGTGTGAATTTTACCAAAGAAAGTGTGGGAGATGTTTAAGCTCTTCCCTGATCTAGTTCCTTACAGACTGGCATTTCATATTACATGTCTAGAGGTGTATGCTTTCAGATTTCACCAATGCAGACTCATCAGCTAGACATGCAGATATTTATTTATGTGTAAATATTATTATACAGAAATTTACTATGACATTATAATCATATAATACATAACCTGTAATATATGCTCACACAAGTACATATATGTATTTACAGCTGACATGTCCTGGCAAATACTTATGACAATGACAAAGAAGTCTATGCCACTGTGCCACTGACATGTCTTTATTGTGCCAAATGCATTTTACACTCTTCATGGATGTGTGTGCCAGGTTGTTTCAGCTGGTAGAGCTGTAATGGGAAGCACAGTCAGGTCTGTAGCAATCTTTGTACTCCATCATTAGGGATGTGTCTGTCTGACATAGCTAGAGATGCCACCAAGTACCTCCACCTGCAGCCTAGCACTGTAATTCCTTCCCTCCCACACAGCCCTATGCTGGTCCTCTGGTTGTACCAGTCCCAGGTCTTATCCACCTCAGGTTTCTCACCTCACTGGAAGAAAGAAATGGAATATTGGTTACAGAGGGGAGAAATTTTGAGAGTTTCTTTGGTTTCTATTTGGAGGGCTTTCTTAGCAAGCAAAATTACTTTAGTTTGCTTCTGGAAGCTTAAATTCTATAGAAACAGAAAGAAGATGCATACATATATGAATGAAAATATGTCTTTCCTCTACTAGAGCTTATTTTCCGTTCTGCAGTCTTTAAAGGCTGTCACCATTCTTTTGAGTCAGAGACTCAAGCCACAAAGTCAGTTTAAGTTCTCTATCTTATTAAGTGTCAGTCTTTTGGGATATGGTTCCTTTCAGATCTTGCTTGGCAAGGCACATGAGATTAAATGCCTAATAAGGCACTTTTTAACTGCCACTTTGTTTTCTTGTGCTGTTTATGTAACAAAAGTGTTGCTGACACACAGTTGAAAAAAAAATGGACCTTATGAGCCCTGAAATGTGTTTGAGGAGCAATAAAGATATCAGTTACTCTTCCTAGCAAGCAGGAGCATCAGGTAGAAAGACTCAGTGAGGAATCTGATACAAGTTCTGGTGTGTGCATGGTGAAGAAGGTGAGGTGGGGTGTGCCCCATGAAAAGGACAGGCAGTTTCTGAACCTCTTGTTGAAGAATTACCTTAAATTAAATAGCTGAACATCCCTGATGGACAGATACAATCTTTCAGACTCTGCAGGTAGAATTTCACTATATGAAAACTTGTTATTTATGCATTTCTATAAATTGTGTGTGTGTGTGTAGAAACCAATGCAGTCACTGTATAGGGAAAGAGAATTTGTGAAAACAGAGACTTTGGTGTAAAAACAGTTCTTGCTGCTAAAACAGTCACCTCTGACAGTCTTGATGTATGTAATATCCACTGTTTTTTATCAGGAAGCATAAACTTTTATGACACATGGTATGCTATGTATTTTTGGTTTATTGTTCTCATACCGCTCTGAACAGCTGTTTAAGTGATGAACTTACCTTGTTCCAGCTTAAGCAATAAAAGAGCATCCATAAAAGGGAATATGTGATGAATTCCTATAATGTCAGCACTGTTGAACAGTGAATCTAATTTTTTTTCACTTTTGTTCCCTTTCCTTTAATGCTGTGTTTAGCTTTTTCTTCTAGACTGAATTTGATGTCCTTAAATGTGTAATAATTTTTAACTGTTCTTATCTAAGTGCTTTTGTTGATGTTTGCAAAGGTGAATTCCTACCAGTTTGAAGTGCCTACTGGACTAAGACTTGATTAAGCTGGTTCCAAAACCATTAGTATTTCTCCAGCTGTGAGATCCAGATGATTTTTTTTTCTCTTTTCTGTGTAAAGGTGGCCGGAGAGTGGCACTATCTGGGAAAGCACACTAGACTGAACTGCCCTGAGAAGCCCCAGTAACGATAAGAGTGTGAAACAGAGAATCACACACTCAACACCTAATTTAATGGGATGGTAGAAAAGTAGAGTGCTATTTAAAAAAATCTCTCTATAAGGAGCAAAAACACAGGTGGAGCAAAGCATATGCACTGTACCTCCTTGAAGTAGAGAAAGTCAGCCAGTCGGGTGGTTGGATCAATTCAGACTTGGGACAAAATACAGCAGCACTGTTTGAATGAGCTGAGTAAAGCTGAGATGAGCTGCTGCTAGAAGGAAATCAGTAACTGCAGTAATGATTACTGGGATGATCTGGGGTTCTTAGGTGTTGTGGAGTCCTAAAAGAGCACTGATAATAAAAGCTAACCCTGCACCAGGAAAAATCCCACTTTTTTTTTTTGTTTCCTTCTGTTTCTTGTCTCAGAAAATGTAAAGCAAGTACAGTTCAGTCTCATTTTTTTAAAAAGTTGTTTTAATAATATCTGTTGGACTCCAGTGAAGTCTCAGATTCTACCAAAGTCCCAGGAGACTTGATAGTGCATCATCAGTGGTGGCATTTTTAACTGAATCAAGACAAGCATTTTACTCATCAGTGAATGAATGAATGAATGATCTTGAATTTAATATGTGTTCATTTACACATATATCATATTCATTTTCGGATTGCAATGTAATGGTGACTCCAGTTTCAAAGTCTTAAGTGCACAAAAAATGCTTGATACAGATTTTTTATTCTGTAGATTGGTCATTCTAGTAAAGATTTGCTTTTAAAACAATTTGAAATAATTTCCTAGCTATTCTAAGTCTGGTTTTGTAGCTGATATTAGATTATGAGAGAAGAAAGAATGTATTAATCAGGTAACCTTTCCCAGTAATTTTGTTTCATGTTTCATAATGGCTGTTGATTTAATTCCCACCAGTCTTTCATTGCTTGAAGATAAAAATATAGGAAAGTTTGTCTTTATTTCATATAACATTTTTCACAGAAACTGTATCTTCGTATGTTTTATCAAGTTAGAAAAAAAAAAAAGACAAGAATAATTACAGAAAGAGCAAAGCAAATGCATTGGTATAAATTAAGGATTAGTGCTCAAGACAACATTTCTAGAGAGTGAAAACAACAGAGGGACCCAGACCAGGGAACTGCTAGAGTTAGCATACAAGGTTTTATTTTGACAGTACAATGTTAAGGCAAAATGTTTCCATGCAACGTTTCTAGGGACAGTTTTGAGGGATGAGCTCTCATGCCCTAAAGGGAAACAGCAAGCAAAGACGGCTGTGGGAGCCTTCCTGGGGCCCAGCACAGCCATCACACAACCCTGGGCATGTGCCACTGTGTTCAGATGCTGAATTCCCCCAGCTCCATAACAAACTGCCACAGCAAATGGCACACGGAAAGTTCCCAGCAGCTTGAGTAGTCTGTTCATCTGATCAGTAAAGAAATAGTCCCTGTCCTAAAGAGGTCTGTGTGTGCCTTTAGGAGCTGGAGTAAGCAGTCTCAGAACCTGTGCTCCCTTTCTTTTCATACTCAACTTGCTGCATAAACCTTCTTGGGCTGGGGGAGAGATAGGACCTCTAAGTCACCCCGTTTCACATTTCCTATTCCTTGGATACTTCTGCAGTCCCTTGCCATTGTGTGTAGCCTAAATGATGAATTATCTACAAAAGTTTAGCAGCAATACTACTGGAAGAGAAAAAGAGAAATCAATGTGCCTACTTTTTTACTTTTATGATGCCTACATATGATAAAAATTAACGGTGAGTACCTAAGGTGTAACAAAAGATGTTGTAAATCCTGCCTTTCACAATTTTTGCCCTTCAGGATGTGGGGCAGGGAAAAACCCGTAATTTTCCCCAAAGAAAATGCTACTTTGATTTTGAAAGTGGATTTTGATCTTGTTTTTTCTCTTTGGCATAGTAATTTATACCTCTCATGTGGTTTCTGTATTCTTTTTCCTTTGTTTATTTAATTAATTCGACCTTTCTGTGCATGTGAGGTTGTTTAAATTTCTCATGGGATTTCTCTCCTGCCTGTGTTACACCAACTGGCCTTTTCATGTTGCCATTTTTCCTAATTATCCCTGACACGATACTGGGAAACAGCAGACTTCTTCACAGACAGTAAAACAAAAGTCTCCTTGACCACAAACAACAAAATAACCCCAGTCCTTATGATTTATTCATTACAGCTAAAACCTAGCTTTTACTTTGATAATCCCTAGGACTGTAAATTACATGGAACAGGTGAAACAATCTATTAGTTGCTGTCAGCGCTTCTGCCTCCTTCTGTCATGGCTACATGGTGTCACCTTCTCGTTTGCACTGAATCTAGCACTCATCTCCCTGCAGTCTTCTGACTTAACTCATTGGAGGGGATGAGTAGTTTCTGCCTAAGGAGTGGATTTCACTGGCTTCCTGTGTGTTTGGGTAAGCACAGGAGCTGGGATGAAGGGATACAGCCCTTTGGGACAGAGAGCAGGGGAAAGGGCTGGAGAGCAGGGAATCAAACTAAGGATTGGAGAAGAGGATGCCCTTTGAGTTGAACAACCACAGTCCATGCCCAGAGGTGCTATTAACAACAGAGAGAAGGAGGGAAATCTGAATCAAAGATCTTTGGTCTTGCTGGTAATATTGAACAACATATGACCTGACTTGCTGAATTCAACAGTGATTATACTGTGAAAAGGCCATCATTTTCTAGCTTGGTCACTTGATCTAAGGATGAGACTTAATCTAACCACCTGACAACACAGAATCATAGAATCACAGGATGGTTTGGATTGGGAAGGACCTTAAAGAGAAGATCACCTAGTTCCAACCCCCCTGTCACGGGTAGGGATATCTTCTGCTAGGTCAAGTTGCTCAAACCCCATCCAACCTGGTCTTGGACAGTTCCAGGGATGTGACATATGCAGATTCTATGGGCAGCCTATTCCAGTGCCTCACCACCTTCACAGTAAGGAATTTCTTCCTAATACCTGTTGTATTCCCTTTAGGAATGCTTTTCCCCCAAAAACCCCTCCCCCAGAAACTGTGACCGGCTTGGGTTACCTGCCCCCTGGTCTCTTGACCTATAGGATCGGCCAGGTAACCTGACCCCGACCCCAAAGGTGATAAAAACCCCTCTCCCCCCATGTGATCGCTCTCTCTCTCCGGATTCCCTTCAAGGAATAAAGGCCTTGGAATACATCCTGGGGTAAGAGGGCCTCTTTTGCAACTCTCTCTACCCTATTCTGTAGTTCCCTCTTCCAATACTCCCCCTAAATCTGGGCTGGCAGCTTGTGGGGGGGTTAAAGGGACAGGAAAAACTACAAATACCTAATCTAAATTTTCCCTCTCTTAGTTTGAAGCCATTCCCCCTTGCGCTCTGACTATATGTCCTTATGAAAATTCTCTCTCCAGCTTTTTTTTTGTACGGTTCCTTTAGGCACTGGAATGCATAGTTTGGGCAGTCATGAAAGTCTTTCATCATTATGAATTCTTGTCATTGTAACCAGTGCACAGCTCTGACTGGAGTTGGCTTTAATGCATAACGAACATGATGTAATCCCATCTCCTGTGGTGTGACAACCCTCCAGCAGAGACTCAATTACAGCCATGCCATTATTTAAGGACCAGCTATGGAAAGCATATGTTCTCAGGCCATAAATGGTGGAACATATTACCTGTTGTAGTGAGAGACCTCCTAATTAGCTCAGTTGTGAAAACTTGCCTAAGCTTCATTTTCATCACAGTGGCAAAACATCTGTCCCAAGGGCAGAGAAAAGAATTGGCTATTTGTGAGAAGGGGCCACACAGGAGAGGGCATTCCAAATTAGTCAAAATTAGCTCACAATTAAAGTACTTATATACAGGCCCATTTCACAAGAAAGGCAGTGCTTAGTTGACAGCAGCATCTTAAATACAATGGAATGCAATGAGTTTAATTGTCTTAATTTTGCGGGCTATTAATCTATAGACCCACTGAGGTACCATGGTAACAGATGCAGCTCCTGGCTGAGATTAGTTGTTCCAGTTCCCTGTTTGCACCAGGGTGGAAAATCATTCTCTGTTTTGGATTTGTGATAAGATTTTTTGTAAACTTCTACTCTTACATCATCATTCCCATTGAAAAAGTGCAGCAGATTTATTTAAGCCCGTAATTCTGATCTTGGGGACATGGGAAAACCAAACCAGTAAAAAGGCCCACAGAATTAAACTGTATTTTGGGGGATGTAATGCTGGGGCAGCCTACAACAAACTGCCCCGTGTGTTTTTTTTCCAAATACTTGAACATGTGAGGGAATAAAAAAAGATTTTGCAAACCTGTGGCATAACATTTACACACCCTTTTGCAAAGACTTAACTTTCTAGAGCAAAAAATATTGAATGACAATGGTTCTCAATTTACATCAGTCGGGGTAATTCTGATTCCTTCTCTGCCAGGAAAAGAATCCAGAGAGGCTTGATGAACAGCACAATGCTTGGAGACATTGGAGGATGTGCAATGCAGAAGTAGCCATTTAACATGAGTCTGTTAGATGTCATGTAACTTGCATCCAGTACTAAGGTGATTTCAAAAACAAAAATCCATGCATTTTTCACTCTCAGGTTTACTTGGTCTAAATCAAGAGCATAAGGCATCTCACACAGCATCCAGTGCTAGAAATGACTGTCATTATCTGAGAAGTTGTGCTTTTTGGCTCAGGATAGGTAAAGGCTAAATCAGAATCATGAGGAAACCTGGGATGTGCCAGAATTGGGAATCTCGCTAGCTCCCAGAAGTATTCCACAGGGATGTTGGAAACAGCCAGAGAGGTGCCAGCTTGTAGTCAGCATGTGCTTATGCTGAGGAGCAATGTGGTTTTCTGTGGGTCTGCTGGCTGCAGGTCTCTACGTGTCACACAGCAGGGACATGGCACCATCAGCGTGTGACTCAGCACACAGTGTGCCTGGGGACCTGAGGTGCAGCATTTGTGTGCAATGGGTATATGAGAGTGTGTCTGCAGCTGGGGTGTCCTCATCAAACTACCTCTTGGGTCTGGTCTCTGGCCAACCCTTAACTCAAAAAATGGGAGACTTAGCTGCCAGCTCCCTGTGCCAGGTGCATTTCTGGCAGCTGAACAAGAGTCTGTGAGCAGCATCCCTGGCCATTGTGTGTCCCCTGTTGCCTTCGCTTGTCTCACTTATGCAGGAGGGTGACAGTGCAGGCAGTGGTGTTGTATGCTTGCTGAAGGACAGGAGGTTGTCCAAGATGGGTGAATTCTGAGAAAAAATGCATGTCTTTTCTGAAAGAAGGCAGTATGCAAGAATTTAGCAGTCCAACCTTTCACTAGTTTTGCATTTTTGAGTGTTTTCATAGTTTTGTGACACAGCTGAAGATAGATTACAGCTCTTTGGTTAATACTGTAGACAAAAGTCCCTCATTCCATGTGCTGTTTTGTTCTCCCTTTTGCTAAAACCTCTCTGTTAAACAACTGCCTTTTGAGTTTGATTGTTAGGCCCACACAGCACAGTTTTCAGTGTTTAATAATTAGTTTTATGGCTCCTTTGTAAATAATCAAATTATTGTATTCTGTACAACAATCAGGAGTAAATATGTTCTGTTGGTAACAGCTGTAGAGAAGCCTGGCTGCACACCATTGGAATAGCAAGAGCAAAACTGTTTCTTGAATAGCTGTTCAAATATATTGCTATAAATAATGAATAGTTGTCCTGACAAAGCATAATGCTGTGGAAAATGGAGATAAAATGATGTGATGGATCAGTATTTATTTTTTTTTAAAGTGCTATTTCTTTTACCTGTCAGCAAACATTCTCTATCTTTAAAGGAACTGCATTGCTTCTCTTTTTAGACAGTCCTAGGCTTGTGAACTCACTGCTCCAGCAATCACCTACTACTTGGGAAAATTAGCTTTTGAATTTACAACAGCTCTTCATTTGGTTGTCTTGGCAATTTTCAGAAGTAATTAATTTTGTACTTGCTTTTTTATGTTTCTCACGTTCTTAATAACTAATGGGAGATTTGAGACAGAATATAAATCTGTAATTTTATTTTAAGGAATATTTTTAGTGGTGCTCTTGTATTATTATTTCTTTTCTTGTTCAAATATATATAAGGCACTTTAAGTCATAAAAAGCTCTCAGTGTCATGTTCAGCCACTTTGGCATCATGATAAATATTACGTCAGTCAAGAAACAATATTGATTCTGAAGGGACTGCTGACTGAAGTAGTCATGGATAAGAACAGCAGGCTCTGGCTGTAAACCTTTGACTTGCACACATCTCCTTGGAAGGGTAGATCTTCAACATGACTGAGGAGCGCAATGACAACTCCATGGCTCCTTTCTATACCGTGATTTACTGCACCTTTAAATGTGGTCTCCTAAAGCTGAGACTGAAAGGTGAGACTGAAAGGCCAGCACACTCATTAGATGATTTAAGCTATCTCAATGAGTGCACAATGTTGGTTTGGGGATTGTAGATCATCAATAAATTGTTCATGTGTGAAATGAAAAGCCACCTTGAGGTCAGCTTCCAGTAAATATATCTTGAGCTCAGGCAATTTGGAAACACCTGGCTTAGCCCACTGATTATTTGATTGACTGCCATGACTTGAAAAACAAGATAGAAGTATCAGTCAATAATGGCTTAATCAGAACATTTAAACACTGCTGCTTTTTCAAATAAAGAGATCAGGATTTGTAGCAAATGTAGCTGCCACAGGGCAGCACAGCCCACTACTCTTCAGTGATAGGAATCCACTGCCTTCTCCATCTGATTAATTGCATGCCAAGATCTTTAGACAACCAGATTCATGAGACATGACCTTCCACACCAGAGAGCCACAGGATAGCAGAGGTTGAAGGGTGATGCAGCCAACAGTTTTTTCCTAGGGTTTCAGCAAGATGAAGCTGGCTGCAGGGGGAGTGCAGCAGGTTCCAAAATCAGCTAATACCATCAACCTCAGCCACGTTTGTGTGCCCCTTTTCTCCCCATGCAGAGGATTCCAATTCCACAGCAATCCCTATGGCAGTGCTGACTCACCTCTGATTGCATGAGACATGAGCTAAGGGGAGATTAAAGGAGTGTGTCAGAAAGAACTGTGATTCTTCTGCTTTTAGGTTGTTCTTTTTGCCAGTTCTCCAAGAACTCTTGCCTCCAAGTGGGTGATATTGCTTTGACCTGTGCACCCAAGCTGTGGGTGTATATGGCTGTAGTTTCTTACTTGCCCAATATAAATATTTTTGAGAAAAATCACCAATGCTGCATCTCCTGGAAGCACTATTGACATCGTACTGTTCTTAACCTAACACAAGCTAAAGAGTCCATTTTTCAAGTGAGTTAGTGATGCCTTACAAATTTGTGAAAATGGCATCTAGGTAATGGAGATTTTGTATAAGCAAAAGGATATGTTAACGGTATGGATATAATTTTGGTAATCTGTACCTAGGCATTTCAGGATTACATGTTGTAAAGGAGCATTTAATGACTAGTTAAATGACAAAAAGGTTCCACATTCTTAACTGAATCCCTTTTCCATGTGCTCTATCAATAAAAGAATGCTGTTCTGTCAGTTTTCAAGAAAATTTTTAATCTGTTCTTGCTAATAACTGTAACAATACTGTTGTAAATTAAAATCAAACTATCATAAAGGATTTTACAAAGGGTTCCTCTTGTGGCTTTGCCTGAGAAATGCCAGACATGAGAAGTATACATTACATTACATTAAAAAACATAGCCAGACAGTGCACGTTACGTTCACCTTATACCCTGCAAGAACCCACTCCTTCAAACTCGGTGCAGTTTCCACAACATCACAAAATCCTCTAATATGGGAGGGGAAGGACTGTCAGTATCTCTCCCTCATCTGATGGCATTGGGGCTGACAAACCCAGGGGAGTGCCTTGCCAAGCATACAGTTGTTCTTTCAGGGCTTCCTCTCACCTGGCTCACAGGACTGAGCCCTACAGATGTGACCTCAGAAGAAGTCAGTGTCATCTCAGACATGTGTGCCAACAGCACACTGACTGGTCCCCAGTGGAGATGTATTCCACATTCTTTCCAAGTCCTGTTGCTCCCTCCAGTGAATGGGGCAGGAAGCTCATGGTGTGTGGGCTTGTTCCAGCCCTGCAGTTGCTGTCAGAGCTGCAGCACAGCAAGCTGGGGGCTCAGCATGCCCAACCTGCACAGCCTTTTCCCCCAGGCCCTCCATACCAATGCTGCTTGTGCCAGAGCTGTGCTCCAGCACTGCGCCATCCGCAGTCCTGCTGAGAGAGAATTAATAGTGCTTAATGAATGAAGCAGTTTGGGAGGTAGAACAAGGTCTGAAGCTCTGGTAATAGGTTGATGAAGACATTGTGCACCTGTGCTGCAGCTGGGACACTCTGAGCTCTGCTGTGCTCTGCTCTGCCAACTCTGAGACTGAGGGGCAGGCTGGAAACCCCAAGAAGGGCAGGGGCCAAGGCAGCACACCCCAGCCCTTCCATAGATACCAGTCCTCTGAATCTCTGATTTTGTTGTGGCATAGGCTATTTGGGACAATAAAAGATTCCTGATCATTCACAGGCCAGTTATTAACTTACTACAGATGCCTTTATTGATGTGAAATACTACCATGTAGTAAAGCTCTAAAGATTTATGTGAGCCAACAGGAACATGACTTTTTGCTATGTCCCTGTGGAAGCAGTGCTGTTTTATTAAGTAAGTTGATTTGGAAGAAATCACCATTGAATTTAACTCTCACAGCTGACCTAATTTTCTCTTGAAAGATTTAAACTTTTCTGGTAGACTTGATGGTCTGTCAACTCACCGTCATGATTTTCTGCCTTTTTACTAGTGTATGACTGTCATCCTGACACACTGATCTAAAGTGAATTACAGCAGTGGGAACCAGCATTTCAGAATACTAGAAAAATGAGTGTACTTGTTTTACTTAAAGAGTTATACTGAAAAGATTGCTCAGTCTGTTTTTCTCTTCTCAGCTGGTGGCCTCCATCGTGTTTATCAGCTTTGGTGTGGTAGCAGCCTTCTGTTGTGCAATAGTTGATGGAGTGTTCGCAGCACGACACATAGTAAGTACAGTCATTTTTGTCATCTTTCAATTTTGATTATTTATGTCATTTCTTGCAGGAAAGTATTTTCTTTTGGTTATGTTTAACAGTGTATTAGGAATTTTAATAGTTCTGAGTGGAGATTCCAAATAGAAAGGTTATATAAAATGATATAATGAAAGGCATGCTAAAAGGTGTATCTGCTTAGAAAAGGAAGATATTTCAACCACTATCAGTATTTGTTTCCTATTGCACAAAGGCTTTGTGGGCACCATAAGGATTTGGAATGCACCCAGTGATGATTGCCAGAAGACCTGATGGGATTTGAATATGCTAGTTTATATGTTAGAAATGTGTTGTTTGCTGTTCTATCTTTTGTGATAGAATACCTAAAAAATCACTCTAAACTCTAGCTTTTAACTGAGCTTTGATTTCCAAAACCATCAGGAAATAAGTAGTCATATGTGTTAACAGACATTAGAGGTCAGATGTAGTATGCTAAATAATACAGCAAGAGCCTCTCTCTGCTATGAAATGCCATGGGCCTGCTCATCTTTCTGCTTATGTTCATTGAGGGGCAGCATAACTCCACTGGCATCAGTGAGACCCTGCTTGAATTTCTGTTAGCAAATACCTCAGAATTAATAGGCTTTAGATCACTTGTAGCATAAAGTTATAAACCGATTTATATTTTACTGTTACGGAAGAGGGCTTTAAACCAAATGTGGGTTTCTGAGCCTCATGTGCACTGCACAAGACAAAAGACATCTATTGATATAAAAAAACTGAGGTGTACAATGTGAGCCTGGATAAATTCTTTGGATTTTAGTCATGTTTTGTGCTATGCAGACCCTGCAGGATGCCAAAGTGGCCTGCTTTTTCTTGGATTTACCCTGTAGTTGGTCTGGATGACACCTGATTTAACAGTCTCTGACTAGCATAGGCCCAGAGAGCCTGTCCATGGGACCTGCTCAAATGAGGAGGGGAGCGAATTCCAATTTCAATTCCTTACTCCAGAACATTCAGTGGTTGTGCCCTGGAAAACCACTGCCACTTACTGAATTTTTGGATCTGTCCTGGAGCAGCTGAGAAAACTGGGGTTGTTTAGTCTGGACAAGCAAAGGTTATTTGTCTGAAAGAAGGTTATAGTAAGGTGAAGGTCAGCCTCTTCTGCTATGTCCCAGTTAAATATTTGAGAAGAAATCGCCTTAAGGTGAGTGAGGGGAGGTTCAGATTGGATACTGAGAGAGTGGTTAAGCATTGGAGATAGTTGCCCAGGGAGGTGGTAGCATCACCATTTCTGGAATTGTTCAAGAGGCATCTGGATGTGTCACTTAGGGATATGGTGCAGAGATGATTTAGGGTTGATGGTTGGACTGGATGATCCTGAAAGTCTCTTCCAACCTTGATGCTTCTGTGATTCTGTAATTTCCCAGGAAACTGACTTATTTCTGTCCTGGTTTAAAGTGATCATTAGGAAGTTGTTCACATGGCACTTGTACAGTCTTACACTTTATAACTGCAGTGCAGCTGTGCAGCCACAGCCCCCTGCTGCTGAGGGTAGACACAGCTTCTCTGAGGTGAGGTACTGTGTCAGGGGACTGTGTGTTCAGTCTCAAGCACATACACATTTACATCTCACCTTTGTAAGAGTTTCCAGTAGAACAGCAAAGCACACCGAAGAATAAGCATCTTACAGTCTGGGGTGCAGTTCTGTATCTGGTTAAGTCAGTGACTGGATATGACTGCATCCCCTGTGCAGAGCCAGAGGCTGGTCACCATCCAGCCATTCCCTGGAGTGTTGGAGATGTACAACCCAATAATATCATCCTGCTTCAGCCACATCATGACAGGCTTCATGGAACTCCATGACCAGTTGTTTACATTTGCGCTTAGTTCTGTTTGTCACATCTGTATCTTGCTGTCTCCTTCACCTGTTACAGAGCAAAGAAATACTAAGTAGCACCATTTGTTGGAAAACTAATTTGCATCTCAGCAGGATCACACTCACTTCAACTCATTCTCCTCTAGCTAATAAGGAACTTGATAGGAACAGGTGGAAGTCAAGGTGTACATCACCAAGTTTCTAGTGTAGGTGTGCTCCCAATTTAATTTACAGTACTGGTGGGGCCTTATCAAAAGAACATGTGCCATGTGGGCTGCAGTGTCACTGCCACTGTGTCACGTCCTCTTTGCATCACAGCTTGTTTCCCTCAGGAAGAGCAGCAACACCACATTCAGTCCACTCCCTACAGGCAGTGCCAGCCTTTTTTGGACCTGGGTTGTGCTGTTGCCATTTTGTCCACAGCCTTTGGGGTGTAACTGCTGAAGAGTTGGACTAAACTCTCCTCCAGTCAGGGGAAGGACAAATTCTTGCCATGTCAGAGGAGGTGCCTAGTCTATACTAAAGCCATAAACTTTTTGTGAGAAATGGTAGCTGAAGCCAAACAGTCTTCAGACTTACTACAAATACAACATCTTTCACATCAATTTGGAATGAGAAATTTCCCTTTTTGCATTTTGTTTTTAGCTTCATTTGAGCTTGGAAGGATGTGAAGAGGACAAATCATGTAATTACAGATTTTTCTTAGTATGTGCCTGCATTGGAATGGAGATTATTATTGTTGCACATTTTCTTCTGCTCTTATAAAACTGTGGATGGAATAATAAAATACTTTTCTCTGTTTTATTTCCTTCCCACGAAGGCATGAAATTGATAAAAATTATTCCAGGAAATGGATGCATTTCAGAAAAGAGATACTTAAATTATTTAAGACTTACTTTGCTTTATAGAAAGCTCTGGATTACACCATTTATAAAATGAAAAACACTGAAGGGAATGTAGCTTGATTTAAAATAGCAGTAGCTTATTTAAAAAATAATGCAGATATAATTCACCATAAAAAAAGGTCAACCAAACCAGAATCAATTGAAATAAAGTTGAAATTAAAGTGCAATGATGTTATTTCAGAAAAATATGGTGATTAAAGTTATTTATATGCATTTGTGTTTCCTTGAGACATTTTGTTATTTAGCAGATTAGAATAGTCCAATTGTTCTGTTGGAAATCATTCAACAACCTCCTCCCACCACACTGGTGGCTTGTCCCATCTCAGGTACACATTCTCTGCAGTAGCTGTGACCTCCTATTCATGATTGCAAGCCTTGACCATTGCCACATGATCTCAGAACAAATGTTCTGAGCACTCCTGTTGGCTTTCCCATTTTAGAAGAAAACAAATAGTTGTATTCCATGTCTTTGCAGTTGTGCCTCAGGAAGAACCTAAAATAGCCAACAGCAAGAAATCCAGCTATGAAGTGAGGAAATTGACTTTTCCAACTGAGTTTATTCTGTGATTCTGTAAAGGAATAGCTAGGTGTTGTGAAAGGCAGAGTTGTTTGTCCATTGTGAGATCTAAAATGCACACCAAACCAAGCAGTGTTAAGTTGTTCCTCTCCTCTTCTGCAAAGCCACTTCTGTGTATCATTGATTTAATTTAATTTTCAGCTGACCTAGTTTCTTCCTCTTGATAGTGATGGTTTAAGGAATTAATTAAAATAGAATATATCATCAGGTGCTAAGTCCTGCAATGAACCTGAGAACAAACCTAGCTGAACTAGAGGATACTGAAACATTCCAGATTCGAACCTTCTCCCATATGGTTTAAGTGCAGCTGGAATATATCAGCTGGTTAATTACCTACTGATTTAGGAGTTTAGAAATTAGACTTAAGGTTTTTGCTTTCTCTTTATGTATGTTAACTCAAACTACTGTTTAATAAGACAGGCATTATGTAGACTCACTTTCTGTGAGGCACAGAGACAAGGCAATGGGAAATGGGAGTCTTTGATCTGGGGGATGTTCATGCAAATTGAGTTCTGGCTGGTAGAACTCCAGAGCTGCTGTATTAAGTAGTGTAAGGTTGGCAGCCCGGACCTGGGGGGCTAATAGCTACATTATAAACACGTTCTGTGTGGTGAAGATCTGCTGATTTCCATGTTGGGAGCGGCTCCCTGGCAGAGCCGCAGAGGCTGCTGCCCTACAGTGACCTGTGTGCTCCCAGCTCTGCCCATGGCCTGCACCCTCAGGAACCGGGCCCTGCCTCTGGCAGCTGCACACGCAGGGACCAAGGGTGTCAATCCCCTTCCCAATCCTTGGAGATTCTCACACAGGTTACAGACACCCAGGCAGCAACAGCAGCAGGGGTGACTGGCAGCTTTGCTGGCCACCGCTGCATTTTACTACAGGGCGGCTTCATATGCCCATGGCATGTAACGCAGGGCACAGCCTTGCACACTTCAGGCCAGATCCTTTAAAAAACCCATTTGAAAATGTTCTGAGCAAGCCTGTTGGCTTTCCCATTGAAGAAGAAAACAAATGGTTGTATTCCATGTCTAACAAAGTTGTTGCCTTGACAACTGGTAGTAGAAAACACAACTCAAAGAATAATTTCTCACTTAAATTAAGTTAGGTAGATTCTCTGGAGAGCAACACTAAATGCATTTTATGTTCTCCATGTTGCCACATGAGACAAAATTACACCTAATTACTTTTAATTCCATTTCCATCCTGTATGACTCATTAATATAATAGCATGGCATAGCATATACCATAAAAAGCATCAAAACCAGCATGTCCAGCAGGTCAGGAGAGGTGAGCTGCCCCTATGCTCTGCTCTGCTCTGCTCTGCTCTGCTCTGCTCTGCTCTGCTGTGGTGGAATCCCACCTGGAGTGCTGCATCCAGCTCTGGAGTCCTCATCAGCAGAGAAAGGACATGGATCCCTTGGAGCGAGTCTAGAGAAGGGCCACAAAGATGATCTGAGAGATGGAGCACCATTCCGATGAAGACAGGCTGAGATAGCTGGGGTTGTTTAGCCTGGAGAGGCGAAGGCTCAATGGAAACTAGACTGGGGCCATCCAGTACCTAAAGAGGCCTGTGAAAGAGATGCAGACAAAATTTTTAGCAGGGTCTGTTGTGATGGGACAAGGGGTCATGGTTTTAAACTAAAAGAGGGTCAATTTAGGTTAGATATAAAGAAGAAGTCTTTTACAACAAGGGTGGTAAAACACTGGAACAGATTGCCCAGAGACATGGTAGGTGCCTCAACCCTGGAAACATTCAAGGTCAGGTTGGACAGGACTCTGAGCAGCCTGGTCTAGCTGAAGATGTTCATTGCTATTAGATGGGCTTTAGAGGTCACTTCCAACCCAAACTATTCTGTGATTTTGTGAAAGGGTTTGCAGTTCTATCTCTCTTTTTTTTTTTTTTTAGCAGAGTAAGTACTAAACATTTATAACTGAAAATTAGCACTATTTCAGTAGTGATTTTATGTTGATGGTCCACCAAGGTAAACTTGTTTCATTGGTGAACTTCCTAAATACAGAGTTCTTAAGTTTGCAACCAGTACATTTTGATGCCAATGGTCAACTATCCCACAGTATTAATTCTAGTATTAGACCTTGCATCTGACAATGAGATGGGAAGATTGCATTCCTAGCATACCAGCCATTTACAGGGTGAGATTAATTCTTTTTTTATGAACTTAGTTCAAGGGTTGGAGCAATGGAGGATTTTTGCAACCAGCTTAAGCCCATCTGCCAAGATTTCTCTTTTTTACTGCAGGACAACCCCATTCACACATCCAAATGTGTTGACTATACTTAAATCAAAGGGCAAATATTTTGAAAAAGAATTTTCCTGGAGGGCCTGAAAAGCTTGGAGCCTGATGTACTATCATTTTTTTTCCTGTTACTCAGATATATTTTCTCTGTGAAGCACATTACATCTTGGGAATGCCCAGTCCTGTGAAAGGTAAATTAGTCAGAGGCACGAAAATCCAAAGCCTCACAGCAGAAGTCACAAAGAAATCTAGTCGAAGAGAAGGTACTGACAGTACAGAAGAGTTTCAGACCACCCTCACGAGCTATTTTGAAACCAGATCTGAACTAGACATATAATGCTAAGTTGTGTTGGTGTGAGCAAAATGGTAGGACCATGTGGAATTTGGTCTCTGGCTTTTATTTGGCAATATAGGAATAGGCTGTGGGACCATTGCTAGACTACTGATTCCAGCTCTGGTATTTCTTAGTGCTTTGCTAAAGACCTTATTGGCTTTGAAAGGGTTTGGAGAAGAAAAATCTGAAATCTGAAGTGATAGCTTTTATAAAAAGCACTCAGAAATTTGATTTATTTCATTTAACATAAAAAAGGTTGACAGATAAATTGATCATGGCCTTTCCAAGGTATCTGTGTTGTCAGAGGTTATCTGATAGCAGGGGGCTTTTAGTCTCTCACACAAAACCAAAAGAAATCCAGTGAGTTGAAGTCAATGCTAAAGAGATTGAAACCATGGAGAAGACATGGTTTTGATAATAAGGAATTATGGAAGCATCTTTTTCAAGGTAATGGATAATTCTCCATCACCGAAATATTTAAATCCCAGGCTTCTTTTTGTGTAATTTTATGAAGCATATCCAGAGGTTATGAACTTGCAGCATGTGTCTTGGGATGAAATTATTTAGCCTTTGTTATTCAGCAGGTGGTTCTAGGTCAAGGTCTTCAAGGAAGGCTCCTGTGAACTATTTTTACTGTCAGGTAGAAACTGTATTACCCCTTGTAAAACCTGTCTGTGTGGTGCCAGGACCTGTTCTCTACTGGAAAATGTTTAGGATTTGATAGATTAAAAACACTTGAAAATAATTTATTAAGATTTCTGATCTAGGTTTGCTGGTATTCAAATCAACAAAGGAAATGCAATCTTTAACATGAACATAACTTAAATAATATCTCTACTAAAACCACTATTCCTCACATACTGGATAACATACAAGACAGCCCAATGGCCCATTCATACATTCAATATATTAATACACATATATTGAATATATTGGATGCATCCAGGAACTTGTCAGCAAAGCTGCCATCTTGCTAATTTTTCTGGTCTAGAACACAGATGCAGGGGTTTTGTACCCACAAATCTGCACTCTGATATTCCTGTTTCTAGACAGGTAAGTATTACACTTACAGCCTGAATATACTGAAATAACAGAGGAGCTGGTATTATGCATTAGTTGGTTGCCAGATATTTTGCACTAAGAAAAATAATGGCAACCACTTTTTTTTTTTTTTTTTTTTTTTTGAGAACCTCTTATGATTCCCCTGAAGTTTGCAGGGCCTCTCACACTGGCAGGGTCAAAACCCCCAGTTTATACAGCCTTTTTTTTTTTTTTTTAATCCCTGAAATTCCTTTCAGGTTTAGCCAAATTGCAAATTCTTTAAAATCTTGGGGTTTTTTATTTTTTTTATTTCCTGCTGTGACTTGTTCTCCTGAGGGAAAAGGGCTGGTGGTGTGCCAACCAAACAGAAATGTCTAAACCATTAGGCAGCACACACACTGTGTTTGGATACCAAAGAGGAATTCACTTGTTGATGAGAATGGAAAAGAAAGGTTTGAGCTCCTTTCCCATCTACCCCACTGTGTAGGACAAATGTCTTCGCTGCTGACAAAACCAAGGATTAGTCCAGGATTCCCTAGCCCCTTGACAAGCACTGGTCCATTGGCTTCCCTCTTTGAGATGTAACAGCCCAAACTGAGATCTCTCATTAATGTCATTGCTTTGGTCACTTAAAATGCAGCAAAGCAGCTTTGAGGGAAGAGTTCTGTGAAGATGCAGTAGGACCATCTTACTACAATTACATGCAATAAGAAGGGAGGAAGACTACACTTTTATTTTAAATTGTGAGTTTGTGGGAAAACATTAAGGGAATGACACACGCATTTGAATATTTGAAAGCTAATGGTTAAATGCCACTGCCATTTAATTGCATGATCCTGTTGCATGGAGACCACAATGTTAGTGTACAACTGAGCAGAATTTTTAGTGCATTGGAGTAGTAGCAAATCTGGCATTTCCAATTTCTTTGGCTCTGAAAATGAAATTATTTACTTTTAGCTTCGCTTCTAATGTACTTAGGCACAAATTCCATTGAGTACATCGTAAACCAGCTCCAGAAATAAGGAAATAGGATAGGGTAATTCTACACATTTTACTGATATTAATAATCATATTATTAATGCAAGAAATAATATGAAATGTGAGAAAGTGAGAAGGATTTGATCCAAATTTAAAATTACACTGGTGTTTTAATTCCCACAGATTATAGTCTTCTGCATTTGTACATAGATTATTGGCTTCTGCATCTCTGTGGCTTCTATACATTCAAAAGTCAGGTGAGTGGCAGAGACGGTGGAACTTGTTCATCAGTGTAGAACAGAAGCTTGGGTCAGGGGAAATTTATTTTCTACTTCCATCTTTATTTCATTACTTTGTAAAGAACGGACCATGATGGAATTTATGCAAAGAATACAAAGCAAGTTAGTTACACTTTAATCCTCAGAAAGGTGGGTGACTGGGGCAAAGGGCTTGCATTCTGTTCTGAACAGCATAATCTACTTCATTCTGATGTGCTGCCAGGAGAAGATAATTTCCTTTATTGTTTCCTATTCTCAGAAATGTTTCTAGAGTAACAACAGATGTTTCTTTTCTATGAAAAAAAATTGAAGCTTCTACACAGATATATAGAGGGAAAGTAACCACCTGCAGACTTCAGATTGCAGCAAAAACAATTCATAATTTTTTCATAATTTCTCAAAGGAAAAACATTGTTTTCAGTTGCCCAGTGTAGAAACTAGTGGAGTAAAACAAAAAAACCAAACCAAACAAACAAACAAACAAAAAAACCCAACAAGTCAAATGCATTGTTTATTCTCATGGATCTGAAGTCCTTAAATTCTACTAGAGTAAAAATTAGGAGATTTGATTCTAGCAAAAGGATTTATTTGCTTCACCTTTAAGAAGAAACCATTATTAGTATGATGGTATCATGGATGAGGAATTTCTTTCTCTGTAGGTGGATGGTTATTCAGTTGCATATAATGTCCATGGAAAGTATGTTTCCAGGTATTGAACAAAGTTTTGATTGATTACTATTTATGGCTAAGAGCTTATTAAAATGTGTTTCATGACCACTGCAGAAGATTATGGAACTTCACACTTGTAATGTATTTATTTAGCCTTTTATGATAAATTCCAAGAAGGTAACATACTTTAGAATTTTTTTTACCACATCTGCCTAGAATTTTCTTGTATAGCTCAGTGCAGTTTTCTCCACATTCCCAGCCATCAGTATATCCAGTGACTTCTTTGCCTCTGGGAGCACTGAGCACCATGTATTTCAACATTTCTTATCTTCTGAAATGCATGTGAGCTTCAAAATGACAAGCCAGTGGAGATGGGGAAAAGCTAATTGTACCTGAGCAGTCTGGACATTCATGAACTGTTTCAATAATTGTTTAGACAATTTTACTTTTAAAACTCATGTCTTTTCATTCCTCTTGAGGTTTCTGTTGTGGACTTTTTCCTCTCTTACATTTTGGGTTCCAGTCCTGCAATTCCTTCCATTTGGATGAGGCCTGTCAACCTGGCAGATGTGTGTCAGTGGGGGTCTCCCTGTTACAGGAATGTTAGGGAGCTTTGATGACAAATTGCTGGGCATAAACACCTGCTTTCTGGCTGTTTTCTGCTCAATACCTAACATAAAAATGTCATGCATAAAGTTGTTATTACATTAATTAAATTATAATAGGGATATGTTGTGCCATGCCCTGAAAAGTAAAATCAACACTGCAATGTTAATTAAGCCTCCAGCATTTTATTTGTAGATGTAGATATTCAATATATTTATATATTGCTCAATTAGGTATATTTGGTGCAGCCTCTTTTCCTTCCCTTTGCTATATAAAATAAATCCGAAAGACCATTATAAATTAAACCCCTGTATATTTCAGTCAGCAAGTTATTCATTATTTCAGATGTCTAAAGGCTTATGTCTCCCAAAATGACATTTCTTGCAGTGGTATACTTAGAGATTTATATGAGATTAGCTCAGCTGGTCAAAGCATGGTGCTCATAATGCTAAGGTTGCAGGTTTGATCTGTGTGGGATCAATTCATTCACTTAAGAGTCGTACTTGATGATCCTTGTGGGTCCCTTCCAACACAGAATATTCTGTTCAGTGATTTCTTACATATTCTGATAGCATAGGAATAGGAAGGAGATGGAACAGTTTTTCATGTATTTGAGGTACATTACCAGAAACAGAATAAACAGTTTTTGCATTCTTGTGGAAACGTTAATTACTCACATGGCACAACATCCATTACAATCAAGACAGAGCAATCAGTTCATATAACAAACCCTATAATCAAAGTAATGTAATCAATGTAAGTAATCAACTATAATAAGCAACTAAATACCTAACTGCATCAAGAAATAACTAAAATTACGGCCTTGAATAGTATCAACTAATTGCATCATTAGAAACTTGTGTAAAAGCCAGTGGTAAGTCTAAGTTTTTAACCACACAACCTAATTGTTGCAGGTGTCATGGGAAGGTCTGTAGCGTCATCCTGAAAGTCATTGGCTAGCAAGATTTAACTAAAGAAAAGCAGACCTATTCCTGAGCCAGGCTTGGATTTACTGTATGAAGGCAGGAGTAGGCTTCCTCACTGGAGACTTTTGTGGCCTTATAGCCAGAGCAGCAGCCCCCAAGCAGACAAGCACCTTGTCTCTCAGCAGCTCTGCACACACATTTTCCTTCTTGCCACCACCTGAACCATGTCAGGTGAAGGCACTGCAGCCACTGAACCTCCTTGGGAATGTGCAGGGGGTCAGCTCCCATTTCTTCTGCCTCTATTTGTGAAGGCTGAAGGGCCTTTCCTCCCACCTTTGTGCTGAAAGCCATTGCGAGAAAGTCACCTGTTTGAAGAGGTCTTAACCTCTCCTAATAGATCCATCTGAGAACAGACCTGTCAGTCCACAGCAGGAAGTATTCTGTGCCCATTGTGCAACAATGGGGCAGCTCCAGCATCTGGAGGCTTTTCATTTGGCTGTAGAAGTACCACAAGAGCGCAAACCTCACCAAAATAAAGAAGAGTAAGAACTAAGGCTACCACTGCAAGGTATTTGCATAAAAAATTAGTGAGGAAATGTAAAGTGAGACAGAACCATATATGTGTGTTTTTCAGCCGTGACAGTGTACAGGTATTCTAAATATTTGCTGGTTTGAAAGACCTGAAATGAATATGTACTGCTACCAGGTATTAAGAGAAGAGGATTCTGTAGGATCCAGTCTTTCAGATTAAATAGAAACCCTAAAAAGAAGCCTGGAAAACACAATGTGAAGTAAATCTTGTTTGTGAGAGTAAAGTTTTAAGGCCCACCAGCTGCTTTTCCTATTTTCGGCACTGAAGTTGGATTGTTTTAGCACAGCAGACAAAATAGGCAGGGTCTCTATGCTGGAGTGAAGCATTTCTGGAAGAAGATTAGCTCTTAAATTCATGCAAGGCAGATGTAGAAGCACAAGAAAGGGTAAGTGCTGTTTGCATTCTGCAGTGGAATTGCTCTCATGGCATGACCTCACCCAAAGAATGTAACCAGATACCATGATGGCTGCCTCTGGAGTGCTTAAAGAACACTTGGAATTTATTATTTGCACCAGGGGATCACTAATGTGCAGTAGTTACAGTAGCACTATGGCATGGACAGAAGCATGTCTCTGTCTCACTCTGCATCGCTTTGAAGGGTTTGATCAAGTGTACATTTGGGAACCCTTGACTCCTAAGGCAAGGGCAGTATGTGTAGGAACTGAATTAACATGCACTAGCCATGTCTGCAGCTTAGGTAAAAAGAACACTTGGAAACCTCATTCTAGGTCTTAAAGTTTCTTAATATACTTTCTTAATTATTGGATAAATTATGAAAAAAAAAAAAAAGCAAAAATATTGAAACATTCTATTCCTGACAATCTGGTCCATCACAGCCCCTGGCAGTAGTATGACCTTGAGTCTGGGCTACTGCACTCACACAGGACTGTGGGAGTCCAGAAATGGCTCACTTTTTTTAGCATTCACCCTTCCAAATCCCACCCAGCATGTATTATGCACATCCTGACTAGGATTTTCCATGTCAATAGTCAAGGTGATGCTATCAAGAGGGCAAAACATCAGAAAAAGTAGGAAACAATCACTAGTATCACAGAGGAGGAAAATGGCTGAAATGCATAAATGGAAAGGCCTGGAGGCCCACTTGATGTAGTGACACTGAGCTGACACATTTGGATTCAAATGCTGATTATGACCTTGGTGGCTATGAGATAAAAGTTGTTAATAATTCTTGAAAAGACTGTCTTGGTGCATGGTCAAAAGGTGAAACAGGAAGGGATTATCATAGAATGGTAGAATTATTTAGGTTGGAAAAGACCTTTAAGACAATTAAGTTCTATGTAAATGTAACACTGCCAAATCCAGTAGTACATCTAATTTTCTGACCATAACTGTACTTTCTCAACTTCCTTAATTAAAAAAATAAAATGTTTGTTTGTTTTTGTTTCACAATTTCTGTCTTTCAATCATCTGTCCATAATGTCCATGACTTTATTTTCTAGCACCTGCACTTCCTTTCAGGGTCACAATGATTTTTAAACCTGAGGTTTTGTAGCAACCACAGCATCCCAGATAGCTGCCAGCCAAATGGTTACAGCCAATTTATTAAGTAGGTTGAATTCCTTTGTGAATTAGAGAGGTGGAAATGCAATGGCAGCCTTTTTAGAATCCCTGGCATTGACTGAAAGAGCACATCCTGGCAAAGGGCAGGAGCTGATGCCTGACACTCCCATAAGAGATATCCCAGGTATCAAAGAGAGAGAAGAGAAGCCCACGGAGCCCCATGGTGGTGGTGGGCAGCCCAGGACACTAGCCTGTCCAAGGAGGCAACATTTCCTGTGGGAGCACATGATCTGTCCTGCCCAGAGGCTCCTGGCACACAGTGAGCAGTGACCCCTCTCTTCCTCTCTGCCCAGCTACTGTCTGAAATAGAGAGGTTTGAAAATAATGGCATTAGTTACAGAAATAAATTTTAATGAAGCATATGAGGAATACTATGTTAATATCTCTATGTAAACAAATGGTTTACAAAACAAACTGTGTGTAACTATATGTACATGAAAATTTGATATCTCATGAATTATGACTAAGGCATTCTGTTGACTACCAGGAAGTTAAAGATCCTTTAAGAACACAAGAGAAGATACAGGTCTTTAGGAAACTAGCCATTTAAAAACTGTTATTTTAATTAGTTTTCTGGAAATTGATGTGGGTTCAATAATTGGAAATAAGGACTTTGAGATTTCAGGGGTATTGTTTCTTCTTTTTCCATGTAACAGTGAAATTCTGCAAGATAAATTGTTTTCTGAAAGCCATTTCTGCTTCAGAAATTACAAACTGAAAACTGAATTGCAGGTTTATCTGCCAGTTAGTAAAAACCCAAAACACATTTCAAAAAAATCTGCCCTTGTTTCTCCTTCTAGAGGGGTATTGTCATGTGCTCTATGTGGGAGTTGCAAGGCTGGGGAGCAAAGAGGTATAAAATATTTTGTTTTTCAAAGCTGACGCCCCCTCACTGCAGTATTGATGATACTGGCCTTGCACTCAGAAGTTCCTAATATCAAACTGGCCAGAGCCAATATGGAAACCATTCATAATTTTTTTTTTAAGTGGACATATTTAATTTGTTTATGATTGAAAGCACAAAGATTTTTGTATTAATCACTCCTGTGATTAAATCCCTAGGATTTTCTAGCAGTCTTTCTCAGGAGAAACCCCTCTCATTGGGAATGCTGTTGAAAAAGATGGAGAAATAGCCCTTAGTGAGAAAGAAACAGGAATTACAAAATACCTGGAGCATTTCCTCTCGTTGTTTGTACAGGGTAGGATCCAACCAACTTTAGCTTGGGCCCCCAGACAGTGATCCAGTCTGCCTGCTTTCCCAGGCTCCAAATATGCTGGCCCCTTCTTCTAGGAGCTTCAATCTTTGGTCTGAAAGCTCTCAGGTTTGTATGCTCCCATGTGCCATGTGCTCTCAGCCAGTACGGGGCAGACAGAGATACCTGTGCTCCATCTAGCCCTCCAGAGGAGCATAAAAGATGATAGCTAGTAAGTTCTATTTGATCATATTTGCATGCCTGTTTTCAGAAAGTTAGCAGTAGAGTGTGATCTTGAAGGGAATTATAATCTCCAGAACACCCAGCTGTTGGCACAAGGCTGAGCTGGCAGTGAAGGGTGATGTTTCAGTTTGGTTTTAGGATTAAACTTGAAAAATCTTGGCAGCTATCCCTCTTCTATTCATTGCTAGCTTTAATGTAGATGAAAACAACTGAAAACAGAAAATTAAAACTTGATGCTAATGAAACACTGAAAACATTATTCTGATTTTGGACTCCTCAATTTTATCTATATTCATCTTTTACATGTGGCCAGGATGGTTCCCTGCTCCCCAGGCCAACTGGCATGGTGAAGCCCACGTCCTTACTTTCAAAGTCTCTTGGAAAGTAAATGGCAATGTCCAAATTATTTACTGGGAATGGTTCTTGGCCCATACTAATTTACAAACCATGCCCAGAGATTTTTTTGGAAGAGTGATAGTTTGCCCAGGCCAAAGCCATCACCAGCACAGTTCTAACAATTTAATAGGCTTAATGCTCAAGTTTCAACCCTAGGAACATTCCCTGGCACTGATTAATCTACACCTCTATCGATGCAGCTTTGGAAGCTAAGACTAAATAAATACTGTAATTGGAAAAAAATACTCTTCACTGTATAATTATTTCAATAAATTATTAGCCATGTTTTCTAAAGTGTGGTGTACATTTCAGTCAATACAGTTTAAGCTATATCTCCATTTTCTGTAAGTGACCTTACACATAAGGCAGATGGAATTTTCCCTGTGTTATCCAAAATATATCTGTTCTCCAAGGAAACAAAAACTGGCATAGAAAAAGCTTCTTTCCATACCTCAGCTAAGAACCTTTCAACGTCCCCACAGACATTTTATCAATTCCATCAAAGAAACTGTTAAAAGAATACTCTTCTTATATGAAAAACATACTGCAATGCTCTCACCATCAAAGAGAATGTGGGGTTTCTATTGTATGCTCTTAAAAAAGAGCAATCAGCCAAACCAGAACTCTATATTTGGACCAAGTCTTCTCTTCCTTGGCATAAAGCCTTCCCCTTGTCCATCTGTCACTCTCAGGTTTTGATACACATACTAGAAAAGTAATGAAATAAAAAATTCAAGAAGAGAGAAAGAGAGAAAATTCAAAAGAGAGAAAGTTTGCATTGTAGGGTTCAAGGCTAAGCAGTTCTGATTTCTCTGAAATTAAAAGGAAGTACTGGGTGTCCTGGGTTTTGGGGTTTTTTTGACACATCTGAAAATTTTCTAAACTTAGCTGGATGGCATTCTGACTGTACCTGCTCAGTATATACAAACACATTCAAACGTAGTTAGCTAAGGAATCATCTTTCCCAGTGTTCAGAAGGATTGAATAAAACCTTTCAATTTTTTTTTTTTTTTGCATCAATAAATAAACCCAAGAATACAACTACATTTTTATAGAGAATTCTTACTCTTTTCACCTGCCTACATATTTTGTCCTTTGCATGTATCAGCAGAGCTTTAACCTACAGAACTTTACCACCTGCCTGTTTCCACTTAAAGGGACTTACTTAAAGAAGCAGAGAAAGGGAAAGCATTATTTATTATATATTAAAATTACACATTAGTGGGCAGTATTGCATAACTCTGTTTCCATAATAGTGTTTGAGGAAGTACTTGGTATCAAAGGATATTAAATTAGTTAAAAAGAATATTGTTGCTATATACTTTAGAGTTACTCTTAATAGATGAATGTATAAATATGCATACACATACATATATAGAATTTAAAAGTAGCTCTGTCTCAACCACCCTTGCTATAAGCAGTAGAATCAAGAAGAATCAAGGACTGGTGGGTATATAGTATACTCATACACAATCTGTTGTGAGCAATGTGAAGTATCTTACGACCAGTCTGTCAGGAATACTTTCATAGCTTTAAAGTATGTCTCAGTTGCCTTTGGTATTAGACACTCCTATAAAGTTCAGTGGGTACTTATGTGGTGTGACATACTGTGGGATAAAACACTTTTTAATATCTATGTGGTGCCTTATTCCTATAAACATCTCAGTAGACAGACAGACCACAGCATCTCTGTGTCATGAAAATGGAAGCTTTTACCAATACAACCTTTTGGCATCCCCAGTGTACCTTTACTTAAAAGCTGTGTGCTTTAGGTGTTAAATTCTGTAGGTGTCTGGACAAGACCTGTGTTGTCTAATCTTCGTTATTTTTGTACACTTGATCACCACTCATTTATTTGATTGCACCTAGGGATGCATTTAGAGAACAGATTGATTGCAGAAGGCTGGCTGTACTAGTGCAGCAGGCCTGCTGTTCAAAATTAGGTGCATGAAGGAAGGCACTCGTTTGCCATAATTGTGCATGCAAGTGTAATAACTGTGTTCACTGTGGTCACTTCTAAGTCACAGCTCTGACCTTTTGCTGCACAGCAATAATAGTCATAGTAGCTGGTATGGATTAATCAATCACTTCTTTCCTGCTTCCAGTCACTAGCACACTTGGATGAAAAGTGCGCTTGTCTTCTCCATCAAAGACCAAACCCATAAAAGGACCAACTTATTTTTTTAAGAGGTAGAAAAACTGTGTAAGCCAAGATATCAGGGCCAAAAGTGAGGGTTTTCCTGTACTTGATGTAGGCAGATTAGACAGCTCTCTCACTGCCTTTAAGAAGGTACAGTGGTGTCTGAGGGGAGTATCGTGGCATTCAGGGTTGGACTCAGCCTCACAGTGTGATGTGGTGGTGTCACTCATCAGCAACCTCTAGTAAGATGTGAATGCCCCAAAGGTAAGGCCAGGGAGCATCTGTGTCCGGGTACTAAGGTGTATCTGCTAAACTCATAACCTATGATATTTTGAGAGAACTTGTTAGTCTGCTCATAGCCTGACACAGACTCACCCTCTCCACAGAATCAGAGTTGCTGAGACTGGGCAGAACCTCTGGAGGTTTCTAATCCAATCACCTGTGCTTAGAGCAGTGTCAGCTAGCACAGAAGGCTCAGAACTGTGTCCAGTTTGAGTGTCCAGTTTGAGACTCCACAACCATTCTGGGAATTACTCTGGGAAACCTGTTCTAGTGTTTAATCACCTATAGAATAAAAAAGGTTTCTTCTTATGTTTAAATGGAATTTCCCATATTTAATTTGTGCCCACTTCATCTTGTCATTTTTCTGGACACTACTGAGAGAAATGTGGCTTCATCTTCGTTACTTCCCCATCAAGTATTGATCCATATTGATAAGGGAACCTTCTCTTGTCTAGGCTGAACAGTCCCAGCTCTGCTTCTCTTGTGACAGATATTGCAGTCTGTTAATTCACAGACCATGTCTATGGTCTCTCTTACTGAGGAACCCAGCACTTTACCCAGTTTTCCAGATGTGTCTCACCAGTGTTAAGAGGAAGGATCATCTTCCTGGGCCTACTGGTGGTGCTTTTTGTAAAGCAGTCAAGGATACTGCTGGCTTTTCTTGCCACAAGGACTCATTGCTGGCTTGTGTTTAACTTGCTACCCACCAAGACCCTCTGTAAATCTTCTCTCCAGTCAGTCAGGCCCCAGTCTTTTCTGGTGCATGGGATTATTCCTCCCCAGGTACAGGATTTGACTTTTTCCTGTACTGAACTTGTTGAGGTTCCTGTGGGCTATTTCTCCAGCCCAGGTCTCTCTGAACAGTGACATGGTCCTGTGGGGTTTCAGCTACTCATCCCAGTTTTTTATCATCTGCTAGCTAGCAGAGGGTGCACTCTACCCATCATCCAGTTTGGGAATTGAGATGTTACACAATATTGTGCTAGTATTGACCCCTGGGGTAGACAAATATTAAATCACCTCCAGCTGGACTTTATGTCTCTCCTCCCAACACTACAACCTCAGCAGTTCTGCCAGCTTTCAGTCCATCTCACTTCCATTTACTTAGCCCACATTTCATCAGCTTGTCCATGAGAATGAGAGTGCCAGAGGGATTAGTGAAGCTAAAGATCCAGAAGCAGGTGAGCAAGAAGCTCCACTCATCCACCAAGCCAGTCACATCCTTGTAGAGGGTCAACAGGCGGGTCAGACATGCCTCTCCCTTTGTAAATCCATGCTGACTACTCCAAATTACCTTCACATCCTTGAGATGTTTGGAAATTGTTTCCAAGATTATTTGCTCCATCCCTTTCCATCAATGTGTAGTTCCCTGATGGTCTTTCTTGTCATCCTTGAAGACAAGATGTATCTCCAGTCTGTTTAAATGTTCTCTAAACTGATCCCCCTTTAGCAAGTGTAATTCTTTCTTGTGCCAGATTTTCCCACTGGTCTCCACTGTAGACCAAGGCAAAGAAGACACTGAATACTTTGATCTTTACCATGTCTTTGCACTATGTTGCCTGCCTTATTCAGTAATGTGCACATATTTTCCTGATTTCTCTTTTGCTGCTAATATACCCAATAGAAGCCCTTCTTCCTGCCCTTTGCAATCCTTGCAGGAGTCAATTCCAAGAGAGCTTTGGCTCTCCTAACCCCATCCGTGCATGCTCATATAATATTTCTGTTTTCTTCCCTGGTGATTTTGCCTTTATTGTGCTTCTTGTAGACTTCCTTTTCATGTCTGAGTTACATCTGGAGCTCCTTGTTTATCCACACAGGCCTCATGCTGCCTTTGCTGGATTTCCTGATAGATGGGATGAACTGTTTCTCAGTTTGGAGGAGATGAACCTTGAATATCAACTCACTTTCCTGGACCTCATTGATTTCCAGGACTGTATCCCACAGGATTCTTCCAAACATATCACTGAATTAGCCAAAGTCTCCCTTCTTCAAGTCCAGAGTTGGAATTCTGCTTCATCCTCTCCAGATTCTGAACCCCACTATATCATTAGGGGCAAGGCTGCCCCTGACCTTCACAGCCCCGAGCAATCTTTCCTTGTTTGTAACTATGAAGTCCAGCAGAGCTCATGTCCTTGTCAGCTCCTTGTTCTGGCAGGGAAACTGCAATCCTCTTAGACCTCCCAACCAGATCTGTCCCTGGAAGTCATGGCTAAAGGCTAATGCTTTCCCAGGACTGTGGAAGAATGTTGACCTAGTTCAAGACACGGCAAGCTGTTCATGTGGTATTTTCTTTTCCTCTAGAGAAAATTAGTTACTGAAGCCTTTTTTCTTACACTTGTGTAGTATAAATAAATATTTTTTGATGCAGGAAGCTAACCTTTCTCTAACCCTTGAGAGTTGGTGTCCAAACTTGCTTAAGTTTGCTGGAGTAATCAGAAAGGCAAACAAGCTGATGGAGGAGCTTTATTCATTGATCTGTCTGCATTCCTGCCTAGCTCTGCATTTTAACTAATTATGTATTTTGGATCAGCAGATTTATACAGTTCACACTTCATTATCCAACAAGCAGAGAATACTCTGCTTGTGATCTGAAGTAGTGCAGATCTTTCTGCAAAATCTGGGTTATTCCTGGATGGATCTTAAAGCTTTAAAATGCAGTGAAAGTTAATCAGTGAAGATTTCTGCTAACAACTTACATAGTCCTTTGCTTGTAAGTTGGCATAGAAAGAGGGGATGGCAGATAGTGGGTTTGCATTTTCTGTCTTGGATCTGGCCTGACTGACATACTGAAGAGCAAGGGGCACTTGAATGCTTTTACAGAATCACAAGGTTGGAGGAGACCTTCAAGGTCATTGAGTCCAACCCATGTCCTAACACCTCAACTAAGCCATGGCACTGAGTGCCACATCCAGTCTTTTTTAAAACACATCCCAGGATGGTGACTCCATCACCTCCCCAGGCAGACCATTGCAGTACTTTATCACTCTGTCTGTAAAACCTTTTTTCCTAATATCCAACCTGTATTTCCCCTGGTGCAGCTTATGACTGTGTTCTCTCATTCTGTCAGTTGCTGCCTGGAGAAGGAGACCAACCCCCACCTGACTACAGCCACCTTTCAGGAAGATGCAGAGTGATAAGGTCACCTCTGAGTCTCCTTTTCTCTAGGCTCAACACCCCCAGCTCCCTCAGTCTTTCCTCACAGGGTTTGTGTTCCCAGACCCTCTCCAGCCTCGTTGCCTCCTCTGGATGTGCTCCAGCATCTCAACGTCCTTCCCAAACTGAGGGGCCAGAACTGGACACAGCACTCGAGGTGTGGCCTCACTAGTGCCCAGGACAGGGGCAGAATGACCTCCCTGCTCCTGCTGGCCTCACCATTCCTGATCCAGGCCAGCATGCCCTTGGCCTTCTTGCCCACCAGGACACTCTGCTGGCTCGTGTTCAGCTGCTATCACCAGCACCTCCAGGGCCCTTTCTGCCTGGGCACTGTCCAGCCACACCGACCCCAGCCTGTAATATTGCAGGGGGTTGTTGTGACCAAAATGCAGGACTTGGCACTTGGACTTATTAAACTTCATCTTACTGGACTCTGCCCATCCATCCAACCATTCCAGGTCTATATGTAGAGCCCTCCTACCTTCCAACAGATCGACACACGCTCCCAGCTCTTCACACTTTTGACAGCACTAGATCAGGACTAGATAAGTGATGGAAAGTTGAAAACGTTTTTTGGTTTTTTGGGATTTTTTTGAAAATTTAAGTAATTCCAACACGTCTTTTGGATACATGTTGGATCATAGAGGACTCAAGCTATCAAATCCTCACAAAAAAAATATGGTTTAGTCCTGAAACTGACTGAGGCATGCACCCTCCAGCCTTCAGAGTGACTGTTTGCCAAGGTCAGAAGCACACATTTTCCATCTGGCCAAGGATATTTCATTGTGTTCTTCCTTTGTATCAGTTTGTGGGAACTGTTACAAGCAAAATATGAAATATGAGCAGTGAATGCATCTTTTGCAATAGCATAAATGGAAAATAAGGCAAAACCAAACAATGTAAATTGCTTTCACTTTATGCCTTAATTTCTTCATTATTCTGTGTTTTACTTCTGGGGTTTGAATGTGTGTTATAAGCGGAATACTCAAACTATTGTCTATTTTACTTTGTTCTCACCACGGACATTGCTGAAATTCTTTAAAAAGGAAGTCCCATATCTTGAAAACAACCTGTAACAAAAATCTTGTATTTTAGGTAAGAAACTGTACCAGAAAAAAGAGTGACTGGACCATTCTTAGAGTAGTACTATTTGACATCAAGTGTGGTTAAATACTGTCAAGTGGTTAAATGCCAGAGGTGATGTCTTCTGGAGAAAAATAGATGATACTCACATAGCTTAGTGGTGGAGTGAGGATGGAAAATGTAACCCTGAGGAGAGCCATTCCAGAAAGAAAGCCAACGGAGGAGCATTGAGCCATTTATCCAAGTGACTGCATTGCTTCAGCTCCACAGAGTTGTAAGCATCCACATGGAGACATGGGACATGGTGCCTTCCACTTCCTCCAAACCAATCAGTTTTTTGGCTGTTTTTCTCTTTACAGGAACCCAGACCTCTGTATAACAAAAGATGCCAGTTTTATTCAAGTGGAATAGGATTCCTATATGATGCCTACCAGACTGAGGTAAACAAACTCACCTCGTCATGTATTCATTTCTGCTCTGCTAGGGAGGAGGGAGGGAGATGTTGGAGAGCATGTCTGTGCACATAGGTCATGGGGAGATAGAAACCCCACAGGTTTTCTCCCACAAGTGACTCCCTGCTTGTCCAAGCCTCTCATGATTGCAAATTACTACAGTCAGTGAGGTTTTGAGTCATCATCAGTGTTTGTATCCAGTACATTACTCTGGGACTGGAATGATTTCTAGTCCATCTATGCTGTGGGACTGGAATGATTTCTAGTCCATCAGTGTTTGTATCCAGTACATTACTCTGGGACTGGAATGATTTCTAGTTCCATCTATGTCTGGAATGTGTTTGTCATATTGGCATCTTCCTCTAAGAAGGCTTTTGTAGATGCCAAGTGAATAGGAAATATCTAAATTAATCCATTTGTATCATCCATAAGACTTCAAATCTCTGTATTTATCCAGCATAGGCCAAGAACATCAGTGGTTTGAATGCAGAATTTTTATTATCTCAGTGACATTAACATGGTCAGAAAAGGGCCTGTATCCAAATGGCTAGCTTCCTGAGAAGTCCAGATTTAGTTTCTTTTCCTTTTTTATTATTTTGGTAAATTGGTGGGAGTGAATAGAAGAGCAAAATGGAGAACAGCTAAACGGTGGTATGACTTTCAAGAAGTCAGTTGTTCTTCATCAGCCATAGCTAGGAAAAGGTGTATGGGGAATGTTACCGCTAATATTTCTAGAAAGCCTAGCAAAGTATACTACCAGGTTAAGCAGCTCCTTAAGTCTTGCTGCTAGGGCAATCCTGTTGTTGATTCCAGAAAATGTATGACAAAAATATTTCACTGATCTCCTCATGTAAAGACCAATCTAGAAAAACTTCTGAAGTGTGACAACACCCTTTCCTGTAAGATTTACTCCTTTCTCTTCTGAAGTGCGCATGCACACTCAGACTCAGACATGGCCTGAGTAATGCTTCTGATTCCTTTAATAAGCCTGTGGTTGGCATCACACTAACCACAATTCCTTGCAGGTGACCCTAGCGTCAGGCTTCTGGCCAGACAGTTTTCCACAGCTCTGCTGATTCTGGGAATGTCTAAACTTGGGCCACCCAGAACTACTTTCTCTATTCTGGAAAAAAAACAAACCCCATATCTTTTATGGAAGTGTAGGAAGTTTCTAATAACATTCTTGTCTGCTTGTTCACTGATTTAGAGTCACTGTATGCTAATTCAGAGTTAAGGATCCATAGCATTTATATTTGGCTTTTGCTTTTCCAAAAGTAGCCAGGTAGTGAGCAGGGGACATGCTCTGCATGCCAGGCAAACACTTAACTAGGAACGCAGACTGTTTACTGACTGAAAATTTCCTTTTGATTGACATCTCTCACCTGTAAATGGTCTCCAGCTCATTTGGTCTGCCTGGTTTAGTTCTTTCTGCTCAAAGCAGAAAGAATTTGATTTCCTTGCAATTACCATCAGAGGAGAACATATCTTCAATTGGTGCTGAGGAGATAATAAATCACAAATGTCCAGGACATGAAAAAGCTATGTGTATGGTCACTGAAATGAAATAATAGGTCTTGACATGCAGAACACCCACAAATGGCCTCTTTCCACCACCCTTGCTCACACCACACACTAATTTGTTTATTTTGGTTTATTCACTGTTCTCCTAAAAAGGAGTGTCTTATTCTATGCATGTTTTAAAAATGCAGTGATAAAAATAGATAACTACAGTAACTTCCTTGGCCAATAATACATGTCTCGTAGTGTAGAAGCAGCCAAAAACATGTTTAAGATCATGCTGATCTCCCTGTTCTGTACTTCTAGTCTTCTCCATTAAAACAGGCAGACTGGCCATATTATTGCTTGGAGAGAGAAAAACTACTTTTATTTCCTATCAGAAGTGGTCCCCAAGCCATTCATCAGAACAAAGCACTTCTTGGCAGCCCATTCCATCTTATAAAGCCCTCTGGGTCTCAGCAGAATAGCACCAGACAGTGCAGCAAAGTGCTTGAAAATTCTGGCATCCCTAGCTGCAGGCTGGTCCTGGGAGCTCTGGGCTCCACAGGGCAAATGCCCTTAGACTCAGGGGCTGTCATCCTGATTAAAACACCTGTGAGCTCAGGGATGTCCTTCTGGCTTCCAGTCATGAATTTTGGAATCTCAGGACCTTTCTGCACAACAGGTACAACTTGACAATGTTGTAGTAGCTGGGGTTTTTTTTATGGTCAGTACAGTAGGATGATTCACACAACACTGAAACACTGAGCATAAAAGTAAGTTTCTGCTTTTTTGGCAGGTTACATGTCATACCTTAAACAACAAGTGCCAGCTGAAAGTGAAGAGTAACACATGCTATTGCTGTGATCTGTACAACTGTGAGAAGTAAGTACCTATGTGCATTCTGTGGCCTCTGATAAATTCTTGGTTGGTTGTTCTTACTTGTAAATGGTAGGGCCTGAAGAAGTAACACAGGGAGCTTGTATGTTGAGAAGTCCACTTTGTCTGCAATTGAAGTCCTGATGCCAGCATGAAGTAGGTCAGGAGTTGTTCATCAGTGCTGGTATTATTTCAGTTTCTTTTTCTTTAGATATGTCCATAAGCCTTTTGCTATGTGATCAAAACTGATCACTCAGTTACATTCCTGTTCATATATACTGTTGGTCTGGTAATGCATTTTTCCCCTTAAATTTACTGAATCTTCTGCTTCACTTACTCTTTGCACATCTCACTGTCATAGAATCAAAGAATGGTTTGGGTTGGAAGGGACCTCCAAGACCATCTAGTTCCAACTCCCTTGCCATGTGCTGGGACACCTTCCACTGGACCAGGCTGCTCAGAGCCTCAAACAATCTGGCCTTGAACACTTCCACTAACAGGACAACCACAACTTCTCTGGGCAATTTGTTCTAGTGTCTCACTACCCTCACAGTGAGGAATTTCTTCCTAATATCTAAATCTTCCCTGGTTTTGTTTAAAACCATTCTCCCTTGTCTTATCTCTCCCTGCCCTTGAATGTGATCTTAGTGTGCACTCTCATGCAACCTCTTCAACTCTCTACAGTTCAGCCACAATCACTTTTCCTTCTTTCCTCCAGTGTATTTCTCATCTTTCTTCCTTCCTCCATCTATTTTATTTTTTTTTTTTCCTCCTCTTCACATGCTAGCCATCCTGAATAAACCCAGTCCTCTGTAAAACTTGGCTAGTGTGATGCCAGACTGTGGTGGGTCTATTTTTCTGCTGGGAGATAAGTTAGGAGAAAAGCAAAGCAGGCTCAAACTTTGAAAGGGTATAAAGAAAACTTTATTAACAGAACTAAAAGAATAAGAAGAATCAGAATAAAACCTTCAGAACACTTCTCCTCCTCCGCCCACACCTTCTTTCCTTCCCACTGACAACGTATTGAAACAACACCCGGAATTCTCCGTCAGTTTTCCACTTCTAGAATAGTCTTTTGTCAGTTTATTTAGGGAGAGGAGTCTCTCTTGACATGTGATGGAGACTTCTCCACAAGAAAATAGCTCTCCCGTGGCTTCAGTTTCCATGTACAGCAGCCTCCTGAGAATCTGCATTCATGAAGTTCCTCCCATCTTTCACAGCTTTTCCCACAGCTGTGTTTATGGGCCATGTCAGTTTATTGGGGTACTATTTTAAGGATGAGCTGTTCTAGCATAAAACAATAGTTGTTTCCATCCATCTCTGGGAACAGAGGTTTTTTCTTCATCTATTCCTGGGCAAGGTTTCTCATCTCTTTCATCTCTCTGTTCAAGATTCTAATTGGATCACAACTGCTGCAGTATCTGCTTACTTCAACACTAGTGCCTCTGCTCACCACTGTGGTTAGAATACTACATCCCCCAGTGCATTCCATGTGTTAAAGGGCAAATATATCTTCAGTATAGCCTTACAAAAGAATTTCAGCCCAAGACTTCAAAAGCCACAAGCCAAGAGCTGTTCCTGGTTTTTTTTTTCTTAAAATGTGTGTTCACAAAAGCGTATCTACCCCTTTCATTGGTTTAATCATGTGTCAGTATTCAAAATTAGCCACCAATTGGTTCCCTTCCAGGCCCACAGGAAGCTAACAAGGTCCTAACAGGGAGATACTCCATACCAAAAAATGAATGAATACTAAACCAGGACACAGACATAAACATTTTAGGTGTCGGACCACAAGGCGGGAACAATCATGCTTCTACGCAAGACTTCTGCATGAAAAAGTAGCTCTTAGCCAGATGATATCTCAACTAGAGAAGTAAAATGACATTTGGGATTGATTACTGCTGTGACATTATTCAATGATAATTAAATGTATGTTCTGCTATTCTCACCATTCTACAGTGGACAGCAAGATCTTATGGCACTGGCATGGACAAATCCAGGGTAAATAAGCAGTCAGGCTGTTCTGGAGACTTGGCAATTCCAGTTCACAGGATGGCTAGAGAGAAGTAGGAGGAGGCACAGGCCCACAAAGTGACTTGTTGTCAGCCATGGACTAGACTGATATGAAGGCAGGATCACAAATCCGATTTCGTCAGCCTCATGGCAGCTGAAGCTGTAGGTTTATTTAGTTAAGATGGGCCCATGGCAGGGCCCAGGTGATCTCAACAGTAGTGGTTCTTCATGCTATCAGAACCATGACCTGAAGCCATTGATTGGATATTTCTAGAAGTTACTGTGCCTGGCTTGGTTCTTCCCAGAAATGTTGTAGACTGCTCTGCGGAGGTTTCCCTTACCACATGTGCACATCCTGCCCATGCACTGGGGATACAGAAGAGTGAACACAGACTGCTCACTTCTGGTTTCCACCATAATCCGATGGCAATTTGGCAATTTCCTAACTGGAAAAACAAGCTTGGCATTTAGAAAAATCTTTCCAACTCAAATAGCTGCTCTGGCAGCTCATTAGTGGGCTCAAATTAAGGCAGGTACTGGAAAGAACTGCAGGAACCTGTGGTTTGAAATTTTGCAGTAGGATATTTCTGGCTTTTGGCAAGACAATGAGGTGTAACTTCACCACATGCCTGATTTACAGTTACCAATGTGGTATAGAAATATGAACAAAGGTTTCTGGTCAGTACAATCCAGAGTGTAAAGACACATCTTTATATTGTACTGTGTTGCATTAATTTGGAACCACAGACACCATAAACAAATGTAGCCAGCTGGCAATATCTCCCTTCCTGTGGTTGAATTAATGCTTAAGCAACTTGCCTTCCCCAATTTCTGAGATGCCAGCAGATTTCTAGGTGAGCTGGGAAAAAAGGCAAAGCTAAGCAAGCTTTAGCTGGTAGATAAATGACAAAGACAGCATCCATGTACCAAGATTATTACTCTGTTTAGAGACACTGAACAAAAAGTAAAGAAAGGTCCCTGCTGATAAGCACCACCAATCAGCCAAACTAGTGTTGGTATTAGGTGCATTACATTTGATGCTGTTCTCAGAAGAACCAGTCTTTCAGCAGGGCTTTCTCCAGTTCTTCTGAGCAGTTTTTGGTGGGAGCATGGATGTAGTTTTTTGCCAAAGAGGAAAGCAAGCAGGAAGAAGTCAGGTCCTGTAGTGCTCTGCATTATGTGCAAAACCATTCCCACCACAGTGACATCGTCTGCATTCTCTTTCAGTTCAGACCAGTCCTCCAGCTACTATGAATTTCTTGGCGTGAGCGGCTGTCAGGATGTGCTTCACCTGTACAGACTGTTGTGGTCCTCCACAGTCCTCAACATCATTGGCTTGTTTCTGGGGATTATCACAGCAGCCATTCTTGGGGCATTTAAAGACATGGTAAGGCTCAGTCTTTTGCCTTATGTGAGGGCTTTCTGCTTGTTGGCGTTATCAAATTAGTTAAAACCAAGGAAGTATAAATGTACAAAGGAGATGCTTTAAATGTGTTTCCTGAGTGTTGTGGGAATCTGGAGTGTTATGAGCCATTGTAGAAGGTGAGTGTAACCCAGGTTATTGTTAAAACTCCTTTGGGGCAGATTAGAATAAAACAACACTGAATGATCAGTGCTTGTAAATAAACAGTGTAGGGTTTAATACAGAACAATTTGGTTGCAAAGGAACAAAGACATGGAGCTGTTTTGGTGGTTATTAACTACAGTAGTACAACAACACAAAAGCATTGCAATATGAAAGCTCAACAACATCACCCAAGGGCACACGCAAGGGTAAAAAAAGTGAGAAAGAAAGTACAGGAGTGCATGATCCTCACCACTTACAAACAATGAGACTTGATTGCTGCACTGTCTTGGTCAAAGTGGTGGTCACTGACCACATCTGTCTGGTGATGGAGGAAATCCTGAAGACATGATGGAGAGAAATCCACAGAACACAACATCTATTGGGTCTATATTCACTCTGGTTCAGGTGGAAATGCTTAGGAACCTCCCACTAGGTGGGGAGTTGATATAATTATGCGATTATATGGGATGCTTTGGTAGTTCTTGACACCTTCTAAGACAACAGAGCTGCCCATCCTAGCAGCAGTTGAGTAAGGTAAATCCCATCAGCAGAGATAAACATGCTGAGGCCACAAGCAAATGTCCTAAATTCCCTGGTACTTCCCCAGGCTGTGGAGGGGGACCCCCACAACCCAGGGGTTTGTGCAAGAGACAACTTAGCATGACAAGGGGCACAATCCTCTCCACAGGATCCAGCTTCTGTCTCACCCACAATCTGTCATTCGCCCTGTGCCTTATCAGATCAGAGATTTAGCCACTACACACCCAAAAGTTCACCTCCTCTGTCTTGACACAGCATCCTGGGGTCTCAACAAATGGGGGGATGTTTTGAGTCATTGTCCCTTAACAATTCAGCCTTTCATGGATTTATACATTTAAGAAAAACTGTTGCCAGCTGTTCACACCTAGGTGGGTCAAGCCTGGTCAAATAGATGAATGGAAGAACAAAACCACAACAGTGTGAACAAATGCTGGCAATTCACTTAGCAGCACATTCTTTTCCTTTCTAACTCATCATTGAATGTGTGGGATAGCACAGAGTCTGAGGATGCTAGTGTGTAGCTAACATGTAAAAGTCAAGTCCTAGGGCTGATTGTTCAGCCTTGTGTAGATCTTTTCCCCAAGAACGGGAATGAATTCTGAAGAATCTGTCCAATTTTTATTTAAACAGTTGTGCTCGGGACACTTCAACATCCTCTTTTGTTTCACTAAAGAATGACACCTTCTAACTAGTCCCTGTGTCACACTACCATGTTGTGCTGATGTGTACCACATCACTCTGAAGAGACTATGTGGTGGGAGGGGTTCTCCAATAAAATCCCTCATTTGCATGGATTTACTGGCACGTTAAAGGGTGAAGTTGCTGTTCCTGGGATTATCACTGTCAGTGGTCATGTTTGCTAAAACAATGCCTAAAGACCAAGCTAGGGGCTCACGATTTACTAGGCTCTCAAGAGAGTAGAACTAAATGGGCAGAGGCATGGAGATGGATGTGAAATGCAGGAACCAAAGGGAGGTGTGATAGCAGCACAGGTTATTACAGGTCCGTGGTATGTCTGGGGACTGCTGCAGAGGAGAAAACTGAATAAGAACATGGGTAAAATGAAAAAAAAAAAAAAGAGAGAGCAAGGAACAGAAGGCAAGAGAGCTACCTCAGATGTACATCAGGACAGGAGGGGGAGAACTGGCAGGAAGGGGCTGCTCAGAATTGGCACCCAATATGCCAAAGACCCAGTCAGACTGGAGACCATCCAGGCCCACCTTTGACCACCCAGCATTCCTTATCAAGCATGCCCAGGCTACCTATAGTGTTTGTTGGGTAATTAAAATATGCTTAAAATAGAGTATATGAATTGTTTGAAATTTACCTTTGTTAAGTGTTGCAGCATTTCCTGGAAATATTCCTCTGCCTAGAGGCAGAGGCCAAACAAGTGCACTAAGCTATTGCATGCAAGAAATGTGCTGAGCTCTCCTTCATGTAGGGAACTCCTGCAAGGAATTGATAACAGATTGCAGCCAGCCACTAAAGAGTTTCAGCTGCCCAAAGGGAGTAAAAGCAGTTTTTCCATATTAATTCATCCCCTCCCCACGAGAGGAGCAGAAGGGGAACAGAAACACCCACAGTGGGAAATGAGGGGAAGAGCAGCTTGCATCTGGAGCAAAGGAAGGCATCATCTACAGTAAGTTTTTAGCAGCTTGGTGCAGCTAAATGTTTTCTCCTGCACAGATGAGTGTGAGTGCAGCTGTGGGAGGTGTGCAGAGAGCCAGCCTGAGTTCACCTAACCTGTCTTGCTCAAACCTAGTAAGATTTGGGCTGATGCTTTTGAAAGCTCTGTGCTTTGCAGGGCCATCACTACACTACTCATGAGGAGTACCAAGCCAAGGAAATGTTCCTGGGAGAACTGCATTCTCCATTATCTTGCACATTCCCTTGCTGGGAGGCAGAGCCTGGGTCATGGTCTGGGTCCTCTGACTGGGTGGCATGAAACCATGGAAGAAAATCGCAGCAGCAGTGGATGTGCAGCTTGGCAAGTTTAGCTGGAGTGAGTCTGTCAGGGCTCCTGCTAAATCCTCATCTGAATAAGCTGTTCAGTGGCTCCACTGAGCGTGAGCAGAAAAAGGATGTCATAGTTCAAGGGAAAGATGAGTTCGTGTCAGTCACCTCAGGTTGTGAGAGTCTTACTAAAAAAGCAATTCAAAATGCAATGACTGCTCCTTGCTCCTGCCTGTGCTTTTTCAGGGTTCTTTTGAGTTAGTACCAGAGATAATTTGTTCATCTGCTGCTCCCTTTCCTTACAAAAGGAGTAATTCTTGGGGATAGATGGGGGCCAAGAAAACATCAAGCAAAAGAGGAAAAGAAAGGGGCATGAGACTGAAATAAAAAGAGAAAAAAAGTCCCCATTAAAGTAGGTGAGAGAACTATTTAGTTTGCTTTAAGATGTCACCTTCTCACATAAATGCTCACTGGCATTTTGCAGGGAGAACTGCAAAGCCCCCTAAATTGCCTCACAGCATTACTTTGGGATTGACTTCCAGAAAACACAAAGCCAGGCTGACTAGTCAAACAAAAAACATCATGTTTATCTCTGGGGAATGCTGGCAACCAAACCATGTTACAAAGGGGAAGAGTTTGCAAAACAGTGCCCTTTCCTTTAAACCCATCATATTTCCTGGACAGAAAAAAAAGTGTTGTTTTGATTATTTTGGCTTCTCTTTCTTGTGACAAATTCCTTGCAAACCCTGGCACACTTCCTGTGGTTTTGCTGCCTGCCTGAGGCTGTGCTGGCTCAGTGGGAAATTCTCTCCTGACCCCCAAGGTGTCAACTCAGTGGCTGCTTTGTCACCCATGGGGCTAGCCTCTGTGATCTGGAGGGTGCTGGGGGAGCTTACAACAGGAACCTTTCTTTTCAGATCTACAACTTGCTTGGATGTAGGACATGGAGGTGGTTACCTTAAAGTCACCTCTAACAAAAAAAAGATTAAGATATTACATCAATAGATGTAGCCGAAGTACCCAAAGTGATAACACTCTGTGATTATTTCTCACAGAAGTTTCAGGTAAAGAAAATGAGAAAATTTCACTTGCTGATGCTGGGTTAATCTAGAAATTCCCTTCCCTGTCCTGGTATTCATTTGATGACTCCTGGTTGTTTTTCTGACACACCTTGCCAAGGAATCTGCCTTCCCTGAGTTTAGGGCTGCATTAATCTGAACTATTGATAGTCCTGAGGGAAGGATGGAGGGGGTGGGAAGGGGATGCTTTTTAATTTTTTTTTAATTAGTCTCCTTCTTGCAGTCCTTAAAGGAGTCTGAACAGATTAAATAGCACTGCTTTATCCCCTCTCCTCTTCCTTCTTCCTGCTCTAAAAAGGAAAGAAAAACTAACCCCTAATTATTGAGCTACTTGCCATGGGTTTATGTCTTAGCACTCATGCAACTACAGGTGCAGTCTGATGCGAAAAGCTGCTGGAGGTCAGACATAAATGCTCTGGCAGGTCTGTTTGAGGCCAGTGAGCTAATGCTGTTAGCACTCCCTGGCTAGTTCATAGCTCCTTATCTCTTTGACTTGGGTGTTGGTGCAGTTTAGAATGTCTCAACCACGTATTTTAGGTGAGTAATTTAATACAGAGTAATTACTGGAATACTTGATAAGAGCATCCAACCAGCTTCAGTAACCCCAAATTGTTGCTGGCCCCAGGCTGAGATAGCATGATAATAAGGTACTTTGATTAGTAGATGTGGCATGGATGACTCCCCAGATTTGTCTTCTAGGACTGTTGAGATGTTCATCCATAGCTATTAGAGAGCATTGCTCTGTGGGTGGATGGAATGTGAGAGGACTGAGAGAGGTTCCCAAGAGAAGAATCCAAAGGGTGTCAAACTGCAGCACCCGAAGAAACCCACACCAGAAAGTTGATGACAGCTGCAGAACAGGCATCTATATTTCACATCTGTGGGTAAAGCAAGTGTTTCTTGACTCAGAGATGTCAGAGGGATCTGATTTTATCCCTCCTCTGTGGGAGCAAGGGTGCACTCTGGGCCTGTGGCACTGGCCCCAAACCTTTGGGTCTGAATCAAGCAGGTTACCTTCTCCTCCTTACTCCTGAGGTGGTGTCTTTTCATCACTCCCTGCCATATCCACCCAGCAGGGCAGGTAGAAAGGTGGGTACCTTGCAGATGAGAGTGTTTCGAGGATGGTGCCTTGAAGATGAGGGACTTGCCTTCTCCCATGAAATAAGCTCTCTGCCTTTAATCCTAGCCTTTCCCCATGGTATCTCCTGAAATGCCAAATTTCTCCAGGAAACTAAGGCCTAGATTTTTCAGTAACCTTATGTGGTACATCAGTGACCTAGATGATGTTTTCCATGCACAAACACAATTAATATACTGCTTTCTTAGTCACAGAGAGATCTCACACTGTCTCCAGAGGATGCAGTGGTTTATATCTCCCACTCGTAAATTTGAAAGGAAATGCAAAAAAAGAAAAAAAGGAAAAAAATCCTGGCTGTTGCTTTCAGCATTTGTCTGGCAACTACCATATTTTATTATTTCAGTGAAAAGAAAATTCCATGCTCTCATGTGGAGGAATCTGCTAACAAAAACAAAGGAAATAAAAGAAACCACTGGATTTATCTCATGAAAATATTCCACAAAGCTCTGTTGATCTGCTGTCCTCCACAAATTGTTATATAGCACAGGGTTTTAGGGTTTAACTTTCATATTTAGCTTTTGTACTTTTTTCCTGACCAAGACTTTTTAGCTGGTTTAAAGTGAGCTGATACTTCTTCCTGCAAACATAATTTTGCATTACAATTAAAAGACATACCAATAAAGCCATGAGATAAGTATTTTCTGCAGTAGGAATGAGGTAAGCATGTTGAGAGTGATGCTGGAGAGCCACAGCAAACTCCATTTCCCAAGTGAGAGTGAGCTGTGAAAGAGGAGCAACTGGTCTGGAAAGGGAGATCTAGGTAAATCTGTGTAGGAAAGCAGAAGAAGAAATTCTTCTAATGATGAGGGCATCAGGTAGTTGCTATTGGAAGGAGTCTGCAGCAAATGATGAAGGATTTGGTGTTTAGTGCTGGATGAATATGAAGAGGCGGCCAAAGCTGTATGCTGTGCTCTTCAGGGTGTCTCAGATCTGGAGTCCTGCCAGTGCTTCTGAAACTGTTGCTAGGGAAGCACCAGCAGCCTTTTTCCAAGGGAAGAAGATTAAAATAGCTGTGTATTTTTACTAAGAAAATTCGTTCCGGATACACCCTCCTCTCATTCTGTCTGCTCCTTGGTTTTTTGTACTACTGGTACTGTGCTGGAAAATAGAAAGTCGTTAAATTGTCTTGTTGCTTGTGTTAGGAGTAGTTCCTTCTGCAGACCCATCTACATTGTACTGATATATTGTTGTCTTCTGTGCCCAACAGGTACCTCTGTCCCAAATCGCTTTCAGTGCTGCACCTCCTCCTCAGATCCTCTACAATCCAGCCCAGCAGATCCTGACGTACGCTGGGTTCTGTCCTTCCGCGATTTCTACATATCCATCCTACCCGTTACCTCTTCAGGTACAGTGCAAAAACACACCCTTCTCACACCATCAGAAAAGCATAAGCTGTTACTCAGTACAAACTCTGCAGAGGTAGGTCTTAGCTGGATCCCAGCTCCCAGATTTGTCTGTGGGATGACTCAGGCTCAGTGCCTAGTTTTCTGGTCTGTTCTCAGACCTCAGGCTTTCTCTGGTTGTCCTTTGGACTCTCACCTGCTGATGAGGTAAGAGTAGCCAAGAGTAGAGAGAAGGGGGTAGAAGCACATAAAATTAGGCTGAAAAGATTCATGTAAGTAGTCATGAGGATCCATTGTGACTGTTCAGTTCTGCGTCCACTGAGAAACAAATACATTGCATTTACCTCAAATTCTTATCTTCACTCACAGATATAAATAAAAAAAACAAACACAGTTATTTCCCTAGATTTCTACTTTTTCAAATACGTGTGTTCATTTATCTTCCTTCCCCTTCATAGCATTCAGAGGCAGACACCACCAGCTGTCCCCAAGTCAGGAGAGATTAGTAAGAAACACTGGGATCCCCTGGGATGGTTAGTAAGAAACAATGGAAAAACTTAACTCTATTCCTCGGGAAAAAAATTAAAACCAAGCCAGCTCCCTGTATGTATGAACTCATGTTGCAATTTGGAGAGAAGTAATTTCTGCATCAGTATATGAATTTTAAAAATCATTATTAGCTTATTCAAAGGTACAAATTGTGAATGATGGAAGCAGGAATTATAAGGAACAGCCAGAAGCTTAACTGTTGTCTGCTTCCATTGCTTGAGAGCTGTGGGCTGAATCCATGGGGCTGGAGGTCTGAAGTCTTCAAGCATCTAAGTGCTTCAAGCTGCTGGATTCACAAACCCTGCTCAAATGGTTGTAGACTTTAATCCCAGTCTGGGTCTGGGATGCATCTGACTGAACACAGGGGCTGTTGGCCTGATAATGAGATCAAGTAGTCACCTGTCCCCTGCTGCTACTCTGAGAGGGTCCAGGTTCAGGTCCCATTGTCCCTGAGTCACATCTGTGTGGACATCTGGGATATCCCACAGCATCCCAAAAGAAATGGACACTTAGATGTGGGAAACTGTATTAAATTTTAGCTGTTCACAGAGAAGATCCTTCCTTAGCTGGTCTACACTTTAGAGTCACCAGTGGATTATCTCAGGCTAAATGTATATGACATTCATTCCTGGTCCTCTGCTGAATCCAGTATCTCGCTGAATAAATGCTTGCCAGAGAGGCAAAGTCTTTAAAAGAAATCAGCCATATGGCAAAAAGAAAGGGATAGCCAGAATGCATTTTGAAAGGATGTAACCAGCATTTCTTTTGTTTACTGTGACATGCTGTGACAATACTACATCCCTTACTGGTAGAGTTCAGCCACAACTAATCTTGGTAACAGGCCTGCCAGCTGGGCAGGTAATGGTCCTGATTAGCTGGGCAGGGGCTGGTGGTGGTGACAGCAGTTATGGGTTGTGCCAGTTATTCCTGATAGAGAAGAACTCACTGCAGAAACAATTCCAGGCAATCAGATGGAAGCAGTAGTTGCAGTCTGAGAGGGGAGGGAAGCAACAACTCCAAAATAGATAAAACCCCCAGCCAACGCAAACCCACAACTAGGTTTGGAGCTGATGTACCTAGCAGGTCTGTCAGTGTACCTGCACTGGCTCAGAGAGTTAAAGGGCCTAAATGAGCCTTCCTGTTGGGGTGTCCCCATTCTCACTCACTAAGTCACTGTGCGGTACAAATGAAGGACAGCACTCTCCTTGCCAGGAGAGTTTGACCCAGGGCAGCAGCCCCTGCTCACATGGAGCCCCATGGAGGAAGAAAACACCTTGGCATGGGGTCTGCCAGTCCTGGACAGCTCTGAGGTGCCATTGTCCAAGAGCCAGCCCTGGCCCTGGCCTTTTAGATTGTGGCTATTAATTTTTTTCAGCAGCAGGAAATATCACTTGCCCAGATTTTTAATTTCCCACGAAAAAGATCAATGATTACTTTATCTTGTTTTTAAACTCCAGGTACTTTAAGTTCACTTAAAGTCTGAGCCTGAAGGGAACTGAGCCTAAGTCTTCAGCTGATGCCCATAGACTGGCAAGTGCTGGCGTATGAGAGGAGGAGTAAAATCCTCACCCTCTTGAAATCAGTGACAAAACTTGGTTTAAGGCAGTAGTAGGATTTTATCCTGAATATTACTCCCTACATGCATTCTTTTGTTTTAATGTACCCTTCTTGTTCCTGAAGATGGGCTACTTCCCAAGTTCAATTTATTTTTTGTGCCATTTCCAGCCAAAGCCCCATCATAGCTGACTGCCAAAGAAGGAGACACATGCCTACCTGTAAAAACTTCTCTTAAGAGGAATCTGCATTTGGCAAAGGAATAGGGCCTTACATTTATGCAAGTATTGTAACTGAGATTAATTACATCTGAGGTAATTTAAATTTAAATTTTACAGTGATGCCTGGAAACGAGCAGCTATGCGTAACCTAATCAGTCAGTCAGGTGCTGTGCCTCACCCAGGAAGCCAAGCATCTTTTCCTGCAGAAATTCCTGCTCTGCTCTATTGCCTAGCTGTCTGCACAATGTCTATTAAAACTTAGTTGGGTTACAGATGGAATCTGTCGTGTTTCACTAGACAACATCATCGCTACACTTAAGCAGGTGCTTTAGAACTAAAGCTAAGGTGCTGCAATGCATGAGAAATTTAATCATGGGGCTTTTTATGTAACACGTGGCAAACAAAACAAAACTGTGATGGGGTTGTAGTCCTTTACTGAAGAAGTTGTTTTTCTTTGTCTGATACAGCCTGCCAGCAATTTTCCAGGAACATCATCTACTGACATCTCTTTATCAGAAGAAACTCAGCCTCCATCTCAGTCCAGCTCCAGCTATGGTCTTCCCCCGAATGCTCCAGCCCTCTATACACCAACTTATTGCTTGCCTGGAGAAAAGCCTCCACCATATGCACCATAGATCAAAGAAAATATTTTAGTAGCTGGTAGGCTTTTATTTTGTTTTAAAGAAACCTCTGGAAACTGTGCTGTGCAGGTACTAGACTTCCCAAAGGAACCCAGCACAGAGCGTGTTACTGCCACTCCTCTTTTATCCACATCTCCTTGTGAGCAGAGCAGAGCCCTGGAACTGTAAGGGCAGGCACGTCACCACTCAGTTTGCCTGCAGTCAGATGTAGTAGAACTTTCTGGCTAGTGTAAGCACGGGATGTTTCCCTCTCAGCCAACTGCAGAATAGATTTTCTTCAAGAGGAAAGATGAAGAGAACACTCCAGATATGTGTTCTGCTTTCATAAACTGATATCAAGGGGTTTCAGCCTATGTTGTCTGAGAAGGCAGCTGGGAGCTTTCAGAGTCAATCTTATGGGTAGCAAGAGTTGGTTTGCTTGTAGTGTTTAATAACTCTTCTGGTGAAAGTGTTGTACCAATAGAATGTGGCAATTATTTTACAATAAAGTTCACTGTGTATATTTATGCTATACCTAAGGCTGTGTATATTTGGAAGGAAAGGTAAACAAATGAACAGAGGAAGAAGTACCCTACCAAATAGTTTCTCTTTTCAAGTTTCAGATAAAAAAGCTAATTCTATTGGGACTGTTTTAGCTGAACTTTATGCCAGTCTAGTCTGCATAGTAAAATGTCACATTAATGCACTAAAAATACTATTTCCAGACATGTATTTTAGGCTACACTTTAGTGTTCAAATTTATTCCTTTCTAATCAAAAGACCACCACAACCAAAACCATTTTAGGTTAAATGCCCCTTATTTATTTTTAAATTGATCCAAGACCTGATGCAGGCATTTTACAATGAGTGAAACAGTGACTGAAGAGGCTTAATTCCATTTATTTATTTGTTTGTTTGTTTGTTTATTTATTTATTTTCTCCAGAGGCTAAGAAACAATACCTTTGGCAGTGCCATTGACAAGAAAAAAGCCACGTCCCTGTTGTCTTCACCCTGCCACCTCACTGTGCACCACATTAGCTGGGATTCCTTTTGGCATAAACCTGCCGTACTTTGGGACAGGAGTACTTACAACCAGTATGAAAACCCTTTTAAGTTTTGTACCCCTTCACTGCATTTTGATCCTGCAGGAAGGGTGTTGGTGCTGCTTGCTCCATAGATCTTACAGTCTAGACAGCAATGAAGCTCTAGAAATTTCCTGAAATGCCAAAGAGTAAAACAGGGAACAGAAGGTATTTCTCATTAATATTTTAAGGAGCTGCTCAGAATTATGAAGATATTGAAAAAATATATATATAAACAAAACCATCTTACGTGACAGTTTCCTTTGTACGGAAGTAGCACTATCAGATCTCCTTAAAATAGAAAACAAGAGTGATCATCCTTTTGCATAATACTTTGCAACTTCCAAGAAATATCTGTAAATTCATGTGTTTTACCTCTATGTATAAAAAGCAGACTCAGTACTGATACACATAAGAAGAGAGATTAATTTATATGAACCATAAAAGCTACCTTTTGTTCAATTAAGATTTTTCTGAGATGCAAAGTTTTAGGCCAGTGAGCAGTGATGAGGTCCTTTATGTGTATTGTTGGCAAGGTGAGTTATACAAACATGGCTGAGAGAAGCAGAAATGAGAGAAGACACCATTGGTTTTGTATTAAATATTAATTTAATGCATCCAAAATGCCTAGTTCTTGTGCAAATACATGCTGTGAAAAGCAGTGTCACTCTGATTATGAAATAAGTGAAGCTACATATTTACTTCTTTTTACTTGCTATGAATACTTCCAGGAGAACCACCTGGGTTCATTTTGAGGCTTCAAAGACCAGAAGAGACTTGATCCCTTTGGGTTGGGCACCTATACTAACTGAACAAGGATGAAATTAATGTTTCTCTTGGGTTGGAGCAAGTGACTGAGAAGGAATGAAGGAATGCTTATTGCAGTTACCTCTTCCTCCAAACGTTTCTGCAGTATGGAACTGCAGTAGACTATTAAAAAAATTCACCTTTACACAACCCTCCCCCCCTGCCCTCTCATCTCTCCTCTTCTCAGACTGTGAAGTTCTGAGTTTCTCTTCTAAACCACATTTTGAGTCAGTGTGCGTTGTGGTCTATGTAAAATATCTTCACATATGTGCACACATATGCAAAGTCCAGGAGCAATTCCTGCTCTGAATTAAAAAATTAAATGCTCTTGTACATGTGACATTTAGTATGAACTGCAGAGTACCATAATGTACCACAGGATTCACATTTCCAGGACCCAAAATAATTCTGGCCTCGTAAATAGTGTCACTTACATTAACACAAAGGTCAGACATGTTTGTGATTCATTTATGCCACATGGTAGTTTTTTGGGAGCTACTACAGAGATTTCACAAAAATACCAGACATGAAACTATTTTACTAGCATGTTTCATTTGAAAAGAACAAAGTAAAACAGGGCTTGTTTCATCTTCCTGGTTTAAAAATAGGTGTCTTCTGAGTCTGTATTTTTTTTCAGTGGAATTACTCCAAGTTTAAAATGGGAGATTTTTGTGGTTGAACCCCAGCCTGCAGCCCGGCCCCAGGCAGCCGCTCACTCACTCTCCCTCACTGGGATTGGGAAGAGAATCAGAGGGGTAAAAGTGAGAAACTCGTGGGCTGAGACAGAGACAGTTTAACAGGCAAAGCAAAATGTTCACATACCAGCAAAGCAGAACAAGGAATTCTTCCACCACTTCCTGTGAGCAGACAGGTGTTCAGACGACTCCAGTAAAGCTGGGCAAGGTCACATGAAACACTGACTTGGGAAGACAAAGACCATCAGTCTGAGTGTCCCTCTCCTTCCCCTTTTGTCCCCCACCTTTATGTGCTGGTCACAAGGCCATATGGTGTGGTATACTCCTCTGCTCACTTGGGATCAGCTGTGTCCCATCCCAACTTCTTGTGCATCCCCAGCCCCCTCACTGGTGGGTGGGGTGAGAAACAGAAAAGGCCTTGATGCTGTGCAAGCCCTGCTCAGCAATGGCTAAAACACCCCGAGTTATCAACATTGTTTCCACCACAGACCCAAACTACAGACCCATTCTGGCTACTGTGAAGTATATAAACAAAAAACAAGCTCAGAGCTATATGTTGTTAAAGGACTAAATAGAACCATAAAAAACATACAGAAAATAAAACACTGCAGTGTGGACATTCTATTAAACAGAGTATCTTCAGGATTTCCAGCTCTTATTGAAGATACTAATCTAATCTAATCTTGCTTGGGTACTCCATCAAATCACAAATTGATCCAGAATCATCAGCTGTAACATAAAGCATTTTCAGGAACAAGGTTTCCCTTGCTCAACTAGAAAAAAGCAAAAACATAGCACTACTCCTGGGTTTTGCTATCCCTACACAGTCTGCCAGTAAGTTATTACTGTCTAGTGGGAAATTTCCTTTCAAATTTGTGTCTGGTCGGACCTGACAGTAGTTCCTTCTCCAAGTAAAAATGAGTAGGTTGGTTGAAAGTGATAAAGTTCTGTTCTTTTCTGCCCTACTGCTGTTTACTGCTGATTGATTTGCTCATGATAAGAAGCTATGATGTCATGTCTAATGGCTAATAGAGTACCTCCCTCTTCTCTGTTAGATAAAGCAGGTATCCTTGCCAGAAAATATGCTTGGAATAGTCTTCCGCTTCTTTCTTTTCCTCTGGGACAGTTGTATCTTCACAGTTTGGTCACAGATGTTGCCACACATAAGGATTATTAGACTAATGTGTCATCTCCTTAGCTGCTTAGGGAAAACATAATATGACTGGACAAGAATAATTTTTAAAAGACCTTGTAGAATTATACCTTTTTCCTGGTAATCCTCTGAAGGATGGTGTAACCTTAGCCACCCAGTACCTGGATTTTGCACCACAGCATATACCAATATTATTTAGCTTATTAATTTGATGCAAGACAAGGACGAAATAAAACAAGATTTAAGTGAGACAGGCTAGACAAAATCCAAACTTCAGAAAGGTAGCTGAAAGATAGCTGAAAACCTGAACACACTTTATGGCTCTAAAACCTTTTCTGCATAAACCCCCACAGATATTCTCACCTCGTGCAGTTCAGCCTGGCTAACTCTCACAGTTCAACCCTCTCTGCTCCCACTAGGCTCACAGTGAACGAGCCAACCTAAAAATGCAGCAGCAAAAATATGTCATCACCAGATAATATTCCCCAGTTCTCAACACCTCATAATTTACTTCAGCAGCTATTGACACAAAAGCCATATGGCTCTCAACTTATTGAATCTTTTCTTCTGTTTCCTGCTGACCCAACTTCATTTTCCATTTTCTGTTGACCAAGAGTTTTGCTAAAGGTCACAACTGAGTCTTCTTTCTGTGGTACCAGAAAGAGAAACTCTAGCAATGAGAATAGCAGCCACCATTTGCTCTGCAGCTGAGAAGATATGAAATACTTGATTGATGAAAGATATGAAATACAAATTATGATGTAAGCATATAAACCCCTAACCTCAAACCCCCCCCCCCCCAAAACCCCAAAAACACCAAACAAAAAAGGCAGCCCTTCCCTCCCTCCCCCCACCCCCTGCTGTAGTGCAACCTCCACATCAGGTACAGTCTGAGTCATTGTCTCCAAATACCAGAATACAAAATAATCTCAGTACAGGTAAATTAAAAACTTGTATGTAAATATTTTATTCTCTCGTATTTTGCAAATCAGAAAGCAGTGTTTGGTAATAAAAAATAATACAGAATTATTATTTTTCTTCCATTTCACACTCATATATTACCAGGTTTCCCACATTACAGATGAAACTCTCTTACAGTCTAAAGGTAGTATTCACTTTCAGTATATTCTGTTCTTTTGACTTATTTAACATTAGTCTTCTGAACTATTTACAAATATATTACAACCTTTAAACCTCAAAGCAAAGAGTATTTCAATAATCAGTCTGACATAAGGATCAGTAGCCTCTACATAACTTCAGTGTTTAAGAGAAACTATACACGCAGTGCGGTAGATCTGAATAATTTATATATTTAAAAAAAAAAGAAAAGCACTGAAAGTTTCTGAGTATAAAACTTTTGCATTGCAGTGGTACCTACTGACCCTCCTGGACTGGAGGACAGGAATGTGAGGTGATGTCACTGTGCTTGTAGAGAGCCTCATCTAAGTCCAGTGCTGTGTTGCTCAGCTTGAGGGTCATGCAGCCGTGGTAGGACGCGGTGACCGGAGTGGAAGTGACAGGAACATCTGTTGGAAAGCGGAGATAAATACCTCTGACAGCTGCTTTTAAATAAATACCTGCTCTGCTTAGGCTCAGATACCTCTCACTTCATTGAATTCAAGCTCACCTCCTTCCAGGCTGGGGTTTCTACCTCCCCCTGCCCTCTTGCCAGAAGGCACTTAAAAGCACAATCCCAGGCACGAGGAAAACACCATCTGTTCTGGTGCATAGAAGCCCTTCTCCCAGGCTGTACCTCTTCCTCTCTGCAAGGCCTCCAGACCTGATGAACCCATGAAACCTTGTGCTGCGCAGCAGCAGGGCTGCACTGCAGTGGCACAATATGTTCACACTGCTTTCAAGCCCCATGTTTTCACCCTACTATTTCCAAACCCTCTGCTTTGTTATTGGTGATGTTAGACCTTCCGCTAAAGCTCTTTCATTTCAAAATAGCTTCCAAAAGATTATAGGAAGAATTTTATGACAGGAAAGCACTTCCCATATGCAGCCTCTACCACTTGCTGGACTCATCTTCACCGCAATTTTGCTGTATCTGAGCACAGGAAGGTTGCTGGCCTTCATCAGAAAGGTGCTGGAATGCATCAGTTGAATTGGTCAGACTAATGAGACTAATTTTGACTGTGGAGATCCACAGTGACGTTCTTTTAATCAGTTTACCAGGGGCAGATAACAGATGGCAAGGAAGAAGACGCTAAGTGCAATCCAATAGACTAGAGGAAATTAGTCAATCTTACTGCTAACTTCTGTAATATCATGTACACATTGATCATAAACAAACAAAAACCCAACACAGTAACATAACAAGAAAATCTACATTAGCTCTGTCCTCCACCTTTCCCCAAAGGTTATTAGATTATTTACAACCCAAAGCTGAGCCAATCAAGTCAGTTGTGCAATGGAAAATAATGAACGTCTCAAAGAATATTTAACTTCACAGTGATCCAGGTAGCTAAATAAATCACTTATCTTTATATCGAAGCAAGGACAACTTGAACAATAGGTTGTCCTGTTGACCCAGCTGAATGAAATTTAAAGTGTTCTGCCTGGAGATATGCAGGGCTGATGTGATCACACATAGCCCAGACAGAATCTAGGACTTGAGTGTGAGAAAGAATATTTGTGGGAGATCTGTAAGCCACAAAGAAATACTATAAATCTCTTCAGCTTCCTGAGGGAGAAGTACCATTACTTGGTAGTTGCTTTAATTAATGATGTTATCTATTTCCCATTCCTCCCCATTTACCAAAGTTTATCTGCAAAGTCTGCTTAAAGGAATGCAGCATCTCTGTTGTAATACCTCACATGAATGTGAAAACTAAATTTTGAGTCAGAAGGAGTTGAAGTTGTGACTTAACAGCTTGAAAACTCATCTAAGGAGTCAAGCAGATTGCTGTTACATGTGCTCAGGGCTAACTGAAAGACAGTGTGGGCTTTCAGATGGATTTGCAAGAGATTAAAAAAAATAATTTTTTTTCTTTGTGTTGTAGCTGTAAATCCTGTGAAATATTTCATTTTCTGTTATAACTAGAAATGGATCTGTCCAAAATATGATCATTTAAAGATTTGGAAGCCTAGTTTAAAGGTTCCTTCACTTAGTGGAATTCATATTTTCTGAAAAATCACCTAGTCATCACATAAATCACATAAATCTAGGATTTATCAGAACTGAAACACTTATAGAAAATGTAATAAATGTCTACATGTTCCCTCTTATCTGTTGAAATTCTAAGTAGTATTTCTTCCACATCTGCAACATTAACTGTGCTTAGGATCAGACTTATTACACATTTGGATCCAGAATTCTCTCTTTATTTGTGGCAAATGGAATAAAGACGTGACGTTTGACCATGATACTGTTTTTTCCACCGGGTATGGAAGCATGGAAAAACCAAAAGCCATGTAATGTTTTCAAAACCTGAATGAGCCAAACTCACTTAGATCTGACGATTCGGTATCGTTACTTGACCCAGAGTGTTTAATCCAACTGAAGTGCTGAAATGTTTATTTGCTTGGCAAATGACAGGGTTTCTCCTGCAAGTGCTGGGTTCCTCTCAATGGCAAAAGCAGAGTGCTGGCAGAAATTCCCGTTGCTAAGCACAACAGATCAAAGGGCGGATAGTAGCTAAACCTACAGCAGCCAGCTGAGTCTGAGCTGCCACAGCCATGGTATCTCACACTTAGTTCTGGCAAATTAAAACCAGTGCTGTACCCAGCACAGGAAGCCTAAGCAAGCCACAAAGAACTTGGGGGAGTGACAGAATGGGATGATTTTCTGAGCTGTGGAAGTCTCTGCTGTGCATCTGAGAGCTACTTAAAAGAAAGCAGGCAATCTCTCTTGCCTGTGCAAGTGGCCAAGATAATTCAGTCTGAGAGTAGAAAATGCAACATTTGGTATTTCAGCCTTGTTCCTGCTGTTGTGTGAATATCCCAGAGCATGTGGCCTCCACTTTCAGTTGTGCCTGGGAGCCATTTGCATCATCAGCATAAATCCTTTCTTGGTTCTTGCTCATGGTGGGGACAGCCACACCACATTCCCTACCTAGTACCTGTGTCACCTCAACCATCCTGTTCCAGCCTGACTGCTTCAGCACCTAACAAGAGGCCAACATTTGTGCCTCTCCCTTGCTTGGGCAAGTAAGAGCAAGATTTTGCTTAGCTGCTGGCAGCATGTGCATCAGAGACGTAAATGTTCCTTTAATAGCATTCCTCAGCAGAAGGGACTGATAAACCTGTTCAGGCAGAGGGAAAAACAAACTCCCAAACTTGGCCAAAATTCACAATTCAGATGAAAGTTGGATCTTACAGGTTCAGAAGAGAGGAGCAAACTGACCTCCCAGAAGAAACCCTGTTCTTGCTGAAAAGCCAGAGAAACTATAAATGGTGTTAACCCCTTGGTTGTGCCCTACATGCCCTCTGCTGGGAGGCAGTCAGTTAACTGTGTTGTGCTGTGATCAGTTCAAAGACAGCATCAGCCAGGGAGAATCACCACACTGGGCTTCCCAAGATTCAGGCAAAACAAATTGAGGCCCATGTACTCCCCTCAAAGAGTGCTCCCATGGCTTCATTACATTAATGCAGAACTGCAGGAACCTGCAGTCTAGCTCCAATGGATTTTACCAGGTTTAAGATAGCCCAGTTTACAGCAATCCTTCAGATTAAATAATTCCTATTGTTGAACAAGCAAAACCTTCTCTTTCTATTTTTGCCTCCAGCTGCCCTCAGAAGGACACAATCATTCAAGGAAAGTGCAACCCCAGATCCATTACGTTCCTGCATTGCAGACAAAGCCTTCTCAAGCAGAAACAGAGAAGGAGCCTCATAGCTTGAACAGAAACAGTTTTCCTGACTCCCAGCTCAGCAAGGTGAGTTGGAAGTGCATGGTACAAAACTGGAGGCTCACCTGGCAATCCTCCCACGTACGTCTTTGTTGACTGCAAAGAGCTCTCGAAGATGGACAGACTGTCCTCCAACTCAGAGATGCTTAGTTCACTCTCTCCTGCTACCCCATCTACCCTCAGGGACAAGTGATCTTTCTTGAGGAGGACGTCTACAGAGTGTTCCTTCTTATCACAGAGATTTATTGTCAGTCTGGACACAACTGTGTTCTCCAAAGCCACGATGATAAACTGACAGCAGGGGAAAGAAAGAAAACCAGGCAGTGAGTAGAAAAATACCTAGCTACACTTACTCAGTACAAGGATGAGCCCAATGTGCCCTTTATTACAAATATTTTACAGAGCCTTACTACTTATAGCCTTATAGGCTTATTACTATTGCTGATTGTGTTCTGAGCTTATTTGCATAGATGAAAAACCAATGAACCAGCGGGACTTATTCTTGAAACCATGTTTTCTCAGAGTGTTCGTAGTGGGTCTTAGAGAAGTCATTATATTGAACTAGAACCAAACTGACTGGAGATGCTGCACTGTAAGTGAAAACTGGCTCATGGGATTTAATAAAATCCTTCCTGGTTTACCCTTGTGGAATGCCAGGATCTAGCCCATTGTTACAAATGCCATTAATAGTAGCTTCAACACTCCACCGTAACTGGCCTTTCCCAGCACTTTGCCCACACCTAAAGCCTGTCTCTCGGCTACTTTGGAGAGAATGGAAATCCCTGGTTTATGGCACTAAACAGTTTCTGTGCCAGAAAAAAAAAATGCCTGCATTCAAGAGAGCTGTTCTATCTTTTACCTAGGCCACCTTTGCCAAGATCTCCCTGCTAACATCTGAAACACACCTGTAAGAGGCAGAACTTCAGGCAAGCACTGTTGTTTGAGACCATTCTCTGAACAGGTGGGACAAATAATGAGGCAGGCAGCAAACCTGACAACTGTTTCTGAAATTGGCTTCCAGTTACCTGGACGCAGTAAGGAAACTTCTCTACGAAAATACTTGTTTGTACCTGTTGCTTCAGTTTTTTTGTGGAGTGATAATCAATCAGAGATAGTGATAAAGGGACAGATGCTTCTTCTGTAACTAGGGCAAACAGCACACCAGTATCTGTTGCTGGTTGAATTACAGCATTTACTTCAATTTCCCAATTTGTCTTGGTTTCATTTCCAGAAGAAGGTTGCACTGCAGAAAGAGAAATTCATAGGACAATGTGTCAAATGGGTAATCCGTTCAATTTCTCCTTTGAGAAGATCATAGGCAGATGAGCATCTGGAGGGACTGCCATATTTTTTTATTAAAAAAAAAAATCATTCTAAAGCACCTGAACACATAATTGGACATGAAAATGGCATTGGTTTCCTCTGTTACCTTATGCATTCTGCTGCTTTTCAGAATGTCAAAGGATACCATTTAACTTTTTTATCACAAAGAGTTAGTCAAATTCTCATGGCTGCCAATCTGACACATTCAAAGAATTGCTGCAAGATAGATCAATCAAAAACCAATTTTTGAACCAGTCTGCCCAAAGATCATTGAGAAAATCTAAGCTGAAATTTGACATGCAGGAAACATTTTTATGAAACCCTGTATTAAAGTCAAAAATTATATAAGCATACTACACTCATCACCTACTCAAACTCTTCCTGATCACCAGCCTCTCAGAAGTGTGGCATGGTTTATTTCACCTGCTGAACCTTGAATTAAATTTTCTGATATCTTCTTACTGCCTTAGTGTTTTTATAATTTAAAAGGTAATGCAGGCTACAAAGAAAGATCTCAATCCTGCTCCTGCAACCTCCCTTCACAGGAGTATTAGCTTTGCTAGGTCACAGTACATGTGCTGAGGCCTTATCTTGGCTGATTCCTGTCCTCTGCACTTCACCTGCATTTTAGATGCTGCCTTATCTTTACTTTGCAACATTTGAATCCATGTGCTCAGTAATACAACAGACACCTGATACTCCCTAATTTACTATGGCACTGCAGAAAAATCCTCATAACACTGAACAGATGGCTCCTGCAGAGCAGGACTTACCACACTGAAATAGATGGGCAGCATTTGTATGGATTCAGAAATACTGATAGTTGATTACACAGATAAGCAAAGACAATAATCTAGAACAATAAAATGTGCCTTTCTGAGTGCTGCATTAGTATGGACAAGTTTGATTTGAAGCCTGTTATTACTGTATGCCAATTTCATTGGCTTCTATCAGAGATATGCTTGTAAGTAATGCAAGTGTAAGTAATGATACCCTATGGTTAAAAGTGAAAGCAAGAAAATAGAAAATATTAATTTTTCTGTCTATCATAACCTCAAGATACAGCAGTATGGCTTGCAGGTCTCCCTGTTGAGCAGAAAGCAATGGTAAGGACTGGAAGCACCTAAGCTACTGACAGAGAGATGTAAAGCCTCTAAGGCTGAGGATGAGCAGGAGCCAGTCTGGTGTGAAATGTATTACTGGAGCTGCACAGAAAGAACTAATCCATGCTGGGCATATTTACACAGGCTCAAACTATCATGTATAGGCCTTCCTTCACTAAGAACCACAAGTTTAATCTTTTCTGCATCAATCAACAGTGATCTAGCGTACATCTAAGTTTTACACTGCTTATTAACCAGCTATGGTTAATGGCATGACAACAGGTCAGAAATAAAAAATCCCAGCCTACTTACTGTAAGTGAGGTTAAACACAGCAAAACCTCGGCCAGGATAGAAAGACCCTCGTCCTACTACAGCAAAGCACTGCATCTTTTCATTCATCTTTATGGTTTCTTGGATAGAGGTGTCCTCCCCATTCAGCCAGTTCCATGCCCGCATGCAACCATCCAGCCGAGGGTTTATCTAGGAAGATAAAGCAGTATCTCATGCCTCAAACTGTTGTTCGATGAAGACGAATTGTGGGCAAAGGAATACTGAGTTATATTATGATACTAAACAGTAGAAATAATTTTGATGTGTTGTGCACATGCAAACCAATAGGCAGCAATCCCTATCCTGCAGCCCCAAGCAAGTGGTCAGTATTTCCCCAGGAAACTCCCCTGAGCTCAGCTTGTCTCCACAGGCCAGAAGGACACTAGCTAGTGCAGGTGCTGATTTGGTTGTATTGATTCTGTGAGCTCCTCTAGGTGTTGCCCATCATTAGTACAACTTATTTCTAAAGCTCTGTAGCCAAATCTCCGTAATTCTGCATTGCAAATGCTGGAGGCTAGCTTAAGGCTGAAAGTCCCAATCCTTTTTGTCATTGCAAACAGACACATGACACACAGGACAGACATTGGAGTTGATCCTGGTATAAGCTTTTGGGTTCTGGCTCAAGGAGGGGTGCCTGCACCCCAAGATCATCACACCACTCTGTACTTACCTTGTTCCTTCCAGCATCTAGTTAGGTTGTTCTGTACGAAACATCAGTGTTAAATGTGAGTCAGTGTGTAAAGAGAAGGCTCCTTGCAAAGCCTCTAAATCAGCACCACTACCCAATTAACTGAAGGAGAGAGAGAATTAAGTGTCTGAGCCAGGATAAAAACCTGAGGAGTCTCTGGCTCTCAATCCTAGATTCTGACCACACCCTGAGCTTACTGTTTCTGACAGGCAGTGGCCCTGAATGACTTCTTGTGAGACACAGGAGCTGTGAGGCTCAGCTACTGCACTCCCAGTCACAGAGCCACAAGCTTGTCACCTCATTTAGGAGTAAAGAGGTGCAAATTTGGGTTTCAAGGTGCCAACTCTGCCTGTGGTGGACATTCAAACCAGCCTGAGCAGCAGCTATTCCAGAAACACAGCAATCATCCAATCTCACCCAAGGACTGCCTTAACTTTTATTCATATGCTGTATATACTTCCATTAGAAGGAAATAAAAAATAAGCTTCTGTTTTTCCTTGTGTCTCACTATACTGACACAGCAAACACATGCAGCAAATTGTGATATGTTACAGGTGAAGAACAAACTTTGGTCAAGTCAACCCCTGACATTGGTTCCAGACCTAGTAGGCACAGTGGCACCCTCACACAGCACTGTGCCCACCAACCCCTCCCCAGGGTCACTCGTGCTCTCCAAGGCAGCATGACCACTATGAATTGTGTCATGTGCTCCAGTTTTGCAGTGCCCTAACTGTACAGGTAGGATACATCTCACCCAAACGTCTACCAATCAAAAAATCTGGAGTCTCAATTTTGGTACTGGCTTAGGCTCCTGCTGTAGCAAACGGACGGAAAGCTGTTTCCAGAAGGTGATAATTCCCCCTGTTTCAGGGCAGGTTGAACTGCTCTCAGGAAGGACCTACATTACCTCAAGAGAAGATGAAATCAAGCTCTTCAGGCATGCAAAGGAACACAAGTTCTCATGCTATACTTACTGGTAGAATAAGGTCCTTTGTTTTGAAAGGAATGCCTCCTACTGTCAAATTCAGCTGATACACTCCCTTGTCCAGTGTAAACAAGTCCCCTGAGACAGCTATTTTCATAACTGCATCCCTGTTGACCTTTATAATCAAATTTCTTTCGAGTTCCTCAACAGAGATCTGAAAAATAAAATTCCAAATTGAATAATTCAGTATGAAAAGAACTTAGTATCTGCAGCCTCAGCTACAAGACAGACTCCAGAGAAATCCCCAAGACAAAGAAATATTTTCAGTCCCCAAACCTCTTTGTTCACCTGTTAAGTTACATTCTATCTTGATATGTAAATCTACTTTAGAAAGCAGTCTGTGATTACCATTAATGGTGAAGAGAGTCCAGCTACTTCAAAACAGCTACAGAAAAAATGTGAGTGGGTTAAATACATGACTTTTGTAGGTTGTTTTATGCAAAATGTAAATGCAATCATGAGTTAATAACGAGAAACTTCCTATTGCGACTGGATGTGAAAGGAAAAGCTATGACAAACAAGATGTCTTTTGTTGGATCAGTGGAAGATAATGCAGAACCCTCCCAGACCTAGCCTTTGCATACCAACCCCTGCAAAAAACACAACAGAGGATGTAATTTTTGAGAGGGTAATAAAAACGTGTAAAAGGCAATAACTTTTCTCTCAAAAAAGAATCTGCAAATTTTCAATCCAGGTCTCTGAAAAGCTACTTCTAGGAAGATTCTATTACCACTGAAAAAAAGAAATTGAAAAAATCATAATTTTGATTATGACCAGGCTATGCACAGAGAAGCACTATAAAGCTTCTGTGGAGGGAGAGAAGGTGAAGCCCAGAGCTGATGCACTGGACTGCTGAACAGCAGCTGAGATTCTGCTGCCCTGGGATGTGGGTCCAGCTAGTTACAGGGTGCTCTGGAGCTGTTGCAGAAGACAATCCCAATCTTCCTGTAGAGAAGAAGAAAGGAACACACCTCCACTATTTCATAATCTTCTTCCCACTTTATGACAGATACTCCACCTACTCACTCTTCATCTGTACAGCTCTGTTCCCTGGGACACCCAGATGCTGCTTCCATCAGGGAGCTGCTGTACAGAACCAATTATCTGTTTCAGAGGATGTTTAGACATGTCCTTCCCTCTCCCTGCTAGCAGGATGGTCCTGAGCATCTTTCTCTCTGCATTTTGACTAGCTGTCCCAAAATTGCTCTTATCTCCATTCTGAGCTCTTGCTCTGTGACTGTAAGATAAAGGAGGACAGGGCTAAGCAGGTTTATTCCTGGGCACTCCCTTTGGATTGCAGTCTTCAGTAATGAAGATAAAATGAATTTGATAGTTGAAAAGATTATTCACAGACTTTCCTTTTCTTATGAACCTTTTTTCTTCTCTTGTGGATTCCAGTACAATCTGGTTTATATTGCTACAACCCTGTTTACACCTGGTGTGCTGCTCTGTGCCATATCCTACAGGACTTGAATTTATTTGTCTGCAGCTTGCTTGTTTAAAGAATCACCTACACTTCCAGACTGCATTCCATGGAGACACATGAGCCAGTTTCAAACAGAGTTTTTTGGGGTATTGGGTGGCTGTAAAGCCCATTCAGTGTGTGAGAGCATAAGCCCACAGATCCTGGCAGCCACAGCCCAACTGGCTCACACAGACACCTCAGTGTCGTGGTCACCACTGCCCTAATGCTCTGGGCTATGGAGTGCCACAAGGAGCTGGCACAGACCATCTCCCTGCTCCTGGCACAGACACTGGGCAGACACACAGCAAACAGGAACTGGGAAAAGCTGTCTGCAGCAGCGCCCATACTGTGAAGAAATAATGCTACTTACAGGGCCACCAGAATTTGGGGCCTTCTAAAATTTTATTAGGTTGTATAGCAAGTAATAACATAGAAATAATAAAAAAAAAAATCAAAGTTCTTAGCTGTATCTGATCTTTAATACAAGCAAACCCAAATCATTGAAAACTTTCATAAGAGAAGGAGAGAAGGGGTTAATCCCTCTGAGAATTCTCAACAGATTCCATTTAGGAAATTACATTCTGCCTACTTTACAATGCCCTCTGGCTGTTTAAGCTCCTGCTTCTTATAGTCAAAGCTTAACTGCTGGTGCACCACCATCACATATAAACCAAAAGAGGAAGCATTTCAGTAGTTAGCATCCTGCTCCAATTCCCTGCTCTTGTGGCAAGGAGATGTTACTTGCTGCCTGCCACCATGGCTTAGGGACATTCATGAGGACAGTTCTTAGAGCTAATGGTTAACTATAAGGGCAGTCAGCTTTGTGTTTTGTTTTCATGTCCTGGATAGCTCCTAGCACATAGCCAGCCTGTCCACTGTTTGGTGAAAAGCAAGTGGACAGCACTGGAAACGGACAGACCTAGAGAAGCTGCAGGGTTAAAACCAAATACCAGTCTTGTGATTGCTTAACTTTCAGCCCTGACATTTAACAGTGCAGGTAAATTATTATTTTTGCTAACCAGACTGTGTCCTCAGAGCAGTACTAAACTGAACACTGAAAATAAGACAAAATGATGACTGTTTTTGGAAATGCAAAACAAACAGAAGGCGAGTGCATTCTCTACTATCATAATTTCATACATGCCACTTCATCCAGCTGGATTACACACAAATAACAACATTAAAAGTCTTTCCTGAAGTTTGCTTGTTCATATTTTCAATGCTGGTTCAATGCTCATTTCAAAATATCTTAAAAAGGATTAACACCAGAGAAAATACCTAGGTAGAAACATTGGCCTGAAGTTTTGAAAATGCCATTGTATTTCCATTAAAGTATGCAACTTTTGCTCAAGAGATGAGAACACTGTAGGTGCATTTTCATATATTTTGCTTTTAAATACTCATTGGTTTTCCATCTGCTGAAAGTTAAATAGTAAAATTGCTATTTTCTCATGACCCATATGAAGTTCTCTCCAGTATCCAAAATCCTCTGGTTAAGATCTAATCAAAACTAAGGGCTTGATACTGTGCATATGGAAGTCCAGACTAAAGCTTACAAGTGCACTTGAGCCTGGACTGTGACATCTGAAGATTGTTGGGGTTGGGCTTCATGGACACACAAGCCCATGCTTAAAATGAAATACATGGCAACATGCTTTATAATAGAAGACAGTAAAAGGAAATCCTTAAACAGGATTTCCTAAATTAAAAACCATGCCAGGCAGAGAAAAACAGAGAAATGCAGGAGGGGATAAAATGTAGAAACATATTTATAGTTGCATCACTCAGCCATATATATTAAATTGCATTTAGAAGAGTGTGACACTAGATGTCAAGCAGAAGAGAGACAGGTATCTCTAGGATGAAAGCAAGAGATAACAAAATACAGCAGAGAAAGGAGAAATCAACAGCCCCCAGCAAACCAGGCAAGGTCCCAGGTCTCGAAGGTGTAAACTATGAAGTAAAGAGACTAAAGGCTCCTTCCTCCTGCTGCTGTTCATCCATGGGCAAATCTTTCTGCTTTGGGGCATTATCAGCACTGCACAGTTTCACCTGGGGAGACAGTCACCAGAATGCTGGCCATTGACCTGCTCCAGGTCCCTTCCTGTGCCTGCACTTCTCTCCTCCAGTTGTGCCATGTTATCTATGCCTCTGGCAGCTGCCCAGCCCTGCTCAGCCCACATGCAGGGCAGCACCCCTGGCTGAAGGAACACCTCTGCCCCCACCCCCTCAGAGTGGGTCCTGCCCACCTCCCCCAAATAGCACCCACGCCTTGGTCTGTACTGTCCCAAAAACCCTTGGGGAAGGATTTCTGGGGGATTTACACAATCCCTCAGAAAATGCTCAGGGTGTGTTGCTGCAGCCACTCAGCCAGGCAATTTCTTGGTTAGGATTATACCTGGGGATGAGAGCCCTGATACTGATAGCTGGCAGGAGACATTTAATTCTTGCCTAAATATGACGCTTAATTTTATCATTGGCCTTATCTCCCTGAAGAAAGAAAACATATTTCACCTATGTTCCCTCAGACTAATATGGGGTAATCATCTCATAATGAGGTCTGGCACTTAACCAGTATGTTAGCTCCTGTGTTAAATGAATTAGCCTGGTAACTGCTGATTTTTGTGACTCCCAAGTCACCCCAGTGGCATCCACTCTGTTTTTCATATCTTCTGTCACCATCCTCTCTTTGCAGGAAATTACAATTGTAATATTTCAAATTAGCAGAACTCTTACCATAAAATTCAGTAAGAACTGGCTTGAGGCTATTCCTGTATGTAAAGATACAGCATGTCACACATTTTATCTACAGCTTCTACACTGAACCTCTATAGTTCTCCATTTGGAATCTAGAATTGTTTTGCTGACATTACAGGAACAGAACCAAACATCACTTCATCTGCTGGAAACATTACCAAATGTCAGTAATTGATAGTGAATGTCTTCAAGGACTTCTGCATAATTTTGAGTTTTTATATACTAAAAAAGGTAAGCCAGAAAATCATTCACAGTTACCAGTATCTCATTTGTATTTGTCTCATATGTGAGTTAGCTGAGAACTTCCCACCCACTCCCCAGGAGGCACATCAGTTTAAAAGTTAAAAGAACTAATTAAGAAAGAAAAAATGAAGGAGAGGAAAAGGCAGAAGTGAAAAAGCATGTATAAACTGCTCATCTAGTGTAGATCATACCACAGGATTTTTTTTATGATCCTGGCACAAATGGCAACAACCATAACGCTCTCAAGATCACCAGCTGATGTTCTGTGAGAGTGTCAAGAAGAACATGAACCCTTACAAGCCTTACAATCTCATGAGATTGCTGTGATTATGGTATTAGTAAAAAGATGCTTTAGGGATTTCAGTGGTAGTGCTGGGTTGACAGTTGGGCTTGGTGAGTTCAGAGGTCTCTTCCAACCTTCTTTGGAATTCTATGATTCTATAATAGACCCCTATATCTTTACAAGGAAAACAGTTTAGTTTGTATGTAAACAGGCCTGAAGACTTTATAAAACGTATACTGTAGCATAAGAGATTTGTCAAGGCCTCAGAAACTCTGAGGCCTGTGTCTAAATAAATGAACGAATAAGCAAAAGCAACCACACAACACACACACCTCCCAAACACACTTGGAAAGTTTCTTAAAAGAACAGATACAGAGTTCCTTCTGTCTTACTCACTTCCAGCCCTCACCCAGAGGGCATCTTCTTGAACTGATGTGAAGTCATCTTAGCCCTACTGCATCTCAAAGGCACTGTTTGTGCAAGTGGTTGCTCTGGCTGTGCAAATTAGAGATGCAGTCTATATTACAGTGGATATAAAGTATAATTCAATTTATTAGGAAAAACATCCCATTCTCACCTTAGAACTTGTAACATACTGGCATGCATTTAATGGATATCTGGGTTGGAAAACCATTTTCCCAAGAATACATGAAGTCTATCTGCACTTGATGAGTACATCCCAAGCAAGCCAAGAAGGGGTGAGACCTCAGCAGGGGTCTGGACTCACCGTCTGCCACATGCCATGGCTGATCAGGGGTCCGGTGCTGGTCACGCGGCCGATTCCGTTGTATTTCAGCTGCAGCTCTAGCCGTCCTTTGCGCAAAGCCAACACTATCCATGAGCTGTCTTGATGGCCTCCAGCAAAGAAAAGGATACCTTCAGGATCAAAGGTTCTAAAGTCGAACTCAGCCACAAGTCTGACCGCACAGGTGCCAAGAAATAAATTAGTTATGCAGAGTTCAAAAACCACAGAGTACTTTCCATACAGATAGCATCAATTCTAGCAGCTCTAGAGCTCTGTTAAAACATACTAGCTTTTAATGCACTCCTGAAAGCCTTAAGATGTAAATACAGCTTTTAAAACATCATAAAGAACAAAAAATACAGTACTATATTTCAGTAATTTTCCAAACAACTCTGTGGTCAAGGCTGCCTTAATTACTGGTTTAGGTAATGTTTAGCCTTACAGGACTTCATAATCCTAGCACATAACGATGAATGTAGGGGCAATTATTATTGTAACAACTCCCTTGCATACATCAAAGCCAGTCAGACCACTTCATTGTCATTTTAAATTGTCCTCACCTCGTCAGTTGTTTCCTTTTGAAGCGCAGCCTGATAACAGGAGTGCCACTGAACATCCTGCCCAGGTGCAAGGATTTAATACTCCTTCCAACAGCAAAAGGCACACATGGTATGATGTTCTATAATCAAAACACATTTCTCAGTGCTTTTTCTCCTCACTCAGCAGAAAGAGAATCAGAGTGATGTAAAATAATGGTCTATTTGCAGTTACAGCAATGAACACTGACATACCTCACATGTATTCATGTCCTGAGAAAGTTTTACTCCCCCTCTGCCGTCACAATGACAGGTGTAACTCCCTGGTGAGTTGACACAGGTCTGCTCACAGAGCTTTTCTTCACATTCATCTATATCTACACAGGACCAGCAAAGAAGAGAGACAAAAACACTGAGTTTATTTAAACGTGACAGAACTGAGGGAATGGCCTGCAGTTATGTCAGGGGAGGTTTAGGTCGGATATGAGAAAAAGGTTCTTCACCAGACTGTGGTGGGGCACTGGAACAGGCTCCCCAGGCAAGTGGTGATGGCACCAAGCCTGACAGGGTTCAAGAAGCATTTGGACAATGCTCTTGGGCACATGGTGTGACTCTTGGGGATGGTGCTGTGCAGGGCTGGGAGATGGACTCTATCCTTGGATCCTTGTGGGTCCCTTCCAGCTCAGCTTATTCTGTGAAATCTATTTTCACAGACAGATTCCAGCTGCCCAAAGATACATAGCAAGTCAGTGGGAAGGCTGGAAGCAGAATTCAACTACTTGTCTGCTGGAGCAGAGCCCTGGACTTTAACTTCTAGACAGATTCCTCCCTTCAGGCCCCTTCTGCTATGCCTGTACTGACTGGCTTCTGCTCCTTGCAGTCAGGGACTGCATATAAAACCTGAGTTTCTCATTCACTGTTTTCTTTTCTGTTTTTTCTTCAGCTATTTTTTATCTTCTTCACAAACAAGTGCAGGAAAGCAAACTGTGACAGCCCACAGGGGATCTCTTCAGACAGAATTTAATACTTAATGCCCAACAGGACTGGTTAGAGTGTGATTTGAGTCATTACGTTAACTTAGACAAAAGGCAAGCAACAATGCTGGTTTTGGAATGCTTTCAAAACTTACTCTGTTGAGAAAGCTTGTGGCAGTGTAGCCAGCAGAACTGTGCATGGCTCCATTACATGTTGAGTTCCTAGTTCAGAATAATACCACAAGACAGGTTTTGTGAAAAGAGCTACTAGCTACTGCTTTGTAACTTTGCTTGTCCTATGAAGAGAGACAGCAACATGCACAGATGCTTCTGAGCTTTCACCAGATCTTGCACTTGTTGAAATGTCAAGAAATCTTAGTACTTTGGCTCATACAGCTTGATTCAAGTAATCAAAGATGACTGCAAACTCACTGAACTCAAAGATGACCGCAAGCTCGAAGAACTCAAAGGTGACCATCAACTGCAAACTCACTCCCAACTAGGGAAAGGGAACAGAACTCCAGTGTGTATGCAAGATTAAAAAAGAAATAAAAAAAGCTTTTACTGAAGCCTTAAACTAAATTTCTAGGATTCTACACATTTAAATTATATAATAAATGCTAAAATATTTCTTGAGCTTACCCTGACAAGTTTTTCTCACGTCATCGTACTTGTAGCCTACATCACAAAGACATTCATACGAGCTTATTAAATTTTTACAATGAGCTTCTCCACAGATGTCTGATGATGCTGTGCATTCGTCTATGTCTGCAAAACAGGCAATTAAACAACATGACTTCAGAGGAGTATAATCACTTCACTGTTCATATGGAGTGAGATTAGGGCAAGAAGATCCCCGCGTAATTTTGGAAACTGAAAAAAACAGTACCTTTAAGAATCTACTTTTAGGGTTAGCTAGCGATAAGAAGTGACTTCAGGCTTCAAAAATCAGTTGGTCTTTCTTAGCAAAAGCCATTAATCACTGTTGGGAAAAGCAATGCAAAATGAACCAGGAAAAAAACTGTAAAATAAAACAACTACCACAAAATCGAAAAGCCCTGTTCTCCCTGATCAGAGGGGCTGAAATTGCAGGTTAAAAAAATCAACAGGCAGAAACTTAGGAGTGACAGCATGAATTTTACCAAAACACTGAATGAACACTCAGCCTGTGGCGCTACAGAGATTTCTAATTTCTAATTTCTAAATTCCTCAGACAGGAAAGCAATATATATACAAAGCTAAAATCTAAAATCTGCTCATCTATAGTGGAAAGGAGAACTGAAGCAGCAGAGAGCAAGCCATGCCAGAGAGATGTGGGGTTTTGCCATAAGGGCAGGCAATGAACTGGAACTGGAAGTCCATAAAAAACCTGACTGTTTTCCTCACATGTTAACTAATACCCTGCAGAATCCTAGTGCTGACAAAACATTTGCAGTATATCGAGAGTTTAATGTTTACTTTTGCTTTCTAGTACGTGTTAGAACTACAATTACATGTTACTCTTGTTGATTTTCTCATGTATGAGTGAACTGGCTGAGTCACGACAAGAGGGAAATTTTGTATGTATGCCCATGATGACAGGACCAAATATAAAAGAGTCAAAATGCAATGATAAATCTGAGCTATCAATAACCACACCTGACAGTACTCTCAGCAGCTGGAAGCTCACTTGTTGAAGCTAGAGAATGCTTATATAGTAGTACTCACAGTGCTCTAGGATACAGTACTAGGGTATGGAACAAATGTACATACACAGAAAAACAAACACATATGTGAGCCCCTCACCTGTCCATACAGACTGGTACCAGAGGACAATTCAAAAGTGAAGCTGACTCTTCTAAGTTTCTGCTCCCATTAGGAAGGGTACCATGTAATCTATACAGTCATCACTGTTAGAGTGGAAGTGACACAGAAACAATATCTTGCTCTTTTTCTTTTTGCTGGTAGCATTAATAAGTTTTTCAGATCATGTACGCAAATTGTTCAGAAATATGCCATCCCATCCATCTCTAAGAGATATATACCTGTTTTGTCATAAGATGAACATAACTAACAGCCACCTGTTGTTGAGTTTGTCTCAACATGCAGTTTCTTAACACTTGTAAAATCTCAGTTGCTTAAGTTTTGGTTATGTAAATTCATTCAGTAGTTTCAATCAGAAACTTCAGGTCCTCACTTTCTGTTCTCAGCTGGTATGTAAAATAGCTGCCAAACTTTGCTAGGGCCTTTCTGCACCTATTAATATTGAGTTGCAGTTGAATTTAGCCATCTGTATCTATCTGAATTCATTAGCTGCTGCACACATCCAAATCTAAAAAAATAAAATAAGAAACACACAAAAGGAAAACAAATGGCTCACATACTACAACACTGTGAGACTGGAAAGAATCACAACAACACATCTGGCCAGCACTTCCTCCTCTCAATGTCAGGGTATGAGGACTGATCAACTAAACCAATTTAGCACAATCCAAGCCACAAATCCTCCATGAATCATGCCTGTGTTATGCTTTTGAGAGCATCATGGTCCAACTGCTGACAAGCCCAGGCATGTAGGCTGGCTGGAGCACCCAGCACAACCCCAGTGGAGTAAAGCTAAAAGGAGCTACCAGCAAGTTTCTGCTGGGCTAGGGAGCAGACCAGGACTGCTCAGGGCAATCCAGCTCTCCAAAACAGAGACAAAAGTCACAAAGCATCCCCCCGAAGCAAAATGAGAGTACCAGCAAAGCTTACCTTCGCATATTTTGCTGTCTTTAAGAGCATAACCACTGTAGCATGAGCACCGGTAGCTGCCTAGCTTGTTGAGGCAGAGCTGGTTACAGCCACCATTCTGCATTCTGCATTCATCAATATCTACATCAAAAGAAAGTGTCACAATCAGCTTTTCACATCTGTAAATAATCTACAGGGAGAGAGTGGAAGAGGCCTTGGGAAGGAGAAAGACCAAACAAGAAACAGTTTTACTGATGCAACACAGTGATAACAAAAAGCACAAAGATTTCATTCAAACACTTCATGCATGTAAGCTCAAGTTTGTTTAACTGGCAAAAAAAAACGTGAGAGAGAAGGATCTGTAAATGAATAATATCTCCTTCACAGCTCTGAAAGTACATAAAACTGTCATTAGTCACTGTGGAGGCAAAGAAGCTTGTTTGCAGAAGCAAACTAGTTATGCATTTTATACCGTAACTAAGTACTAAAATTATGCAATGGCTAGTAAGTTCAGCACAAAAGCTTTAAATAAAACTGGAACACTATATTGTTACTCTTGCAGAACTCATGAGAACACGGAAGTTCCAAGTTCACACCTGCTGAACATTGTGAGCTTAACTGTGCCCCACTGAAGTTGGCAGCAAAAGTCTGTAAAATCCAGCAGAGCCTGAGTTTCACCCTCTATCTACCCTACCCACTCATTATGTCCTGCTTGTCTATGGGATGCCAGAGTTAGCTGATGGGTAGAACTGCATGTCATGGCATTTTATTAGAAAATAAGAGATCATGCTTCAGAATGATCAGTGTCTGAGCTCTCAAAGCCAACTGGATATTGACTAGTCTGCTTTCTGAACTGATTAAATAAGATGCTTGAGTGATCCTATAAACTCATCACAAAATTTACATGAGAAGGAAAGGCTTGGATCTCCTTCTGTCTTGGTTGCCACAATTCTGGACTGGCTGAATACGATTTCTAGTCATTACTTATTATTGGCAAGCAAAAAAGCAGTGGTCCTGACAGGAAGCCTTGCAGGCAGAAGAAAAAAAAAACAAAGAAACCAGAAAACAAGAGGAGAGAAGAGAAAGCTCTGTGGGCAGCTGGAACTTCATGCATGAATAGTTTCTGTCTAAAATTCTCTTTTGAGGTGGTGGAAATACACCAATGAAATATGTGGAATTAAGTGGACACGGAATAAGGTCAGACTAGCAAGGAGGCTTTAACAGACTAATTTTATCAGTTTGTGTGTCATCAGACTCAAACCTCAACTCGTCAGCTGGAAGTCGTTGCTCCCACTGCAGGGATGCTAGATGGGCCAGCTTCTCTGGCTCTGGACTGTGATCTGTTACACCAGGGCTCACAGCAGCAGCTGATGCAGGTCTGCTTGAAAAGCCACTACTGCTCTATTTCTGCTGCTGCTTTCAGAGGGGTGGAGCTGAAAGCTGGAGAGTAACTTCTTGGATTACCTTGTCAAGACCAAGCTGAGCTCCACTAGAGTCATATAAAAATGTGATGTGAAAAAACTGCCTGCTTCCCAGAAGGATAAAAACACAAATTATCTGTAATCCAGGTTCAGCTCTGTGACTTTTAAATTGTGCAGCACAGTATCAATGACCATTTAAGAATACAGTAAAACCCCAAATATCTTTGTTACAAGAATAAAAGATAATGAAAACAAATTACCTTTTTCACATTTTTTTCCCTGCCAGCCATGCTTGCATTCACAATAGAAATCCCCCTTGAGATCCTCGCATTTGACGGTCCCTTCTTTGTGACAAGGATTGGGAGAACACTGGTTTGGCAAATCTGATTTACACAAGGAATAAAAAAATCAAAACAGAACAGAACAATACATTGAAGTCACTGACAACAGGTGTTTCAGTCTCATTACAAGAAGCTTAAACAATATTGGGGCATCACTCAAAAATACTTGCCTTTGGCAAAACTATAAGCTAATTCTTAGTGCTCACATGCCAAACAGGCTGTGCCAGGAATTTTACAGAGCACATGGAGTGGAATTCACTCCATTGTGAAAGGGAGTGAACTACCACTCCCATATCTGAAGGACACATCCTGAAAGTAAGAACTCAAAGTAGCTTATTTTTCTACTCTCGTTAGTTTTTGAGAAAAAAAAGCAGTATCAACTAAAGTACTCAAGAATGGATAGTTTCAACCACTTTTGATAGTTCACCTGTGAATCTTACCAGGCATGATAGATTTCTTGCTGGCAAAGGTTTATAAATGAAATCTTTGTTAGACCTTTTCTATTACATAGAATGAAAATAAAAAAGTTTATCAACAGCCAAGGAAAAACAAACCATGAATCCAGTTTACAAAATGCACAATGGGGATTTTTAAGCCCAGTTCCAGGATTTGGCAATTTTCCAGATCTTTTTCTCATTGGAAAGAAGCAGGGGAGTAGTTACCACACTTTGGGTACAATTGGAGGAATAAATCCAAAGTATCATGTAACTACTCACCAACTGTAGTCACCTGACCAAACCCACCTACCCACTTACCTCCACAGCACCCAGGGACAGTGCTTTGCAGAGGTAGCTAAAGGAAGAATGAGAGAATACCCATGTTTCCACAAAAAAAGTGAGTTGGTAACTATCATGTAACCTGTTAACACCAGAGTTCTAGATCAGCGTTAACATGATTGTGTTAATTGTTTCCACAACTTTAACCAGAAGGAACAGTGCAAAAGATCATTCTGCAGATTGCAAAGCTTTCTTTTCACATATCTCCTCCTTCAAATTTCTAGCATTTGAAAGTGCCAGTGTGTACACATTAGGTGAGCAGCAGCAGAAAAGACTTGTGCTGGTTTCCATGCACTAGTTCTGCTGAGTCCAGTACAGACTCGATATTCTGAAACATGACTTTGTAGCATGTCAGGGAGGCTTTTAGGAGAGGAACTGTTCATAGATTAGCAGCCCCATGACTTCTCTGTGGAGGACGATAAGTACCCTGTAGGAGGGCCTCCTGCCCTCCCATGGAGGAATCAGGCTGATACCTTTGAGCTATCCCGTAGTTAAACAATCTAGTTCAAGCTCACGACCACCCCAGTAAACTACACCCAGCATACCTTGCTTCTTTCATGCTAATAGTCTGTATCCACCCCTTGTCTGTCCCTATAAAAACCCCAGCCTCAGCTCTTTAGGAGCTCTCTATTCCTGGCTCCCTTCACAGAGACGCTGACATTGAAGCCATCTCTGTGGAATTGTCATACAGACTCCTCTCTCTCTCATTCCTGCGTGGGCCTGGGGGTTCCAGCATCGAGATGAGAATCACTATTGAGCTGAGAATCACTACTGAGCTGAAACCACTTGCTGGAATCCCCCCACAGCCAAGGAAGAGGCAGTACCTCTAGAAGGTGTTCTCTTTTGGAGACGCATCTCTCTGGGAAGGATACAGCCTGGTAGACATTTCACTCAGTCTTCTGGCTGCATCACTTCTCAAAATGAGAAAAGTTAAGACTCCTACTTTTCTCAGGATTATTCTACTTCTACATGACTCTTCCTAGTTTCCTCTGTGTGATCCTGAAACTCACTGTCATGACAAGCTGCTTTGAAAGAACTTTAACACTACCGTGAGTGCAAGCAGTAGCAGCTCCATTTGATGTCTCATAAAGCACTGAACAGCACTTTTGTTTGCACTGACTGTCTCAGATTTAAATCTCAGGTGGCTGAGGTTTGCAGGCATCTTCAGAGGTCACTTGTGCAACCTCCCGGCTCAAGCAGGGTCACCACCTACAGTCATTTGCTCAGGACCATGGCCAGAAGGCTTTTGATTATCCCAGGGATGGAGAATCCACGAGCTCCCTGGGCAGCCTGGCCAGTTCTGGTTCACTTTCACAATGAAAAAGCATTTCCCAATGTTCAGATGAAACCTTCCAGGTATGAAGAGCAGGGGCAAAGCCACAGCCAAAGAGGCCAGGCCACACAAAACAAAACACAGCTACATGGGCTGTCTGAACTTCCACCTGCCAGAACACCTCACAATAAACCACTGCCCAGCTGACACACTGCTGGAGGTGGAGGAGCTGGGAAAGCAGAGGCCAGGTTAAGGTGGCAATGAGCCACATTAGAGCAAGTCTGCCCAAGATGTTACTTTTCCTAGACAGATCAGAATGTGTACATTAAACAGAATGGTTTAGGTATAGTAAGCCAGGTATTTTATTTTTTTTTTTTTAGCAGCACAAACCCAGCCTCCTAAATATGGAAATGTTTTCAGTCATTTGATAAGCAAATCAAGTCAACAAGGTTATGTGCAACTTATATGGTGCATACACAAGATTCTGATTCTTCCCCTCAAACTGGATTCTGACATGCCTTGCAGAACCTGATGGTAATAATACTGCCCAGCAGGGTAACAACCCATGGTATAACCCATGGATATCAGCCACAGAGATTTCTATCACATCAGCACTGTGCTGATTGTTTGGTCCCTCTTATCACTAGAGTTTGATAACATAAGACACACTCTTTTACTCTTCTGGTGGCTTCACAGTTGTGTAATTCTGCTGGCTTCATAGAAGGTGTTCCTGATTGAAACCATTGCAAAAGAAAAAAATGGAGTATTGTTTCCATTCATTTACATGACAGGTTTTAGTAAAGCTGTTAAAAGTAGTGATGAGTATGACCTTTTCATGTGCTTTGAGCTGTGTCTGATAGCACCTATAAAGCTCATAAGTGCAGACAGAGAATAGAACTAACAATTCCATCTTTGAAATCTGTATGGAAACAAGACTTGCATATGCCCACTGTCTGTCACTTTCAGTTCATTACTTTGTTCTGTGAATTTGTTTTTTGGTACCCACAAAATGGCTTATATTGAAACTGCATAAAATGCCAGGCTGCACATAATATTACACTCAGTAATATAATAGTAAAAAACAGGCACTAACAAAAATCTCTTTTATTTTTTCAAGGCCGTGTAAAGCTTCATTTCCCAAAAGCCCTGTAGAGTTTTCCAAAGCCTTGCAGAACCAAATCCTTAATTCCTAGATGATGGGATCCTAGATGCAGGATCTCTTTTAGAAGAAGTTCAGGATATGCAGAGAAAGAATAGGTATCTGTGTGTAAAGTAAGCATCTATCTGCAAAGCAATTATAAATATTCATTGCAGTCAGTGGAGGTAGTACAATAAACAGGATCTGTAGGGGGACTGAGATCTCCCCAGAGCAGACACAGTTTGGTTGGGGGAACCCTCTAGAACCAGAGGAGATTAACTTTCTACTAACTCTGATGGGAATACTGCTCATGCAAGCACCCTTGCTGGAAATACTATTTACACACTGTGTCGAATCCTCTAAATCTGGAGCTGAATCCTACCTGTAACCTGATCTCAAGAGTTTATGAAATTAGAAATCCTCACATACTCTGTCTAAGCTGTCTAATCACTGTCATACTTGAAATTTCTACCTTATTTCCAGTATAAACTAGCACAGTTAATCACCTTTCAGCCCTTAGGTAGTTCAATGTCTTTGTGCACCAGGTTAAAAGAACCTTCCACTACCTTGTTTTGAGAGGAGAATGGCTGTTAGGAATCAAAGTTTAGAAGTGTTTTGCAGGCACAGACCCATAGAGCTACATAGTCTTTTGGCAACATCTGTGAAAAATTAAGAGACATACTAGAATTGGCCAAACACGGAGGCCTGTCATTCTTCCAAGTGTGTTTCAGGCTCCTTCTCTGTTACTTCTCCTGTGAATTGATGATGGCTAGCCAAAACTCAGCCAAAACCTTTTAATATTTTAATCGGGGAAAATATTATAATTTTCTTTCCAAACCACTGCATCTGTAATGGGCAGAAATCCCTAAAAACAATTATTATGCTTTTATTTTTTCAGATTTTTTCATTACTACCCTTTAGACTCCCATTTCTGAGACACTGATTAGCTGTTTGGAACCAGTTGATATCACTATTTTCAGCAGATGCTCCTGCCTCTTTGCTGTGCCACATACACAAATAAATGTAAGCATTCAGCCTCACATCCCACTTTGGAGTAGCTGGCATACTGCAGCCAACACAGGTACCACAGGTCTGAGAATCACCAGTTCAAAGAACTCAACATCCATAAGTGATACTGCTGCAATACCTGAGGGAAATTCTTCACATACCACTTATCAACCTTGGAATTCACTCTTAAAAGAGGTTGTTTTAATGCAGTTTATAAATGTGAAAAGTTGACTATATACCGATCCTATTTTGGTAGCACCTGTATGAATGCATGACTAATTCAACTTGATCACAATAAAAGGCTGAAACCCAGGGCTAAAAAGACAGTAAATATACATACATCTGATTTTCTACACATTTGAACTGCTCACAGGACATATTTAGAATACTTATTCAGTTTTAGCACTTTAGCACTGCTAAGCTTCAAAAGGCAACCAGAAAGCCATTAGAAGAATTCATTAAATTCTCTTCTCTAGTGTTAGTGAAGGACAAAAAATCCTTCACCCTCTGCAAAGTTATCAGTTTGGCTTCAAAACTGATTCGGGGTTTTAAATGTAGCAATATTCAAAGCATAGTCACATGATGCATGAAACTGATTTCTTAATGTAAAGAAGGCTGACACAAGCCTGGTTTGACTTTAAATTTTTCTTGAGGTTCCTTAATGGGGTGAGCCAAAGCTAGTATTCAGGAAAATAGAAAACAAGGGGCCAAACATATTGTACAGGCTTATGGTACTCCTGTTTCTTATCCCTCTTGCTTCCCATATTATTCAAACCTTGGGAAACTGGTGGGAAAGAAACTTGCTTCATAAAATATCAAAGCACTAAAACATGACAGCAAGATGGCATGAGGTTATAAAATAGGAAAGATTTTGTTTAGTGGTATGGAGTCTTAAGCCTGGAGAATAGAAAGACCAGTATTGAAGTACTACCAAAAACAGAGATGGCTGAGCTAGTCCCATGCCTTCAGGTAGAATGAGAGAACATTTAACTGCATTATAAAAACCAAAAATGCTTACTATGAACACATGTAAGGAAATCTGGATTTCTCGTATATGGTGACCCATATTTCTGAATACAAGCTGAAAAACAGAAAGTGGAATTGTTATTGTTACAGTGGTGAAGCACAGCTGTCCAAAACACATTAAATGATACCTGGCCTGCAAGGATTTGGAAGGCAGATGCAAAATCTATGCAATATTATATATGCAATATATATATCATATCCCAGATGCCTTAAAATTCTGAAGTTCATTAAAATCTTTTAACTTTGATGTACAGTAGTTAAAAGCCATTTGAAGAGGATGATCACTCAAACAGATGCTACTATGATTCTAAAACTATGGTAGTAGCTACTCCAATTTGACTAACTAAACTTCTTAAAATATCTTAAAAGCACATGTTTTTTCTCCCACTGTGGCATTTATGACCTTCAGTACAACATATTAAACACAAATGGAAAACAGTATGATGCCATGACTATGATACAGTCAATAGAATAAACCAGTCATTCAATCAGGTACCTTTTCTTTTTTAAATGAGATTAGTTAACAACTGACTTATTAAAAAGGGAAAAAGGTAGAAAACTACAAATTATTTCATAACACTGCATGCCACAGATATATATGCAACATCAAGATTTTAACATGCAGAAAACACATAAAGCATCTCTCTCTGCAAATGTAATAACACACACCTCAAAGTACAATAAGGAACATAAATTCTATCTTAAAAGTTAGCAATGCATGTTTATTTGCAATCAGATTTCCATCACTTTCCTTAGCAGAGACTTCAGCTGTGGCAAGCTCCAGTGTTAGGCATATGCCAGCACTCCCACAAAGTGAAAATAAAAGCTGCAACTCACCCAAGTATTTCGGGTAAAAATATTCCTGTAGAAGGGAGAAAAAAACAAAACAAAACAAAAACAAAGATTTATTGAATCATACTTGCTTCTATTTTCATGCTATTTAAGAGCTGCTCTTTCTTTAATGGTCTTCTATGGCAGTGGTTTAACAATTCCAAACACCTAATTTCCTTTTATTCAGAACCAGAAGCCACACAGTATTATGCATGCATTTTGTCATTTGAAAAGGAAAGAAACATTAGCTCATCCCCAGGTACTTTTTGATGTCAGCTGATCTGGCCAGTTGTCAGAACTCAGGACATTCCTCTGGATGTCCTGGATGAATCAAGACCCTGGCAAGGGGCTCAGAGACATTGGCACGGAGTCAAAAATACCTGTGCCTTCAATTTTAGCCCATGGAAAAAACTACCAACTTTGTGTGAGGACTTACAGGCCACAAGAGTTTGAACAGAGTGATAGTTAATTTGTCACAGGGTGAAAAAGGAGAATTTTGGGTTCTAGAATGGGGGTTCAAGAGGCAAGATGGAGGAATCTGGGCATATCCTGTCCTCCTTGTCCTCCATCTTCTGCTGTGATGGTGACACTTTCTGATTGGATTAGAGCAGAGACAGACTGTCTAATATAGGTAATTATTGGAAAATTATTGTAAATAAAGTACCTGTAGTTCTTAGTATAAGAAGTCAACACCACCCTGAAGGTGGTGATTGTGTCTCAGGCCAACCTGCTGAACAGCCCTCAGCAGGTCGGAGAAAGAATGGAATAGATAAAGAAAAATAAACAACCTTGAAAAGCAGAACCAGTGAATCTCAACCTCTTCTTTGGTCACGGGGCTGGGAGAAAAAGACTTTCTAAAATCTCAGGAGCCATAAAATCATCAAAACCTGAGAGTCAATGACTGAGCATGGAGACACACTCCAAGAGATAAAGCTGCTGATGATGGCAAGAGGTAGGGGAAGGAATTGGAATCTAGGGGCAAAACACTAGAGAGAAGAATACAGAATCATTCAGTCACCTCGTGCCTCCTCAAAGGCATTCTGCTGATGCAGGATATGGCCAACACATGAACACCACAGCCTCTAGAGAAAAGTACATTTTGCTCTTACAAGGAGCACCCTACAACTAAAACAGCACCTACCGCTGTACCACCCACACATCACGTCCTGGATGCTCAAGGTAGGGAGCAATGACAATTTGCAAGAGGGGGGAAGATTGACATCCATTACTCTAAAACCAGACTGCAAAGGGCATTGCCATTCCTCTCATGGTACATGGTCATGCATTACTGTTCCCTACTTTGCATCAACAAAGTGCAGCCATACAGTGAGAGCAGTATCATCTTGCTGATGTGATGTGACTCTAACCTTGCATGTTAGAATAGTCAGCCTGGTGAGGCTGTGTGAGCCACATGACTGCTTGCACCAACACTGGGAAACAGCAGAAAAATGCAGTTGTGCTGCATGGAAGAATGGGAGATGGGCTGAAGCTGACAATTGTATCACATTCTTAAGAAAAATACAAAACTGCGTGGCCAGGAAAAAAGCATTTTTTTCCACCTTCATGCTGGTTTTCATAATATATAAGTCACTAATTCAAGTGCTGGTAAAATGATAATTGGGACAATGAATGAGGAAAAATGTATGTATTGTATCAGTGCTTTTTTTTGTTTTGTTTAAATAAATCACTTCTCAGCTAATTATGAAAGCATATGCACAGTATAACTCTTTTATGCAAGAGGAGCAATTTCCATATAACACTATCTTCACTGAGATTGGGACAGTAAATACCATGCATTCTACAAAATTATATTGATCTAAACAATGTGCAAGAGAAGAAATTATTTTATCTTCTCCTCTTATTACACATGTTTGGATTGGATCTACATAGGCTATATAAACAACAGAGACAGGCACACACCATGATTCAGTTTGATCTGGACTGTCCAGTGCAATCAATTGCACTGCTGTCATTTACCAGAAGAATCAATTGCTTCTGGCAAATATGCTCCAGTTACTGAAAGGCACCATGTAAATATTCAGCCTAAATTATGAGAGCATCAGCAAAGAAGTAGAAGCGGGAGCTTACACTTACGTTAATTTTCAGTTCTGACATGAGGGTGATATGCTTGGCATCTTTTGGGGTTGAGCTTTGAAATGTTTCTTCAGCTTGAAATGTTTCATCAGAGTGATGAGCTCAGAACCCACTATGGTTCTTGTTCCCTCTTTGTTTTTTGAGGTTTAATTTGGAAAAGACAATTCAGAAAAATGCAGTTAAAATAAAAAAAAAACCCTAAGCAGTCTAAGTATATAGATGGGTGCCCATTTGTGCTATAACCACAAACTGGACTTCAAGCAGCACTTGAGGAGAAAAAGACAGGGGCATGTAATAAAACATTCCAAACGTTTCTTTCATTATTTCCCCTTTATTCCATGTACTTCACAAGAATGTGCAAATGTATTTAACCACCAACAGGATAATCCAGATTCTGGCAAGAGGAATTGTTTTGGCACTCACAGGACAATTAACAGGAGCTTTCATATTCATGGCTATCAGCCTAATTGCTCCATGCCAGTGGTAGCAAAGGCGTTTTCTCCTTGACCTCTGATGAATGAGTTGAGTGCTAGAAAAGTGGTATGGAATTTACTTTTGTAAAAGTAACTTCCAAATTCAAACCGACTGTGCATTGATTCAATGCCAGTTGAACAGCAGATAAGTGAAACTCCAAGGCATTGTACCACCATAAGCTCCATTCCACAAAGTATGTAGCCAAGTTATTTAAACATGAGGCTATTAATAGAAATTTAACTCTTCTTTCCCTTTCTAATTTGCTTATGTTATACAAGAGCACTTGCTGATCAGTAGCACTTCTCCAGGTTTACAAAACCTGTTGATACTACGATTCTTAAATAAAGACATGTGCTTACAGGTTCTAACATTACTCATTCTTGTATGATTAGCTTTTCATTTTTTTTCCATACTCAATTTTTCTTACAGCTGGCTTCTGTAAATACAGTGACATTGTGTTTACATTCAGAGAAAAGATTAATCAAGAATGAAGGATGAATGATCTTACACCTTGAGAAAAGGAACCTGCTTAAACTGCAGGTTTAAGGTCCCTTTTCAAAAAACACCGATGTGAAATTTTCTCGGTTAAAAATTCAAGCTGAGCCTAACCTGGTTCAGATACACATTATTTCTCCTGTGAGCACTCAAATCTTCAATGTCTTTTCAGTCTTCTGTGATATACTAAGGTTTAATGACCCCCAGATGTCAGGGAAAATGAAAATCCTAGACAGGGTTAGGTCCCTGTTAAAAGTGTGCAACTCATCTTCTTTCTACTAGAAATGTTCAATTGTATTTTCAGGATTCTACAAAAATGCCAAGAGAAATGCTTTGAGGCTTGCTAAGAAAGAGTTGGCAAAGATTCTCTGTTACTATTTTGCTGATTTCTCAACAAGCCACCTTCAATTTCAGGCTCAATAAACTTCTCACCATCCAGAAAGTCACACACTGTTCACAGGATCAAAACACAGGAAGTTATTTAGCTGTTACCACTAGAGTGGCAAAAATCACCACTGGATTATGTAAGTGTTAAATTTTCAGCTTGGATTCTGACAAAAAAGGTCAACATTTAAGTGTGATCAGCCCTCCCCCTTTAGATTTGCTTCCTAATTACTGCTGAAAATAAAAGCAGGAGCAATTGGCTTTTTAAATTAAAAGCTATAAACAAATACATGTTGGACATAAACATCCTCTGGACAGGCTGCTGCACAGACACAAACCTCACCAAGATCTCTTACCCATCTGTCCAGTAGTAATGTCCTAGTGCAGGCAAAAGGAAGACAAAGACTGAAGAAGCTCCAACCTCCACAAAAGATCAAACATCAAGAGTGTAACTTCAAAAATTCCAACCTCTGTGTCTATTCCCACCAAGAACACTAATACATTTCCACCTCTCTTCTTTGTGACCCACCAAAATTTCTGTCTGTCTGGTTTCCACACATCAACCAGTATGGCTGGGACGGCAGAAGCTACAGTAGCCAAGGGCTGGCAGCAGGACACTGACAGCCTGTGGTGCCCTAGTAACATGAATGGTCCTTTTGTAAATTGCATCTTTTATCTGCTGCCACTGCAGGTCAAACATGCAGTATGAGCTACACACCAGAGTTGTAACTCACTCGAGAGTTACATGTCATGTGCCACCCAAAGTACAGCTCAGCAGAGACCTCAGGTAAAGAGGAAGAGACTGGGAAGCGCCTAAGATCTCCATATCTCCACCTTTTCAGGGAGGTGGAAAGCACAGCATCAGGCCAGTCTCTCCAGGCAGGTCCTGGCATGCTTATATCAGCTCACTTCCAGAGACTTATCTCTTGCTGCCCAGGAGACAGAGCCGTGTTTTGACAGAAAACATTGAATCCCGACAGCCCCCACCCCTTTCACATAAATATATGTACATGCTAGAAGCAAGTCTTCTGATGCATTAAATGCAATTTTTTTGCTTCCACAACAGTGTTGCAAGATCTAAGATTGCATGATTTTATTTCAAGGTAGAGTGACACCAAAGAAAGTGTCATAAGTATTCACGGGGCTAAGGTGTTCCTCTCCCACCTGCAGCTGGAGCATACTATTACCCTGAAAAAACCAGCCACTACAGCACTTAGTCTGGGCACCTAAGAGAGCATAATTTTAAAAGTGTCCTCAAAAAAACTAACCCAAAGCAAACAATCCCCCTAAATTCCAGGTTGTTCATTTTTATATTTGGCTTTCTCTCTGCAAATGATAAGAACAGTTTCTCTGGGGCCACCTCCACAACGCCTCTTATTGAAACAACTGAGGAGGACAGCAATATGAAGATAAGAATTCACAGCTGAGGAGAGAAGGGGCAGAAACACCTATGTCAGCCTCCCTGCCAAAGGGAACCAACATTATGACTGGGGTCACCACCTATTTTCAACTCTATGGCCAAAGTTCATAGTGGTAAAATCCAGAGGTTAGTGCAATTATATGGGGTATGCATTAGTCCTGCTGTGTTTTTAGAGAAGATGGAAAAACACCAAATCAGAACAGGCGTTAACATGAGTCACTCTATAAAAATAGCCCTTCTGAAAACATAACAATGACCCTGTCAACACCAGGAAAATGTTCTCACTGTTGCTTTACTTTAAAATAATTGGTAACACTAGAGACCTCAGAAAAAAAAAGGCCTGTTTCTGTTTATTTTGCTTGAGTACCAGGTCAGGTAAAACTGTAAGGGTTGGAATCGAATGAAAATCATGTTAGAGCTCTAGAGGCCACAAATAAAGGATGTAGTTTATAGGAAGGCTGTTCATGTTTCTGGACATCTGTCTCTTGGTAACCATTCTTGGACAAGGAGGATGGATCAAAAGGCCTCCAGAGGAGCCTGCCAATCTCAACCTGTGATTCTGTGACTGCAACACCACTAATACTGGAGCATTTCACCGACTTGTGTCACCAACAGTGATTTCTAAAAAGCATTTTCTTAGTTACCTAGTTACATCTAAGAGAGTAGCAACAACTCCCACATTATGCCCTTTCCTCATTTCCATATAATGACTCTCCCTTTTCCTCTTTCCTTCAGGATTGAATGTTTGTCTTGGGCATGGCCAGACCTCATTTATAAATGCTCTTCATGTTTCCACACTATGAGCTTGCATTATCCTTGAAGAAATTACTGCTAGCAAAAGTTATAAGCAATAATTGCTTGTAACTCAGTCTTTGCAAGTTTTCAACTGTCACAGCCTGAGAATGCAAATTTCACTAATGCTTGAGAACTCTCCTCCTTTTTTAAAAACTCAGGCCTAGATTTTAAGTGCGTAGCAAATCTCACCTGCACAATTGGGCCCTTCCTCCCATATCAGGGCATTATCAGTTCTACAATTTTATATATGTAGAACCAGTAGTTATAGAATTTATGCTCAAATGAATGCCATGTTGCCTGCACAAGCTTTCCTTCTCATCATGAGGGACCTATCACTCAGCCAGGTTAATTTGCTTCCTATTTTGCTTTGTGGCAATCTGTATTCTCTATACAAAGATCAAAGAGTACTTCTCTCCACAGTTTGGAAAGAGAGGCATTAGAGAGGCAAGTAGGTCACATTACAATCCAAAAGCAGCCTCCAAGTCTCATCTCCTACCACCCAAGTTACAGCTGCTAAGGGTAGATTTTAGATTTTTTTGTCTGTTTGTCAGGTATCCACTTCACACTGTCTGGCTATTCAGGTGCACGAAGACTGACACTGCCCCTTCTACCAAGCTGTTGAATTTTCCAAAATAGAAGCATTCAAGCCCATACTCTCCAGCAGGATGTTTTCCATAGAGACTAGGTACCTCTGCAGAATCCTCAAGTCTAAAATAAAACCCATCTATTGGCATAACTTGCTTTGCTCTGTTCTGGACAGCAAGACTGTTTCCCAATAGCTTACTGAGATGCCACTTCAGCAAAAACTGTTTCTCTGCAATGAGGGAAAACCCACCAAAGATTGGAATGTATAATTAAAGGAGAAAAAAAAAATACTGAGAGGAAAGAAAAGACAAAAAAAAGTTCACGTATGTCACAGATACTTTATATTTTGTGAAGATGCAGGGGGCACAGAGACATGATTTCTGCAGGTAGTCTGAGGCAGGGTTTGATTAGACAGTAAACAGTGTGAAATGGATATAATTGGTGCCAAATACTTCAACAAAAATAATTTGTAGTGTGATTCTAATTGGTTGCAAGTGCTTTTAAGTTATTCTGACAGAAATCTGATCACAAATGCCTTGAGGTTTCCTCCACTGCTTCAGAACTGAAAGGCTACTTTCCCTTCAGTTGCAATAATGTGCAAGATCCCAGTCTGATGACAAATGTTCATTCAGTGTTGCTTGTTTGAATCCTTACTTGTTCCAAGAGTTACGGTATTTGTATGTAGATAAACTAACACACTCAGATAGCTTAGTCAAATTAAGGAAAACAGTATCTGACAAAACATATAGCATAAGTAAAAGGCTGTCCCTCCAACAACATCTATATTTACTCTGTAATTATTTAGCCATATTTAAAACAGAACATGTCATATGTCCCATCAAATGTGATTTAAATATTTATGATCTTGCATAGGTTCCATTTTATCCACTGAAGTTTTTCCCCTCCTTGTAATATAATCACACTGTTTCTTTGGATCTTGCTTATATGCAGAGATTGCAATTCATACTAACAACACTCAGTCACATTAAGGATTTAAGGATTTGGACTCAGAGGGCACAGGCAAATAAGGAATAGGGAAGTGACATCTTAGATGAGACCAGGCCCTTGTGACAGAATAGGATCTCGTACTTCCCTGTTCATTATTTTAATAATTAAGTAACCTTTGCTTTTCTGTTCATGTCCTAAATATTTCTGGAATTGAACTAGAACTCCCTTTTCCAGGAATCAGTCACATATGGTAGCTTTCCAGGTACATGTGATTCTGTGCAGTGCAAGCATGACCTGTTCTCCTTTTTTCTCTTCATTTATGTACCCTTCTGTCCTGGCAGGTGTGCAGAGCAAAGACACATTTACACTTGTTCCCCTCCCTGGGTATCCTCCTTACTTCCCAACTTTGCTCTTCTTCTAGTTCCCACTGCTGATGCTCAAAGGAACAGGGAGAAAACACAAACCCATTGATAAGTAAATTTCCCCACAGATGTCCATGTGTGAGGAACCTTTAGAACAGCAGTCATAACAAAACCATGATGACTGCAAAGATACAGAAGGGAGACCTGCTGAAAAACTTCAGTCAGACTCTCCAAGGCTTGGTTGTTCATTCATTGCTTTGACAGGTTGAGCTGTGACACTTATTTCTCTTTCTCTTCCAGCAGCTGGCCTTCCCATCCTAACCTCAGGCTGTCCTTTCCACTGTGTCAGTCCCCATCAGACTGGGGAACCAATCCAGCTGCAAAATTACCATTTTTCCCTGCAGACTACTTATCTTTAAGTTAAGTTACTTTAATTGGTCCATGCAGTCACCCAAATTGCTGTGCAAGAAGGGTGAAAAGAACAGGCAAAGGAGTTGCTTGTACCTTCTAGATCAGCTGAATCCCCAGTGTGAAACCAAAGCTTGAAGTGCGAGGGGAGAAGTAAATCTTGCTGCTGTGTTCCTTCTCAGTTTCTTCTAAATCTGTGTCATTGCTTCCATCCTTGTTCTTCATACTTAGTGTAAAGTGACTGCTTGTAATTCATTAAGCTCAGAGTACAGAACACACATGAATCACAGCTGCCAATTTATACACATTTAATATTTCTCTTACCTGATTTTTAAGCAGCTGTACTAAAAAATTACATTAATTCCCAGTAGGCTGCTCCTTTTGTTTTTCAATTTTAAAAAGAAAATTAAATGAGCTCATGGCCACAATTTTTAATTGTCTTTTTTCGCCCTCTCACGTATTTATTAAAACTTATTGTACTGCTCTAGAAAACTGACTTACCCTAATTTCATCTACTTTTTCCATTAGCATCCATCTTGAAACCAGTATTAACACCCCCCCTTCAATTTGTCATTCTTAGCACCTTATTCCACCCTATCTTCAAATAACCCCTCACCATTATATTAGTCCCATTTGTCTTCTCTTGCTCCTTCCCTCCTGCTACACTTCTGTGATGTGATTTGTCAGTATTTCCAAGCCTATTCTGAATTTTTGGGCTGCTCTCCCATGAGTGGAAACTGATACAGAATAGGTAGGTATGAGTCCAGCAGAGTTGATGGAGTTGTGTCTGCTTCCACCAACAACAAACTTTGCTCATCCCTCTCAATAATTTTTGATGAAGCAGCATTTAGCCAATAAATGCATCATGTGCCTCCTAAGGCAGGCAGGAGTATTCTTGTCACCCTCCTGCTACTGAACACCACCACTGCCAACAAATGCTGTGTCTGTACTGCAAAGTAGATGGGTGCATCCTGCCCCACAGCCCAAATCCTTTTGCTGTGCAGATCAGTTAGACCCCTGGATTTTATAAAAAAGCTCCCTTGTCTTTTCTACCAAACTACAGGGAGAAGGAAAAAAAGGGAAGGGAGAACACCTGGTAGACATTCAGGTCTCATTCCAGCAGGCTGGGATGCCACTGTGGCAGATACCTGGAATTCAGATTTTTACTTCCTTTTTCTCTCCTTCAACCCACTCCTGGACAAAAGTCTAAATATCTCTATATTATCTTTCTCAAAAGCTATTAAGCAGGTACCACTGTGCCTGGGATTTCGTTCTTCCATGTACTGAGTCCAAGCAGGTTAAAAAGGCCACACAGAGTTTTCCAATAACCCTCTCTCTCTCTCTGCACCAACAGTAAGAGAGAAAGAAATTTATACCAGCTATAAATACAGCCCTTTCTCCATGCTCTGCCAAAATATCAAAACAAATCAGAAAGAAGAAGAAGAACTGTCACAGCAAATAATACCAGATTCTTGCCTGGATCTAGAAAGGAATATTCTCTACAGGGATGATGACATCTGTATCTAAAGATGATATCAGTACTTTTCATGTCTAGACTACAAAACATGCACTAAATTTCTTAAAGAAATTTCACACTGCTTCACTCTCCCAGTAACCCCTCTCCTCCCTCTACATGCCTTCATACTTTTCTGTTTAATATTTACAAGTGTGTATCTACCCCGTTATTCTTAGAAATAACATTTGAACATTGCCTGACAAGCGCTCCTCCTAGAAGATCAGAATGAAGTTTGGATGACCCTAGTCCATGGATGAAGCTCATCTGTGTTATCAAGACCATGTCATGTTATGGAACACATAAAAAATAAAACCAAGTGAGGTATAAACTCACTGAAAGCCAACCAAACTGACCCTTATCACACCCTATACATTGCTTCATCTGCATTTCAGCTTCTCAATAAAGCTAGCCTAGCAGAAAGAATGCTGACATTGCTGGATGTTTTGTTAGAATCAGTAATTTTCAAGACAAGATTACTAAAAGCCCCCAAAAAACGTGGTCTGGTGTCACTGCTGCCCTTGCCATGAGTGAGAGAGTGGAGTAGATTCCTCTTCAGTCCCAAGTTATGCTGTGATTCTCTGCCAGTGTTTTGTGTATCTGACAAGCTGCAGATTTTAATAACATTTTGGATGCAAGTCCCTCACATACAGAATTTTCACATGTCTGCCTATGAATCAGATGTCCATTCTGCACGCACATGGAAACCAGCTGGCTTTTCACAGTGCTCTACTGAGGGCCAAATCCATAAACAGTAAACACAGGTGGCCAGGCTGACCTACATCAGCGTTTCTGGTGTGCCTAACAGTTTTCAGTGCATTCAGCATGGTAATTTCAATGGGGAGCTGCAGGAAGAGCAGTAACAACAGCAAGAAAGATGTGCAGGGGCAGATGCTGTACTATGGTACCAAAGGATAAGAGACTGCATTCAAATACCTTCCCTATGCTAAGCCTTTCAGAATAGAGAAACTCCTTGCACAAGGACTTTTTTCTTCAGTGAAATACTATGTTTCTGAGAAGATCAGGATCTACACTCCCTTCTGCCCTTGGTTTTACATGCTTAGATGACCAGATTTTTAGAATGGGTCAACCAAATTCCAGAGTAGTTTATCAGTCACTTAACAAGCTGTAATACCTTGACTGCATACCAAGGTCAAATATTTCTGCAGTGCTGCTTTTATAAGGCCTTGTCAACATCTTAAATAAGATAACATTCTTATCTCTGTATCCAAGATATTTTGCAACTTCATCCCATCTATCACACCTAGAATTCATTTTGAATAGATCGCATTTAGAAACAGTCTGCATACCACCCATCAAGATGTTTTCCATCATTCTTTTTTTTACCACCATATTTTCTTTTAATTTTTCTGTTTGGCACCTCTAGAAAAAGTGAAATTACAATACAGGAACCATCCCAGAATTCTGCAGTAATGTTTAAGGATGTTATAATCAGCTTCATGAAAAAGGTAGGCTGCAAGACTCATTAATCCAGGCTACTTGCTTTTACCATGTATAGTCATACAAGTGGCACAGACTGAGTTTTGTTCTGCATCTTAAAAAAAAAACAAACACAATCTAAAAATGTTTCAATTGATCTTCCTTCCTCTAGCCTGAGTGAGCTGATATTTATATTTTCCGTAACTTAAAAGACAAAAGCTGCACTGCCCTGCACATGAATGGTTCTTGGGCCCCGCCTGATACACTATTCTTAGCAGTTGATGTAAGTAATAGCACATGTGGCAAAATCCACATTCAGGTTTCAGAGAATGTTCATCTTCTGCTGACTGCCTACGGATGTTGCTTTGGAAAGCTGATCACTGAAACAATGGAAGGCACAGAAAAAGGTATAGGTATGTGACACTTCACTTCATTTACTGGTCTGTCCAGGACATAGGTATCTTTCCCTAAAATTCTTGGCTAGATGTTACAATTGGCTGCATAAAGATACGGTTTTACCTGGAAACCTGAAATCACATGAGCTATTTACAGCCTTGCTTCATCTTACCTCGACTTCTGGAACCGTTTCATTGAATCAGTTAATGCAATTTCCTATCACATCTTTAGGTCACAGGTCTTGAAATTAAGCCTTGAAGTTCTGCTCACACAGGGTAGTCAAGAACTGCATGGTTGGTGAGGAAGACTCATACATTTCATTAGCATCTAATGGAGGGGAAAAGGGAAGAGGGACAACACTTTTTGTCTGACATCACAAGCCTCTCTTGAGAGTGAACTGAGAAGCATCAAGATTGCTTAACTAATCTGAAATTAACTTTCAGTTGTCAAGGCTGCAAGACCATTGTTCCTGTGGGACCGTAAACAGCCAAATGCCTACCCAGATGCTCACTTGGTGCTTTAACAAATACCTGGGGGATGCAACATGACAGATTGCACTACTGTGTTTGTCATGGCTTGCCTGCATAGCCTCACAGAGCTCAGCACAGAGCAAAACTTTATGTTTCTTTCTGCTACAATCTAAATAGTTAATCCCTGTGACCAGATTCAGCAGGCACATGCAGAAATTTCATCCTTCCAAAACTACAAGGAATCGTCTTCTGTCAACAGCAATCTGTACATTTCTCTGGTCAATAAAAGCTCTCTTTACCAGCATGGATCAGCTGCAGCCTGGAAATATGCTGAAGCATGACTGCAGTTCCTGTAGATCTTCAAAAACCTTGGTGTTGTTTACAACAGTTTTTTGCTTTCCTAAGTCAGGTCAGCCTCACCTAGCTTCCTTCTTCTATCTAGGAGTGGATGTACAACACAGCATCAGTGAAATGACAGCACAACTCCCTACTGTGTAAAATACACTTCCATTGTGAATTAATACTCTGTCCATGAAATTCAAAGGTACTGCTAGAGGAGTAGTCACCTATGCATTACAAAACAGTGAAATCTTCCAGTGCAGAGTAGCAACAGCCCACACACATAACCTCTGCCACCATGCATTAGAAAGCTGTGACTGAAAAGCAGTAGCAGCTGCTGCTGTTTTCATGTCACAAACTGATTGCAAAAGGGACAGGAAGGGCCATAAATCCCCCTAATATATTATGGCACATTTGCATCTCAACCAAATTGAAGCAAAGTAATGCTAGGAGCAGAACATACTGCACTTAATAGTGTGAGGATTTTTCTGAGGTTTGTGTCTCAGAAAAGGTAGGATCATATGTTACTGCAGATCTAAGTGTCCTAGTGTAGAAGGACATGTTAGGGGGCACAGACACTAGAAACTCATCTAGCCTTTCTTAAAGTTTTCAGAATAGAGTGAAACCTAGCATCAATAGCAAAGAAAATGCACCAAAAAATCAAAATCACCTGCAATGACAGAAAACCAGCATTGTCCTACAAAACACACTGAAAGTATGATTGTATATTAGAGAATTTATATTACACATGAAAAGATTTTAAACAAAAATGATTTCACTATTGTCATTTCAGTAGAAGAACTGTGTATTCTTTACAATTTACAAATTCAATACCAAATACTGTTAAAAACTCATGACATATTTGTACATTATACTACCCTACCCTTAAACTGCATCAATCAATCGCCTTTGGCTACTTTCTTGGCTAGCAGCCAGTTAATAAAAGTAGTGACCTTGGATCACCTTTGTTCCAGAAAGCTACAAAATCACACTCATCATACTTTTCCCTGTACTCACTGCTCTGTGATGAATATTTATATTGAGGTTAAAGTTATATTACCCAACACAAATATAGTAGTTGTCCCAGCTGCTGTCACCCCATTACAGTTATCCACATTCTGAAGTAGCCCAGTTTTTGCAGAACAGAAACAAACACTGCTACATGCAGATGTGACTACACATACACATAAAAGGTGTAACATTAAACACCGCCTGGGCAAGTGTTCCATATTAATCTCAAAAATAAAGACTTGTCAAAAATCTATCACTTTGCTTTTGTTGTACTTACTTACTGCCTTGTGACAGCAAGCTACTGCACTGTCTATCCAGTGCTGAGGCTGCTAATGAAGCACACATGTCAAGACTTGCCTTACTGAAGCATAAAACCTCTCCTCTGCTGAGTCCCTCCCTTGCCTGTGGTTTGTGTCTGTGTACACATACACGTGCTCGCTCGCTCTCCTTCTCTCTGACCCTCTCTGTCCTATCTTCTCCCTAGAGCATCATACCATTAACAGGAACATGCTGTGCAGAACTTCAGTTTGAACACCAAGAAAATCCACTTCCCACTGCTAAATCAATGCCAATAGTCTTTGCAATGAGAACAGCCTATCCAAAACAGTGTTGAGAGGAGGTGTAAAGTCACTGGAGGAGTAAGCCAAGCTTAGTAAAGCATCTGCATGCTGCTTGAAGTGAGAAGACTGAAGTGAAAGTCAATCTTGATAAGACTGGAAAAGACAGCTCCATGTGTGGTGTGCAGTTTGTCACTGTGTGAATCCATGGTGTTAGAAGTACAGCAGTACCACATTCCCATGTATGTGCTCTCCTGCTGCTGTAGTGACAGATTCTGAGCCTACTGATTTTAAGATGCTGACCAAGCTGAAATGGCCCCCATGGATTTAGGAGTGGTTAGGACATCCTTCTGAGAAACCCCAATTGTGACATATGATGTAACACTATGGGGATTTTAAATGCAGCTGGGATGGGAAGCTGGAGGGAAGAGCAGGGATGGTAAGGTCACTAGACAGAGAAGCTGTATCGTTATGTTGCACTGGTCCTGCTTCATGGATTTAGACCACGGGTGAATAGGACCCTCCTACCCTCCAGTGACAGCCCTGCCAGCCGATACTAGGCTGGGCTCACCCAGACCACGCTCACCGAGGCGCTTCGGACTGGACAGCCCTGACACTGCCCTTGTGCAGGCTGAGCACTAGCGTGTCTTCCAGTCATTCACCTAATGGCCCTGGGTCCTCCTCCTCCCGATGCCTTTCGCAGCTGTGCCGGTAGCTGGCATCCCGCCGCGGATAGAGGGTGGGCGGGAGTGCAGAGCCGGACAACCCCCCAAAGCTCCGCGGCGGCTCCGCGTCCTTACCGTCTCTGGGTCATTCTCAAACACCTCCCGGGCCTCCTCCTTGCTGCAGTGCTCCTCCACGCACTCCCTCTCCAGGTGCCCTTGCTTGGTCTCCTCGAAGATCTGGTAGGCTCGCCGCTGCCTCTGCCGCAGGAACTGGGCAGCTTCCGGGGCGCGCAGCAGCACGGCTGGGCAGCCGAGCGCCGGGACGGCGCGGGGAGGCCAGGAGCACCACGAGGAAGAGGAGGAGAGGAGCAGGAGGAAGGACAGGCAGCGGTGAACAGCTGATCCCGCCTGGTCGCCCCGGATCCCCCGACCCCGCACACCAGACCGCCCCTCCGGGGCGCGCCGAGCGCTCTCCCTGCTCGGCTCCCCGCCCGTGGGTGAGGCGCGGCCCCTCATCCGCATCCCCCTGACCCCGCCGCCGCCCTCACCGCAGCCGCCGAGCTGCGCATCCCCCCGCACCCCACCGCGCCCCGGCAGCACAGCCCGCGCTCGCACACACGCAGGGCGGCCGGGGATGCTCGGCGGCGTGTGCGGGAGGGACGGACCCCCCCGCGGTACTCACTCTGCGAGGAGTCCGCCGCCAGCAGGACGAGCAGCAGGGCGGCCCCGAGGGGCGCCGCGGGATGCGGCATCGCGATGCGGCGTTGGCCGGGGCCGGGGCCGGGGCGGGCGCTGTCGGCGAGGCGGAGCGGGAGCGGCGCGGGCGGCGAGCGCGCTGCTACTGCGGGAGCGCGGCGGCGGAGCCCGGCGGGGGAGCCGCGGAGCCGCTCGCCCGCCCTGCCCAATCCTCACAAGGCTCCGCAGATCCGCCGCGCACAGACACACCTCACGGCGGAGCGGCCGCCCGGCCCGGCACGGCACGGCCCCGCGTACCTGCCCGGCAGCCCCGGAGCGGCCGTGCCGAGCGGCGGGGGCGGTCACGGGGAGTCGGGCCGATGGGCAGGACACGGGGAGCGGGCGGGGAGACTGCGCCCTCACCTCCAGGCACATCTCTTTAATAGCTCCGCGGCTCTTCGCTAGGAAGGGAGAAGCTGGCACCAATCCCAACCCAGTCCTGCCATAATTTAGAAACTTGGGTTCTCCCCGCACACCAACACAGTTTTTCGTCAGAAATGCATTTTCAGTTTGTTCCAGTATTTTAGGATGAACTCCCCAGGAAAGAGATGAATGTCGTTTATTATCAATATGTTGCAAGCCATGCTTTACGGTCCCTTGTCCATCGGAAGTTACACAGGACACATCCACTGTGGGAAACCCTGCTGGCTGCAAACTAGAGCTGTGGGGTCCGAGCTCAGAGTTGCACTTAGGCTGTCTACTGCCACTGGCTTTAAAGCCACCCCTTTTATCTGTACCGCTCTCTCGGAGGGTCAATGTGGCAGATAGCTCCAGCAACACAATTTCCATACACTCTTCAAGAAAACTTCTGTGGCATAATTTGTTTCGGAAAAAGAACTTGTCTAGTCTAACTTTGTAATTTAGGTGTATCTAATACAGGCTTTGTGTCTCCACAAGAACTACTGCAAGTATAATATAACAAATGTAAACAATGTATTCATATCACACGTGGTTGAAGTAAAGTAGGTGAAAACAGAAGAGCCGGCCTCATTCAAAGCAAATGTCCCTTGGCTGGTATCTTCTGTCTGACAATGGTCAATAGTAGAGATACAGGTAAGAGTTATAAAAACATATAAACCACCACTGAGTGGCCTTTTCTTTCTGTTTTCAGCTCCTGAAGTGCAAAGGAAAAGCTCTCAGGTGAAAACTGTGTCTACTGCAACCCTAACAGCCACAAATTTGCCACTTCTCTATGAATTTGTCAAATAGCTTTTTGATCTGTTGGTACACCTGGCCTCCAAGAGTGGTGGGAAGGTCTCAAATTTGCACAAAGACTAGGCAGGAACTTCTTCTCACCAGTTTTAAATCCAGTGCTTAGTAATTTTACAGGGTATTTGAATTTTTGTCATCTAAGATGTAGTGAATGATCATGCTCTATTTGTGTTCACCATACCAGTTTATAGACCTCTCTCACATGATTTCAGAACCATCCTTTTTCCTGAACTGTGGAGCTTTGGTCTCTTACTTGTTTCCAAAACCCTTTGAGCTGACATTGCTCCAAGGAGCAGTCCTTCCAGTCCCTGTTACTTTTTCTTGTCCTTTGCCACATCCATTTCTTGTGCTAGCATGCCTCAAACTCAGTCAGAATAATCCAACAAAAATGATTGATTTTGTTTCAGATCAGTTCCCCCACTGGGTTGCTGAACAGCTGCACAAACACCAAAAGGGAGAGGCTTTCAGGGGTGACAGTGAGTAGCTGCAGGCAAAGGAGCTTGGGCCTAATTTCATCAGCAAAGCTGGCCAAAATGGTTTATGAAGCTACAGCTGAAAGCAGAAGATTCCTAGGAGTGGTTGCCACTTTGTGTCCCCCTGCCCATGTCCACAGATGTGGCTCTACCATTTTAGCTGTCACCTGGCAGGAAACTCAGGAAAGAGACAGAAAATTCTTCCTTTTTTTAATGTGTGTGTGTGTGTGTGTGTGTGTGTGTGTGTGTGTGTGTGTGTGTCTTTTCTACCAGGTTACTGTGCTGAACCAGCTCAGTGACATCATGAAGTGTGAAGTGGGATTGCAGCAGTAAATCCATAGTTTGTTCTGGGATTGCAGCCTGAACCCTTCAAACAGAAACTATTCCCCATCTTTTCATCCTGCCCTGAAAGTTTCCTATTTATACTTCTTTTCAGACAATGTGGACAAAACTACATGCAGTATTCAAGATATGATGTTATAGCAACAGTGTCCTGCTTCTTCTTTTTATCTTATTATTATTTTCAAACATTGAATGGGTCACTTCTTAGCCTGTTTTTTCCAAAGAGCCAGGAACAAGAGGTCTGAGATCTCTTTCCTGCGTGGAAAACACTTTCCTGAGTGCTGATTTACCAGTGAATACAGAAGGTGAGGATTGTCACTTTGTGCGTCTATATATTAAATTTCACTTGTCATTCATTATCCTGTCACATGAAGAGTGTTATCAAGTGATACAGCCAAGCCAACTGAATGGCTTTGTGCTACCAAAACAGGTTGTCCCACTTTGCTTTCCCTCTATGCTTCCACCTATCCCTGGATGTACAATCTTTGTATGCTTTTGTCATTGCTGTGACCTCTCAGCAAGTCAATTCAGCTCACTAAGCCAAGATAAAAGATGGGGTTTTTTGCTAAAAGTCTTCTGATATTCTTGATTACCAGTTTAAAATTTGTCTGTTCATATGAATTTTGTATTATCTGCCAACTGACCTCATGGCATTAAGCTTCTCCATAAAATTTCTGAAGATGTTGAACAGCAGAGATTTTTGTGGGTTCTGGAAACTGCATCATATTGTGTAACCCAATGATGAGTTTTCTTTCTTTCAGAAGATTTTTTTTTTTTTTTTATCCTTTTCTGTTTATCCCATATGATCACACTTTGAGAGCATATGGTAAAAGACCAACTCAAACATTTTCTAAAATCCAAGTATCTAATGTTATCAGAAACATCCTTATCTAAATAAATATCAGTCCTTGAATCTCAAATGGGTTTTTTAAAAAAGATATTCTTCTTGGTATGCAATGCTGATTCTTCTCCAACATATCATTCAGTTCACCAGTTCTATTCTTTATTATGTTTTCCAGTAAGTTACTTGGCACAGACATCTAACACTGATTTTAGTGAGCTCAGAAGTCTTTTCAATAGTTGTATTTTCCACCTTCCATTTTTCTGGCATGGTAGCATTTAAGGCAGATTTAAGCAATGAGTTGAATGAAGCAACAGTTTAATTTTCTCCAGAATTCATAGATTTTTGTTTTTGTTTTTGTTTTTTGTTATCTGGTCCCAGCTGTCCCAATAATGTCTTAGGGAACATGAAAAACAGGATAGAAAAATAATGCTGAAAATATTAAAACAATGTTATATGAGCTGCTTGTACTCTCAGCATGTCCCATTTTAGACTCTTTTGATTTTAGAATAATCTAGACACAGAGGTTTCCAAATATAAATCTGAACCTGTAGGATTGGTTTCCATTGGTTTTTAGACACTAACTAGAAATATGCACCAAATTTAACAAGTTTTGAGAGAAGTGACTAAAAATACAACTAGAAAATGTTCATTAAGGATCCCAAAATCTAAAAGTGATTTCTCAGTTAACAGACCTTGAGACACTTACTCCAAATTCCAATGAATGTCCTTGGGTTTCTCTTCCTTAATTAATCCCAAAAGAAATCAGTGTGCAGTGTGTAGCCGAGGTGCAGAGGTGTAGCAGAAAAAGGTTTAAGCCATTTTAAGCCAGGTTTGAGCAAAATTCCTTCAAGTTCCTGCAACTAATTACATTTGTAGTCACCAAGCTGCAGAATGAAACTAAAATATCTTGAAAAGAGTATATAGGCCTCAGACTTCAGAGCTGAAGAAGCAGGGCAATGAAGCAGGTAAAGGGTCTGGAGCACAAGTCTTGAGAGGAGGGGCTGAGGGGGCTGGAGTTGTTTAACCTGGTGTAAAAGAGGCTCAGGGGGCACCTACAACCACAACTTCCTGAAAGGAGGCTGCAGTGAGGTGGAGGTCAGTCTCTACTCCTAGCTAACAAGGCACAGGACAAGAAAAAATGGACTCAAGCTGTGCCAGGAGAAGTTTAGATTGGATACTGTGAGATATTTTTTCACTGAAAGAACAGCCGGGCATCAGGCTGCCCAGGGAAATAGTGGTATCATCACCCCTGGAAATCAAAAAAATGTCAGTATGGCACCTGGGGACATGGTTCAGTGGTGGACCTGGAAGTTACCAGTTGGATTTGATGATCTTCAAGTTTTTTCCCCAATCTAAACAATTCTATGATTCTCTATATTCATTGTGGTCAAGAGGAAGGGTTTACCAAGCCTGGCCTTCCTTCCTTCCATCAGTCCTCTAGTCAGAGACACTATGAGTTGCACAGTTCTTGACTTCTGAAAGACCTTCTCTTCTGTGTAAAGCACTTTTTGGACCTTAAGGAAAAAATTGGTTAGACATGTCCTATGAGTTGTCCCACACTGCCAAAGTATCTCAGACTTTAGAGCAAGCGCCTGTTTCATATGTTCATTCCACATTAATTTCCTGATATTTTTTCCTTTGAAAGTGCTGCTAAGGTGTCATTCCTGTTTTTTCTTGTATTCTGTGAGTAGGGAGGAGTAGAAAGATATGAGATTATATCAGAGTATTTAAGAAATTAAATGATTTGGAAGGCAGCATACTTAACCAGAAAATCCCTCTGAGAGTAAGAGAGCTGATTCCATGATCCTTGACCTGAAGGCAGTACAGGCTGGCCATATGCCGAATATACTCAGCACATTAAGATCTGGAACTTGCTGCTTAGTTGTCAGCTATAATTCACGGGCTGATGCCAGGAAATAAACTGGAAGTTTCAAGGACAAGGAAGTTCTGAACTGTCATCTTGTTCTCTCTGTGCCTGTCTTGGTTCCAGGTGAAAGAGATTTCCTTCCATTGGAAGCTAAAATGGTGACTGAAAATGGCTTTAGGCACTAGCAAAACCAGATTGCTTATGTGGACAGTGGCATTCCCTCTGCAGCAAGCAAGACATCGAGGAAACTCCTGGGCAGAACGTGCCACTGCCATCCAGGGGTGAACTCTCAGAGTAAATGGCACTGACCAACAGCACAGACCTGCCACAGCCCACAGAGTATCACGGCTCCTGGTTTATTACATACCTCTGCAGGACATCAAGGGGTTGAGGTGGGCATGCAGGTCCAGAGGGTGGGGTTTCTGTGCAATCTGAGTCATCAATAAGCCCCAGTGGGGCTGTTGTATTCATTATGACAAAATGTTGTGGAGAAGATCTTCCATAACTGACTCTGCTTTTTACTTCTTGCTCCCTTTGAAAAATATAGCTTTGCTTTTCTCCACTTTTAAAACAACCTCTGTATCCCTGGGATACAAGCATTAGATTGTTAGAGTTAACTGCATTGTGGAGGACGCCCAGTTCCTTTTATCTTGCTCCTGACTTCACAGGTTTATAATCCAGCTGAGGATATTAAATTCAGTTATAATATATTTCTTGCTTGATGATTAAGCACCTGTTGTACCATCACTAAATGTTTCTCTAGTGTCTCCTTATGTTGCCACTTGGCAAAAGAATTTTGTAGAGGTTGAAAGATATCTTGATTTTCGCCACATGTGAGAAGGCAGAGAAGGGAGCTCACAAACTGGAACTACCGTGGGCAGACAGATCATAAATAACTCTAGAATGCCCCTGACAGGTAATTCATATCAAAAAAGCAGAATCCCAAATATCCTACTGTCTTCACACACACACACAAACCTTGATTATATGGAAAACTCACACAAAAATTCCTTACTGAAACAGTGTCATTTTGAAGACTTGAGGATTCTATTTCACTCAAAGACCTTGTAGCAGTGTGTGTAGCCTGCCCAGGTGGACCTCAGTAAATTAGATAAAGTATGTGTTCCCACACTAAAAGTTTAAGATTTCTTTTTGTCATCAGCAAGAATTGAACTCAGACTGCAAGACAGGAACCTTTCATGGTACCAATGCAATTCCTGCTGCTTGGAAACCCTATCCATCTGGACCTTCTCCTGATGTGCCACTGCTGCAGACGAGCTGGGGGTTTTTTTCACAGCTTGCACTTGCCTTTTTAAAAACAGAGTTTTGAACACATCAGCTTCATTTAATGTATGGTGTAAAGTGAATCAAAATAAATTAAAATTGTAAAGTATTTGTGACGATGAGAAGTGAAAGTTGTAAGGTAACAAAAATGGGATGTGAGCCTTCTAAGTTTTCCAGGCACTCTGCAGGATGCTGGATAGTCATGCAGCTCCACTGAAAGACGTTACTAATGTACATGTGAAACCTTATTCAAAGACACATTGATGTAGAATGAAAGTGGTGATGAAAAAGAATGTCAGAAGCATGAGAAACTGCAACTAAATTAGAAGCCATGCTTACATTCAGGCTATTTTCAGATGCAGGGATAAATATGAAAAACTACTTTCTCCTCTCCCAAATATAAGTCCTTCATGGAGCCACACAAACATGTGTCTTTGTTTAGATCAGGCCAATATTTTTGTATGAGAATGTGAAATTTCATCCAGAGGTCTTTAATAATGTCAATGCCATAAAATTCCTCCCCTCTGGTGTGTTCAAATTAAACATTTTCAAATAAAAACAATCACAGAAAAGGTGTCCTGATACCGCACAATTCTTTTGAGTGATTAGCATATATTAACTCAAGAAGAAAAGGGTTTACTTTCAAAATATGCTTAATTCTATGATGAAATGGATGAGAAGAATAAGCAAATGTAGATTAGAGAGAGAAACAAAGACTTGGGTAGAAAATGGAGCTGAATGCATGGAGAGAAATGTAGAAGAAAGGCTGTTCATCTTTCACACATGTCATTTACTTAAAAAGAAATTTCATAAAAGACTCTCTAATTAATATGTCTCTTCAATAAGGGATCCAAACCCTATTTTCTGACAGTGATGCATTATGCTGGAGGGAGAAGGAGAAAAGCTTCTTTTCCTACAGGTGCTAGTCATGCCCATGTCCATATGCTGAACTGAATAAACAGAGGAACAACCTTTGCAAGGGACCAATTTCTCTTCAGGGCCATCAGCTTCCCTGCTGGATGCTCTGCAGCTGTGACAACTGAATCTTGTTTTGAAGCATTACACCAACACGAATGCTTATGTTTCTTCTTCTGTTTTCTCTGATGTTCTCGACCCAGTGGAAGTGTGCTAAGACAAGGGGCACCCTGATGATGAAGAAATTATCGTGACCCGCGTGATTTTCAGGAAAGAGTTCAGAGAAAGTGCAATCTGGTTTGACTCCCAAACCAGGCTCTGAGTAGGAATGAATTTTTAAGAGATGTAAGGTGTTTCATAAACATTGCTGGTGGACAGGAATTGTGTTTTATTAGGCCATTGTTATACCAATATACTATGAGGTCAACATGGCTTCTATTCCTACACATTCCACACATGCTTGTGTCCTAGGGGGTTTTTAGTTGCTTGAATAAGGCAAAAAATAACTGTAAATAAATTCAAGAATGACATGAGGAGGAGAAGAGTATTGCAGCAAAACACTAAGAACAAACATAAGCCCATACAATGCATTCTACCCTACAAAACCTCAGCAGGAATAATATAAACAGCAAGATGGCAAGTGGAGTTGCTGAAACATTACTTGAGTTGGAGCCATCTTTCCAAGGCAGGAGGGAGAATACTGGTACCCATTGCTGCCTTTGGAAAGGGCTTTTTAGCAGAAGACCATGATGTTTCTTTATCATTCTCATTAACTTAAAGCAATAAACCCCGTAACTTAAAAAATTACTTGTGCATTGAAAAAACAATTGGCTAATTGGAAGTCAGTGGCTAAACTCACAGCTGTGTAACACAATGTAATGGGACAGTGTGAGATAAAACCAGAGTATTAATGGGATGTAGCTCTTGCCCATGCTTTGAGCTCTTAGAGGGAACTCTGCTCTGAAGCAGCCTCCATGCATCAGTCTGGGCTTGGAAGAAGGGAGAAGAGCTGTCACTGCAGAGCAGCTCCCAAACCCTGATCCCTGGGGCAAGCCGCTGGTGGTTGGGAAGAGTTGCCTGGTAACAAGGAGCTGCTGCCTTCTCATTTCCAGCTGTTAAACTGCATTGGAAGGAACTGAATAATACCAGAATAGAAATCTAGCTTGTAATTTGTGGTTTAATGCAACAAAATAGGAGTCATTTTATGGCATCTCTAAATTGTTTTGGATGCAAGGCTTTGGAGCAGAATTCTAGCAGGTCCATGTTGCAAAAAGAAAACAAGGTTTTCTGTAATCTTTTATTGATCAGCTTCTTGTTCCAACAAGATTTGACAGTGGAGTGCTGTAACCTCTAGTGTGTGTAAAGGATGGTGAAGAGGTAATAGCAGAGGGGATTTTGACAGAGCAGGACAAGAAATAGACATAACTAAGAAAACAAAATGTTGTTTTCTGGAAAGTGTATGCAAATCTATGTATTAAAATACCAACATTTATATTTAATGTTTGAATGGAAAATACAATATCTGATGTGCTGATTTCTCTATACAAATAAAAATGTGTACATTTAGCTATTGATGTTAATATTATTATTATTATTATTAATAATAATAATAATAATAGTAATAATAATAATAACAGGAGTCTGAGTTTATTTATAAAACAGGTGTTCTGCTTTCTTTTCTAGAAGGGAAATTCTAGCTGTCCAGTTTGAGAGGGACTGAAAAGTGAATGAAACCTATTGACATCTTTGGGGGAGACAAAGAAAAATGGAAGTGTGACTCAGGCCAGACAGGGTTATCCCATGGTAAGTCTGTCATCATTGAGGGAAAGAGTTTCTAGATATGTTGTTGGGCAACCTGTACTGACTGCTGTGAAGTTTCCATCTTCAAATATTGGAGGAAAGGAGAATGCCTGCAAAAAACTAAAGCAGCAAATGAAAAGGAGTGTGATACATCCTCTGAAGTCCTGGAAACAAAAGGTGGCATTGATGTGGGCTTTGGCAGTGAAGGCAGTCATGGGGCATGCTTATGTTCTTTTGAAGGGTTGTGAGCAGCAGAAAGAAAATATCAGCTTTGGCTTAAATTTAAAAATATCAGTTCAGTGCGCTGTTTTTGCTGGGGTAGAGTTAATTTTTTTATAGTTACCAGTATGGGGCTATGGCTAAACCAGTGTTGATAACTTGGGGTGTTCTAGCCATTGCTGAGCAGGGCTTGCACAGCATCAAGGCCTTTTGTGCCTCTCACCCCACCCGCCAGTGAGGGGGCTGGGGATGCACAAAGAGTTGGGAGGGGACACAGCTGGGACAGCTGATCCCAAGTGAGCAGAGGGAATATCCCACACTATATGGCCTCATGGCAAGTATATAAAGCTGGGGGAAGAAAAAGGAAGGGGGGAATGTTTGGACTAGTGGTGTTTATCTTCTCAAGTCACCATTACACATGCTGTTGCTCAGCTTTCCTGGGTTGACTGGGTACCTGCCTGCCCATGGAAGTGGTGGGTGAATTTCTTGTTCTGCTTTGCTGCCATGTGTGGCTTTTGCTTTGCCTGTTAAACTGTCTTTGTCTCAACCCACGAGTTTCTCGCTTTTACCCTTCTGGTTCTCTCTCCTGTCCACTGGGGAAGAGTGAGTGAGAGGCTGTGTGGGGCTGGGGTTCAACCATGACATTCAGAAACATGTTATTTTAACCAAGAAAATCAGGGAGGGAGAGGGGGGTCTAGGTGAAGTATGACTTCCCTTTTCCATTACAGATTGCTTTGAAAGATATGGTAATGTCAAAATACATTGCTAGTGAGAGCTGGTTTTGAGCCTGTGTAGTGCTAATTTTATCAAATAACAAAACCTCCCAGCATTTGTACTTAAAACGGGCAAGAGAAATGTCAAGAAAATATGTTTCATTCATGTGCAGTCTGATCTTCAGGTAAACATACCAATGTTCTTTATTCTACAAGAAATCTTTTGTGTTTCAGGAAGATAGTGATATCGTGAAAACAAAAAACAGGAGGCACACTAAAATAAAACCAGTCTGTACCCCCTTCCATAGACGCATACAAATATACACATATCTCCATATCCATGCATGTGTTGCCATGTCCCAACATCCTACAAATACAAATCAGTTAAGCTTCTTCCAACAGTCCTCTGAGACAGGAAGGTATTATTCCTGTTTACAGATTAGAAAGCAGAAGTCTCAGGAAAGTTCAAAGGTAAATCCCAGGAATAGCTGGAATTGACTTTATTTTTTGAAGTCCAGAGTGGGGGCGGTTATCCAAGATTTATGATACCATCTTTTCTTTTTGTTGTTTGACTTGATTTCAAAATTTCTGTGGCAAAGAGAGCAAAATCATGGGACAGAACCATGTTCAAATAAAAGAAGAAAATTATTGTTTCCTTTTAAATTGAGAGAGGGAAAATCTTTCCTTCATCTTAGCTTGTATCAGAGTGGTAATTTAAAAATGAAGTGCTGATTCTTCAAAAAGAAATTCAGTTTTGCTATCATTGATGTCAGCTGGGTATGCAAGCTCTACCACAGGAAAAGATGAATAAGCAGTTGAGAAAACCTGAGTGAGTTACACTCAGATCACAATAATTAAAGCCCTTCTTGGCCTTCTCAAGAACAGGGACCAGAAAAACAATAGTCCAAAAGACCCAGTCCAGCACCATTGCATTTTGGTGCAGGCAGTTCAGTGCATAATAAAGACTCAGCAGCACTTTGCTTTTGATGGAATAAATGGAGCAAAGGTCTGAAAGGGCAAAACCCCTTTTACAGACTGGTATGAGGGGCAAATAATTCAGCTTTCTTCAGCCTGTGATGCCAACTCCTTGTCCCTGTGGAGTGCACCCTCACTTCTTATAGACAATGCTGTGAAGCAATAGAGATGATGGAGGGACCTGTGATACTGTGGTGCATGGAGAGGATGCCCAGGAGGGAATAAGGTGTCTCCTACATCAGCCACCTTCTATACATTATATTATATACAATATAGAGTGACTGTATATTGTATATAAGACCCATCCTAACACTGGATACCGACCTCTGCTGCAGATTCTCCTCTAGATTTATTCAGAAATTATTTGTATTGACTCTCTTCAATGGAAACCCAGTCACCAAGTTGTAGTTCTTTGTCAATAATCACTTTGCTTTCATCTATGCTTTGGCACCAGCTGCACCAGGCACATAAGTACAGTTTGCTTCTAAGTTATTTGGACAGAAGTTCAGTTTCTAAGTCCCAGAAATTACACATTGGTTACAGCTAAGAAAAAATTTTCAAGTACTCTGTTAAGAAAATGGAGTTAAGCAAAATACTCCAAAGTAAAACCTATTGCAAGAAAAATACCTTAATATCTGAAAAAAAAACCCAAAATAAAATGGACAGAAACTTGTTATCTAGCTATAAAATTAAGTTCAGCTGTTTTCTTACTAGAGCTTCTTAGTTCTTATTTTTATTGTGTACATTGTTTGTATATTGTGCTCTAGAAATATTTTATTGCATAAATGTTTGGATTAAGGGAGGGAGGAAAGGAAGGGAAGCAACCCCAACAAATAATCCAGTGTATTTAAGGCTTTCAGTCTGTACATATGCTGCAAGGAAGATTCCAACAGTGTGGCTTACTATATGCCAGGTGCATTTGCTGCCTGGAAACGAAGCTCAGCTTTCCACAGCACTTGCCACCCTGCTGAAATTAGAAATCTTCAATATGCCCATCAGATGTGCAGACACCAGCTCTTAGGGCAAGTGTATTAAATGCACAGGAATGCACATTTTGGGGGTGAAGCCTCCCAAATCTCATATGCAGTATCCTGAAGCAGTAGACTCACTGTGTGTGGGCTGTATGAGTTAGGTACCGTGAGCAGAGGAGCTGCTCTTACTGTGCAGTGGTGGGGTTTGCAGCAAGGCCAGCCAGTGTTTTTCAAGGCACTTGGTGGGACATGAAGGGGAAAGATGCTGTACCTGCAGCACTGCTGCTGTCCTGTGTCTCTCATGGGCAGTGCCACACTAACTTTCAAGCAGAAAAGGGCACTTGAGACCAAAACTTTGTGTTGGGTGCCAAACATAAAGGTAAAACCCTGTGACAATGCCACTGGTGTGACTCCTGCACATTTGTTAACCCGTAACACGGGAGCTCATGTGCGGCCCCGTGTGCATACATCCCACATAGCCATATAGACTCTGCACACAGTGAAGGTGATTGCCCTCAGCAGTGCTGCAGGTGTCTCAGGTCAAAGCTGTGGCTGCATCCTAGGTGTCATGCAAGGAGTGATTAAATCAGGGCCCAGAACCTCCCAAAGCACCAGCACACACTTACCTGGGGGCCAAAGGCATAGAACCTCCAACAGCCCTCTCCATCCTTCTCTCTCTGTGTGCCCAGATATCTCCAGATTGACCCCATTTCTTGGAATTGATGGGAGCCACAGAGGAGCTGCAGCACAAGCTGTTCCCATGCGATGATCCCTGGGCCCCGATCCTGTCTCCCCCTCTCTTGCTGCAGTGTCCCCACACCACTCCTATAGGCAAATGGAGGGGCTCCTCTGATGCTCACCCAGCTCCTCCTGCTGTGCCTGGGAATGCTGTCTCCACCCCAAAAGGGCTCCCTCCAAGTGCACAAGTGCACTGCCTTCTTCCTTCCCTGTGTCCAGCTTTTAATATGAATCACTATAGCATTGTGCTCCTTCTGATGGAGGCTGATAAGCAGATTGCTTTTATTTTTTTCTGTAAAGGCAGAAAACTAATGCAAATGACATTCACTGTGGGTTTTGATGTGTGTGGCTTGATGCTTATCAGTTCAATTATACTGCAGGGAAAGGAATGGCAGGATTGTTCTCCTAGCCCTACATGGAGTTTAACAAGAAAAACCGTGAAACTCTTTGTGTTACAATCAAGTGTAACTGAGGCCTTCACAATTCCAGAAGTAAAATGGGTTCTCTGGCTAAATTAAAGAAAGTGGAGAATTGCCAAGGAAAACATTTTTGTCCAGCTTAGCTTATCTGATGTCACCAGCATGTAACGATACATTATCATAGAAAGTTATTTCCTCTTTTAAACATAGAAGCAAGAGCAAGGATGGATAAACAATGCATGCAAACAAACCCCAAGTGTTTAATTATTTTAGCTTACTGTGGCAGGAAGCAGGGGTGGAGGGGGAAGGAGATAAAATTAAGCATTCCTCGAAGAGCCCAGCTACTGCCTTCTGTGTTGGAATTGTCTCCATCAGAGAAGGAAGCTTGAAGCACAGAGCAAGTGGCTGTCCAGCAGCCAAAAACTCTCACACAGCCCCAGTCTCTGCAAAAGAGGAGCCCTCTGAGCAAGGTTTGGGGGGGAGTGGGCGTGACTCAGGGTTGCTCATGGCCTTGGAAATGTACAGGAGGAATCAAACATCTTGCCTGCTTTTAGAAGTGTCTGGAGTAGGTGTTTGTGTCTGATCCACTCACTCCAAGTTTTCCTCATGACAAGCAGAAGGATGCAGATACCGGTAAGGGCATGGTTCATCTGCCACTTATTTCAGGTGTCTGGTTTGGGATTCAATGATTCACACCCTGAATACATTATTCATTGGTTTAAAAGAGACTGCTCCACAGTAGATGTCTGTGTTATAAATATTGATATTTCATCCAAAGGGCCCATACCCACCACAAGATTTCCTTGTGGCTGTTGCCATCAGCCATCATTGTTGGCCACTGGGATCTGTATGGCTTTGCACCCCTAACAGGCAAAGGGAGGGACAGGAAACCAGAAACCTTCCTTTCTATGAGTAAAATCCTAACCCTTCAAAGCAAATGAGTGAAGTTGCACCACAACAAGGAGGAGGGACAAGGACTGTCTACTAATGCAGTTTCACAAGTAGTTATCCCTTTAACTTTGAATCCCATAGTTGAAGTACTTAGATAATTCCAGTGCATCCCAGACGTCTCTGAGCAAATCAGAATTTACAGAAAAATTTCAAAGAGAAAGTATGTGGTACAATAAATGTTGCTAATTACCACTATAAACCAGTCTTTAATTCAGCAGTTTTGCTGCAGGGCTGTTTGTTAGGGTAAATTTTTATACTGCCAAGATAGCATACCAAGGACCAAAGGGATTTTCCATGATGAAGGGCCAGAATATGTTTGTGTGACTGAGACAGGGGGTTTGTGTGGTAGCACCCCATTATCTGCGCACCTGGAAGATGAGGAGCAGAGCTTTGGCTGAATGTCTTGAACAAGTTCTGGGTTTTGAAATCTCTGTGTGAGGGAGCAATGACAGCTCAGCCAACCTTCAGGTCTGGCTGAGGTAAGGCTGTGTCAGCGTGCTGCCTCCCCTCCCATTGCTTGGAGGGTAAACCATGAATGGGGATGTCATTTCCTCACTGATAATCTGCAGATCATTGCATCCTTTTTGCACATAAATATGTACTTTGACATGCTAAAATACAGCTCCTGCCTATACTTTTTTCAGTTAAATTGTGCAGGGTGAGACACAGCCTTTTCCAACAGTATATTGTGGTTCATAAACTAGGACATTCACTGGCACAGAAGCAAAAAATGTGTTTGCTAAGCCTTATGTACAACAAACAGGTGTTGATGGCAAAAACATGTTTTGCAGAAGGTCCTGAGTAACCTCAAGGCTGAACAGAGAGCTGTAGAGTTGCATCATTCGCTGCCAGAGATCCTGGGATGTCATCCAAAATTACCTGTGGCTTCTTGAGTTTAGTTTAGAATCAGCAAGAGAAGTGTGTGTAAGTATCTATTAAGGTAGAAGCAAAAGAAGTGACATATTGAAGGCTTTATCTTGGCTGTATCTACATGTAAGTCCAGGGGAACTCCATAAACAATATACATATTTAAGCATGTATACATTTTTCAGTAGCCACCTGAGAGCCACAGTATGAATTCATGATGCTGAAAGTCTTGTTTCAGAATGACATTGATCAACACTGAGTGTCTGCCAGAAGATAGTGTTTTGGATTTCATTGTGTTGTCTCACAGTGGTGTGGAGCATTGTCTTATGGGGCTTTCTGTACTAGATCCAGTCCAGACAAACTATCAAGCGAGCATTACTTCAGGCATGTAGAAAGTCATTTGTACATCTTTATTTGAGGCAGACTACTTACATTCTTTTGTGGTGTGGAGCTGTACATCTAGATTCATGAGTGGGATCCAGATTCTAAACAAGAGTTGAGAACATCAACGCCGTTGCAAAATCAAACCTCTTAGTCAAGTCCTGAATATTTTCCTCCAGATAGTCCTCTAAACTAAAAATTAAAAAGCAAGAAACCAGGCAAATCTTGAATCTAGATGCAGTCTAATGAAATTTGAATTGGCAACAAATATTCCTATTTCATAAGTATGAAATAAGATAGGAAAGTATGGTGAAATCAGCCAAAAGTAACTCTAATCCTAAATTTCTTGAAACACATTAGTAAAAATAATGACTCAGTGACATAAAAGCCTAGTCTAAGGAGTCTCTTGTTCTCTTTCTTAAACTAGTTTCTAGAAATAAAGCTACAATAAGCCCCTGCAGTATAAAAAGCTCCAAACCTCACACAAATTGTCAGAGGTTTGCAATAGACTGTGATGGGACTCACCTGGATAGGACAAAAGGATAGGATAAACAGCAGATGGACATTTTTCCCAGTGTGCTGGTAGGAATGTGCATGTACCATCTAAAACTGAGTCTTGTGAACACCAGCAGTTCTGTGGGTGTGAGCAGAAGAGATAGAACTAAGCTAAGCTGTCCCACAGATAAGCTATTCACCATTTCTGTGGAGATAGAGCAGTTGCTCCCATGGAAGCAGCTCATCCCCACGTGCCACGCTCCACCTGCCAGGTACAGTGTCCCTTCAGTTCATAACATCAGAGCTCATGTGAAGCTAGGAGAGGGGCATGGAGTATCCTCTGCTTTAAAAGTATTTGAATACTGCACAGTCAACTTCAATAGATTATTTTATGGATCCAGCTATAATATCTGCAGGAATTCTCAAGACCAGGCCTGCTCAGCCAGCTCTGCCATGCCAGTGGTTTGACTGCTTTCACCCTGTGCCCTAACAGTGGCATGGGCAGTGGCAGCAGAAAGCCCAAAAATCTTTGCTATTGTTTCTTCATCTGTGGGAAGTGTACAGAGGGATGAGATTGGAATCAAAAGGTCTGCAGTGGGGAAAATAAGAAAACCTAAGGGATGCAGAGTGGTTTGAAGGATTTCAAGTTTGTTTACATCGCTCTTTTCTCCTTTTTCTTTATTCTCTGGTACTTCAAGAATGCTGTAGCATGGAAACATCTTTAAGTGGAGAGGCTAGGCTAGTCATGGAAAGATATACACTGAACAAGGTTCTGGCATCAAAGAAAGGCCTTCCTACCACAGACAATACTAGCATGGTCAGGGTTAATTTCATGTGTGGGATTCGAACTTATGCAGCCTATTTTGAGTCAGAGGACATTTTGGCTCCCTGCAATTAAAAATGGAACTGGTTGAATTTTTCATCAGCCCTGTTTATATTTACTCATTCTTGTCTGGTTAAAACTGGGGAGCTTTGTGGTCATTTGTGTTTTGTCTTTGTGACTGTGGCATATTTTAAAAAAACAACCTGAAATGTCAATGATATCAAGAGGACACAACAGTGACTGACTGAGATTACTCTAAGCACTCTTCTTCCTACCAAGGAAGAATAGAAAGTTCATATCTACTTTTATACATAGGATAATTTATGAAGTCTTTCAGGAATTTTGTACTGTTCAGACAAATTTCATTGTCATTGGAGGAAACAACAAAGTTTGGTACATTGCTGAGAAATGTTTGTGCCTTTAGCATCTCCTGAAGACTCATCTGCAGTTGTATTGTACACCCCAGTGCTCCATTCTGCAGGTCACTTCAAGCCTAGTTCTGATTTTAATGGGACTAATGGCCATTCTAAATACTCCCTTTGGGAACAAGTGAATACAGCCCGTTCATTTCAGTTGACAGAAGTTAAGCAATTGTAACATTTTCCTTCTAAAAATAAATGGAAATACCTTTAAAAATGATCCTAAAATAGATATTTACATAATGAAAAAGACCATTCCTTATGTTCTTCCAATTTGCTTTCATTTTGGCTCCTTCAACAGCAGCTATTGGTGATGAAGTAGTTGAAAAAGAGCCTGTCATTGAATCAGAGTTAAGTCATGTAGTACCATGACCCGTATTTTCCTATTAGGTGACTTGCTACACTTGCATGGTTCCAAGTTGAAAGGAATGTGTATTTCTCTGGGAACATATAGCTTGGAAAAAGCATACAGGTTGTAATAATAAAAAAGCATGCAGTTGAACATGGAAAGACACATCTGTAACTGCTGCTGTACTTTTTCTCAAAATCCATCTATTTATCATAAATTTTTGTTGTCTGTGGAAGCATATTAAGAGATATTGAGGGATGTGGTAGTTATTGGAATCACTAAAAAACCAACAAACCTAAGGAGAAAGCCAGTTTTTCAACATTCTATTTACTATACAAGACAAGCAATAGAATACATTGGTAAAATTTTGAAACTTCACAGTTACAGTGAGTAAGCACTTAGTAAGAAAAGCAGAGTTTTGCAGCAGGTTTCAATTACATCCATGGTGGATTTCAGGGTAGTTGCATCAGCTCCTATATGCTGGGTAAATCAAGAGGTGTTAGCATGGATGAACTGTGTAAATAGTAGCTTGTGCTTCTTCTCTCAGTTTTCCACCTCCATTTTCTTCTGTGAGCACAGATTTCTCAAGAAGCAGTCAGTGTTTTCAAAATAGGGCTGTAATAAACTGTAGGCAGGTTTTGCCTGTTCAATGGTCAGGCTGCTGATTAAATTACCTTTCTTAAGAACCCAGGAGGCTATGATCATGTTGGTTGTATATTTAGGTTGTCTGTTCAGAATTGTGTTAAATTTTTGCCTCATGCAGGCACAATTTCTATTGCAGTATTCAACAGAAAAAAATAAATACTAGCAACACAAATATTTTCCCAGTTCAATCACTAAGAGGTAGACTGTGCTGTATGGAAAGTACGTTTTAAATGGGAGGAGAGGGAGATTCCACAAAACATTATATGCTATTTGATGATACTTTAAAAGCAAACAGAGAATTGGAAAAAATCTATAGGACAAATATGACCTCTATAAGCTTTTTAAAAACCCAGTACAGAGTCCTGCTGGCCTTTAGGGCTACAACTATAAAATCAGCAAGCCAAATATTGTGATCAATTGCTTATGTAGACATAATCTTCTCACCTCCTTTCCAGGCCTTCTCTGTCTCAATAGCCATTCCTGAAAAACCTCAGCAGTGACTGCCAGCACATCCTTGTAGACAAGCAAGGAATCCCCTTGTGATGGTCTGAATATCCCAGTGATGGATTTCATCCTGCTGTTTGATCTGAGGGAGCAAGGTTCCTCTGAGGCAAGAGGCAAGGGAGGACAAAGTGTAGCTCCAAAACGATGTGCTGCCAGTAGGAAAAGGTGAATGCAGAGCAGGAGATGTTTTAAGCAGATATGAGGGCACTGGTGTGTGTGTGGCTGTGGTGGAAGGTGCCTGGGAAGATGGTGAGGTTGTCAAGCTGTCCTAGCTGGGAGTTGTTGTTGACTTCACCAGTGCTAGCAGGTGCAGCAGTGGAGGCTCACATGGGTGCGGGAGCCATAAGATGCCTGTGAGGAGAAGGTGCAGAACCATAGGAAGGCTCTTTGGCTGTACTCCTTTTTCCTTGTCCTCCCCTTCTGCTCTCAGCTAACCTGGAGGTGAGGAGAAGACTGCAGGAGCTGCAGACAAAGGATGCAGCTGAGGTGGAGGCAGGCAGGGCATCTTCTCCTGCCCACAGAGTGTCTGTCTATGGCCGTGGGCCACACAGGCTCCGGAGTTCAGTGGCAACAGCAGATCTGCTTCCAAACGCAGGAAGAGGTGGGTGGGATGAAGATTGGTTCTCCAAAGGGTCGCAGGACTGGTGGACAGCACAGTCCTTGTGTGGGCACTGTGAGGGTGAGGGTCTGGTGGATGTAACAGGGCTCTCAGTGGATAAAGTAGCCTGTGAAAAGAAGTTCTCTGGAGGCTGAGATAGAGGGTTGGCTTTGCTGGAGCAGAAGGATAGGGGTGCTGTAACCCACAGAGCTATCAAAGGGGAACATGCTAAAGGGCTTCAGTTGATTAAGAACTACAGTGATCTGTCAAAAAGAAGAAAAAATTCCCATCCTGTCATTGCATGGTTAGCCAATGACTTCAAAAAAATTCAGTGCAATTTCCTTTCCAAAAGAAAATGTTGTTTTGAAGTAAGCCTGTGCATTTCACAGATGTGCCAATATACTGGCTAACACAGCTCCTATTCCAGAAGAAGAATATATTACTTCTTTTTGATAGGAGGTCAAATAAAGAAGGGAATGGACTGAAACCAAATTCCAGTATATTTGTTATGTCCAAGCTCCTAATTCAGAAAAACAGTGTTGCACAACATTTTTTGCGATTTCATCCATGATTGTTCTCTGAGGGATCAACATTACAAGACACACTCATGTGGACAGCCTGGGCAAATATCTCCTTAAAAATTCCATGAGGATGAAGAACAAGACTTTCTGGAAATCACTCAGTGCAAACACTGTCCAGATTCCATTTGAAGAAAAAGACATGTACACAAATAAAACACACGTAAAAACTTTCAGACTTCAGGGTAAATCTCATTTTGCTTTTACCCCTGCTCTCAGATAGGAAGACTCCCGTGCTCTTAAAAGCACCGATTCGTCTTCCTCCTCCCTCTGCCCCCTCCCCCTCCTTCTAGGATCTTCTGGTTTTAGCTTCTCACTTTGGGACCTTCATAGCTATTCTACTCAAGAAAAAAGGGCAGGGGTTCAGCTAGAGCCCTGTACTCTCTGCACGTCTCATGTTTAGCTGTGTTCTGGACTGCTCTGCACAGCTCTCTGTGGCATAAGCCTGACCAACAGAGCTTTAAGCAGCACAAATGTGACCTGAGTTCTTCAGTGATCCTTGGCTCTGACACATGGCCACTGTCAGTTTAGCTGAGAAGAACCATCCTCTAAATCCTGCTTTTGTGAAAGTAAAACCAGAGAGTTCCACCTTTACCAGCCCATGTGGCTGCAGCAAAGTGTGCATGGTATCAGGCAGCACAGCTGGCAGGGCTGCACAGGCAGCTACAGGTGACATGGGAAGGAACAGGGAAGAGGCTGGGAGTCTTGGGAAAGACACAGTGATATTCCTTTGGCTTAGAGTTCTAGTTGTCTTCCCTCATCTCAGGCTTTCTTGGGATTTTTTGGATTTTTTAAGTAATGATTTATAAATTCATCTGTACTTGGGATAGGTAATAAGCATAGCCATAAAAATAAAACAATGTGAAAGAAAAGCAAGTGCAGAGGCTGGAACAGTACCTGGAGTTATAGCAGTAGGATGCAAAAAGTGATAAAAGAAAAAAAGCATGTGAAAACAAATTTTGTTGACTCTTCCGCTCCCAAAACCAGTTTGGGTTATTTTCTGGGACTCCTTTTCTTCTTTTTATGACTTTCCAGGAGGACTAAAAGTCTCTCTTCAAATTCAAAAGCAGACTGTGGCTACAGGAGTACATCTGTCTCAGCAGTCACAGAATCATGCACTCTTGTTTTTCCTTCCAGTATCAGCAAGCATTCCTAAGTTACGAAGCTGAGGTGATTGCTTGAAGTTTTGCACAGTTCAACCTGTGTATGCCTGGGACTTTGCAGCGTGAGGATGTCAGCTGCAAAAAACTCACCAAAACCAAAATGTCTTAAGGCATCATTGTCATGCACTACGGGTCATCTGTGTCCCACAGATCAAGGGTAAAAAATGTTACCAAACCAGAACCTTGCCCCTAGCCCCAGGTGAAGGGGAGGTTGGAAGCCTCACAAGTTGTGAGAAACAAACTACAGACAGCCTGGGGCAGGATCTATACCTCCTCAGAGTAGCAGATCTCCACTGTAGTTACAAACTGTACTGAATTCACCTACTTTTAAACCTACTGCAAAAATTATCCTTAAACAACAGGATTTTTGGTGCAGTGTTTACAGGGAGCATTCACAAAGCATTAGAGCAGCAATACCTAAAAGGAAATTTAGGTTTGCTTTTCCTCCCAGGTGGCGGCTGCCAACTATGCACAGATGAACATGCAAGGGTCCAGCTCCTATCTGCCTTCTTCTGAGGTTCCCAACATTTATCTTTTTGCCACCCAGTAAAAAGCACATTCAGCTTTACCTCAGGCTACCTCGTTGTGTAATCTCAGACATCTTTATATTCCCTCAGGCACAGTCTATCAAAACAGACCCAGTTTAGAGGAGCTGTCACCTCATGCACCAGAGACTGCATCGTGCCATGCATGGTTCCATCCTTGCTGACCCTGCTGATATTCCTAATAATCCATGCTGCTGGTGGGGGAGAGCCCACCCCAGATGTGCATGCCTTGATCTGTAGCTATAGAAGCTGGGCTCCCACTCCCCATTCCTCTATGTAAGTCACATCAAGATCAAGTTTGTCCCATCCCAGCAAGCAGGAGGAATAGTTATTTCTGTCCAACACAAATACTGAAAGACTCTTAATTCACATTTAGCCTCAACAAAGGGAAAAGACTGAAAAATTACAATACTATGTATTTCATCTCAGGGAGACTTCATGGTTGCCAGCTTCTCCTGGGAATCCATCCTGAGCTACAGCTGCTTCAGAGGTTCCCTCTCATTCTAGATGCAGATGTGGCCTCATTTTCTAGAACAAGGATACACACTGTAAATATTTACACTGCAACAAAGCCTAAGGAGCTCTCCATTTCTCAGCACTTTCAAGGTGATCAGTAGCCAAAGGCACCATTGAACAGCCACTCCTATCTGTCAGCCTGCTCTCTGCTATGCAAAGGTCAGTGATTTCTGCTTATATGCTGCAAAAAGAATCATTATTGTTTCTGACTCAGCTCAGAATATTTTGTCATGTCTGATTTTGCTGGAGGCTCCAGCCCTTCACGCCAAGCTATGTTATCACACAGCAAGGACAGCTAAATAGCCCCAGATGGCCTGGTTGGTTCACATTAGCCTCCTAGGTTTTTAGCAGAGCTGTCATATACCCTGTTACTCTTGGACAATGCAGAGATTGCTTTCTCAAGCCAGGTTTGTGAACAGTCTAGGTGGATGCTCCAGGGCTCTGTTCTGAGACTCGGCGCGCTTTGGCTTGGCGCGTGTTTAAAGCACTCTGGGTTTGAATAAATCATAGCCCTGTGTACTACCATAAAGGAATGTGGATGATACTCTTGCGGTTATCCACAACATCTTCGTGGAGATTTTGGGAAGAGAAACAAATAGCACCCTTCCAAATATTTTGAAATGCTACCTCTGACTGTGAGGGAGAAAAAGTTTAAAGAGAAATTAGGCTGTCATGAGTTATTTGGACTAATAACCACCAGTAGAAGAATAAGTTAACTTCTAAAAATATTGTTCACCTAAAACCTCTGTGTCTAGTTTTAGGGGAATTTTTTACTGATCTGTGCAGTAATGCACACACAGAAAAGATTAAACATTCAGCTACTTGATAGGCGGGTTTAGCTCTAAGACAAAGTCATCATCACACAAATGTTGTCCTGCATAAACTGAGAGACATGGCATGGTTGGCACCCAGTGCTGTGTAGAAGGATCATCACCCATCATCGTTTAAGGTGGCTCATTTTATTAACTCCAGCTGTGGTCTCAGCCAAGATATTCTATCTGCAAAAGTTGAACAGAAAAGATCTGCAGAAAAGATCTCTGTGTGGTATAGCATAACAAATTTGGTAGATTTACTGAAGTGTTAGGTTTGGAATTTGCTATTCAAGCATTCCTTCAATGGAACGCAACAGATTCTCTGACAACTTGTTTAAAAGAAAAATCTGGTCTTCATTATGTGCAAGTGCTATGTCATATAAAGTTGAAATAGGAAGACACCATTATTTCAGCTCAGTTTTGGTCATTATGACTATATCCTCCCATTGAACTATATCTGGGTCTCTAAACTGTGTCCATTAAAAGGCCTAAAAATGTATCAATGGCAGGATATGGCCTTTTGTTCTTTCATGCTGCAATCACAAAAAATTAGTATGGGATTTGCCTCCCAGGACTTGGAGCTGGCCTGCAGCTTTATGAGAGTGGCTTGCATCCCTCAATGAGAAAAGCCTTTGGAAAAACAGGCTGCCATCTGATAGCTTCCAAGCTCTGACACTGCCAAGTACAAACTACTTTCTTGCTGTATGAGCATACCAGCCACTGTAGAGCTTCGGTGGTGATTTGTAGTTGATAGCAGGGTGTTCTTGGATCTTTCTGGCAACACTTCTTAACCCACCTCCATTTGTAATGTTTTGATCCCTCATCAAACAGATGTTTGGTTTCCCAAGTGCTCTTGTACATTAGCCCTGTAAGTTCATGGCTGGCTGGAAAGGAACAGAGAGGAGTGAGGGAGAGTTCTGACCATGCTCTTCTCTGAGCAGCCAAAGCTGCCTGGTGCCTTAGGGCTTCTCAGAGTCCTTAAATTCCAAATATCCTTGCCACATAACCCCATGACCTTGCATTTTCTGTGGCTATGCATTGTGTAAAAGAGAGGGGTAGACACAGTTTTGGTGGTCCAAAGGAGCACTCTTTCTTTCCAATGTCATAGCCAGCACCTTCCAGTGACAGGAAGGGGTAGAGCTGGAAACATTTCAACCCCAACATATGTGGGATATGTTTGTTGTAGCCAGAGAGCATGGTGTCAACTCAGTAAAGCAAGGTTTGCTCTGCTGCCATAAATGTCTCTGTAGAATTAAATCTTGCCCATAATGAGCAAGGTGGCAACCTTGCAATCAGTGATCAAAACTGCTTCCACCCACTTCCATTCACAACCCATTTCATGTTTTGCATTTAATGCCACCCAGAAACCCATCAAAGCTCTCAATATACTTTACCAGGAATAATATCTTGAAACTGAGGCCAAATAACTTAGATAATTTTTCTAAACAATTTCCTTGCAGAAATTCATTTTCATCCAGCACACTCTTGTGAAAATCATATAGGCATTGATTTTGTACTGAAAAAGAAATGTCCTCAATATTTTTGCAGTCTTTTGGCTGTACTTTAATATTAAATACTATTAATAGATATGGTTAAAATTAAGTGCCCTTTTAAAAACTAACATCAGGAATTTAAATTAAGACTTTATTGATACAGAACAAATGCAAGGCCACAAGACTGTGTTTTAATACATATTATATTATTGAAAGAATCATATACCCTTCTCAGCCATTCCAGAAGTCAGTTTTACAATTAGGTACTTGTTAGTGAAAGGAGGACAATTTTGATGATGATTTTATCGACAAATGTTTTCTAATACCAGAAAATTTGAAACTTCCGAATTATGTTTTTTCATTTGTGTATGATATTAACAGATGCAAGGAAGGTTGCTGTAAAGGACTATTCAGAGCAGAAGGTCTTTAAGCATAACATTATGCTTATGTGACGTTCTAGTGTTTCCTGAAATGGACCTGGATTCCAGAATCTTGGACCTAGATTCTGATATGACTGACCAGTCTACAAACTCCCAAATAACCAATACTAACATATACATATATATATATATATATATATATATATATAATATGTACATACAATAACATGTACAACTGCTAATGTACCTATTTTAAAACATTTTGTGCTTTAAAACAATATTAAAGTGAGAAGGTTATGGCGCAACTCTTCCAAAATAAAGCGTTTTATTTCATTGTCAATTGCAGCCTTTGCATACCACAGTCAATGTCAGACTGTTAGAGATAATGTTCAGTCTGCAAAACGTGGAAAGCAATTTCAAAGTTGCCTTCTTTGTCAGGTGCAAGGCCCAAAATCACTGGAAGGGGTAATGAGCAGGGCACACTTGGAGCTCAGGTGGGTTCACCACTTGCTCTGTTTCTTGACTCTTGCTCATTCATTTCTGGAATCCCCAGGTCCCTGGTTACTGTACAGTTCATATTCATACTGTATAGTTTTCTTTTGCTCTTTCTTTTGATCAGTTTGGAGGGAAGGACTTGCTGTCCCTAAGGGCTGAAGGCAGTGAGCCCTGAGCAGCACAGGCATGCAGCTGTAGGATGCCTGGGAACATTGTAAGCTGTAAACCCACGGCATATCCTCCATCTCACCCCTTTCAATCCTTTCCCTCCTGGCTCATTGAAGGAACCTGTATGGTGAGCAGAAACACTTTGAAATTTGAACACTAAGAGGCAATTAAGGGGTTCAGGAGAGGACATGAGCTTGATCAGTAAAACACCATCACACTGAGCTTCTTTCCATGGTAAATCTCTTGAAGCAAGTGAAGATGCAAAATGATGCCTCCTGATGGCTCCAGCCAGCCCTGCATAGGAGAACAGTTCTGAATGCAGTTTCCACAAGAGTTATTTCTTTTTCTTTTATTTGGATAGTGGTTAAAAACAATATTTGGGTTTTATGTTGCTTCCTGCCTGAAACAACACCTCCCCTGCATGTCCCAGACTGCTGCTGCTGTATGATGGAGAAGCAAAACACAGGCTTTTGTTTTGGACTGCTTACTGGTTTGGAGGCATTTCGTGTCTCATCATTAGCTGATGCTGGGACTCAGAGCTCTCCTGTGTTGTGCACACTATTAACCAGCCAGCAATTTCGAAAATATTTTTATTGCTGCTAATTACCCTTCAGGGAGACTGTAAAACAGAATCTTTACGGCAGTCTCTGAGCTGTCCATGCCTGGAGGAAAAATATGAGAATGATTAGCCATGTTTTCTAACCAGAGCATCACAGTGATTGTCTCTATGTTCCTGTGCCTGACTTGTGCCTGGGAGATGTTTACAGCTCCCCTTCTCACAGCTATTCTGAAGAGTGATACTCGCCTGGGAAGGAAAAGAGTCATAGTTCATTAAATGTGTTTCTGTTTCTGAAATAAGCAATTCATCCAACCTTCCACCAGTGGACTGAAGATCCCAGTTGAAAATAACTACACCCTAACTGCAATAGCTTGGTCTAAGGCAGCCAAGCGATTAGGTGGGGTGCTGTGGAGAGAGATGGTCCATGCAGTCCTGAGTCCATCCAGATATACTCCTGATGTCTGTGTCCACCATATCACCCATGATATCCATGTGAGTGGTGTGCTGTGGAAGGAGCTCCTGTGGCTATCTGGGGCACTTCAAGAGTTGTAGCACTGTCCTGACTTGGGCTGCTCTGCCAGGGCTAGGTCCACATGGAACCAAAAAGCAGCTGTCTCTCTGCTCCTTTACCTCTGACCATATGGGATGTCCCCTTTTCTTCAGTGCCAGCATCAATGCTTGCAACTCCACAGCTGGCATGTGGCAGGAGATGTGTTCAAATGAGTGAGAGAGTTCAAATGGCTGGGAACTAGGGGAGGCATACAGATGCCTCCTCTGTCACCATATAGATTCTATACGCACAGAGAGAGGTTATAGCAGAATTGCAACATGAAGTCCCACCAGGGTGTGCTCAAGCCACACACCTGGCCCCACATCTGTAGAATAGGTGCTGGCACCTGGTTCTCAAGGTCTGTGTGACACTGTGATGAACTGCAGCAAAGAGCCAGCACTGAACACTGCTGCAGCAAAGAGAGGGTTTATTTGTGTTCAGCAGGAAGAGGAAAGACAGAGCTGCACTCAAAAAAGGAAAGAGAAGTGAATAAAGACATTAGCACAATTCCTTCTAGGGGACTGAGAAAAGGAGAGATGAGAAGTAAAGCTACTGAGACAAAATAATCATGTCTCAACAGCTGTGCATGTCCATGGAAAGCCTTACCAGGGCAGGGCTGCCCAACATTGCTGAAAAATGCCAGTGGGCAGCACAAGGCTGGGGTATATGCCTTATCCATGCCCCACTGCTACTCCTGCCCCTCTGAGTAAGCTGCCTGCTCCTCACTGACCTCAGCACCCCTCAAATGGAGATGCAAATGCAAATTGCTCCCTTCATGCTTCTCCTTGGCCACCACACAGGCACTGAAGACAACAAAACTGGTCCCTGCCTCCACCCATGGAAACATGGACCTGCTTCTGGCCCCAGCACAGGGAGGTTAAAGGATGGTGAGTCACCATCAAGAGTAGTGTGAATAGCACCTCATTTTGTGGATTTGAACATTGCAGGGCAAATTAAGGATAAAACACTTTCTCTAAACTTAAAGTTACGTACTTTTGCAGGACTTGAGTCACACTTGAGCTATTTTAAAACACTCTTAGAATGCTTAGTTTCAGGAATAAGTATTTTTCAGGAATAATAAGTAAGATGGGACAAATTAAAATTCGTGGCCCAAGCAGTGCTGAGCTTATGTGAGGGTCAAAAGAAGACTACATTGCAGTTCTCCAGTTTGGCTCATCCTTCTGTAGGAAACTATTGGAAATTATCTTGTACTCAAATGCTCTTTGTGCTCAAGGTTTTCCTTCCACAGCTAGAAAAACCCAAGATCTGGTAGATCCCTGCCAGACTGAACTGCAAAGTGGAGTGTAAAATAGTAATTTTGATTTGAAGTCCCATCTATAAAAACTTTTCTATCTCAGGGGATCTTGAACCCAAGCAGTCTTCTCTCTTTCAGGAGCCAAAAATTTTTCGCACGAAACCCTTCCTGGAAAGATTTGCATGCTTGCCCTGATGCGATCATGCAAAGAAACTTTGTCAGTAACAACAGAAACTGAAAATCAGAATATATCTGCTGAGCCTGAACTTTGTTTCTGCCAAGAAACACTCAGTTTTATTAGGTCTGGATACCTGCTCTCTGGATACCGAGCTTAATTGTTGTGAGCACTGATCGCAGGATAGAGGTATCCAGCAACTGCTTGGTTTTATTCATGTCAGTTCAGGGTTGGAACCCACCCACCTCACTGGTATGTTACCCACCCACTCTTGATGTCTGGTTCTTCCTGGGATTTGAGGCAGCAGCCTCTGAGGTCCTGAGCAGTGAACAGCTGTATTTACAAATAACAAAGCTGAGTTACTGCCCCCCTAAAGTGCCCTTGGCTGTGTGGGTGAGCTGCAATGTTTCCCGTGAGTGCTGCCACTGCTGCCAGCTGGAAATGGGTGGGAGGTGTGGGATTGGTGGCATGCCTCCAGGGTGTGCCTGCTGCTGCCAGGAGCCTAGGAAGTGATGTGGTAGGTGAGGCTGAGGCCGGGACTGGGCACATGGAGATGAACCCAGTGCTCACTGAAGGTCCTGCTGGGGTGGAAGGACACATGCACCTCACACACACACGTGTCTCCTGCTGCCTATGCCACACTGAAAGGACCACCACTGGACTTCCAGGCGTGCAGGGGCTCCATAAGGCTTTGTGGACCAGAGACAGAGAGCTGGGGGTCAGTCAAGGAAAACACAGCCTAATGCCTTTGTCATTTCAACCCATATTCCTTTGTGCCCTTTCCCTAGAGCATGAGTCTCATAAATAGCCCCCTCAGAGGGTTATCTTCCTCTTGACAGCCTTCTAGGCCTTAGGTTTGAAGCCACAAAATGCTTCCAAGCTATGTCAAATGCAAGGAAAGCAGGTATCTGCTGCTAGCACTTGCCTTTTCATGACAAGCTTTCCCAGCACACAGCGGTAACATGAATTGTGAAGTTGTTGAAGGCGGCACCTTCCTCTGTTCACATGCATTTTTCTGGATTCTGTAAAGAGCAATGACAGAGATGTTAAAAGAAATTAATTTAAAAGATTTTTGCCAGAAGGCAATTGCAGACAAGCCTCTTTCATGACAAGTCTCAACTTAGATTATTGATTTATCATTTGTGCACTACACACTTTGATGTTTCAAAGACCAGGACATTTTTTGCAGCAATGCCAAAACACGAGCAAAAAAATTTAAATATCCACAAGCAAAAGTACTGTATGGGAGGTTTGGTCTCAGGAACAGCTTTATTTTTGGGTCTTGCCCAGCATGGGCCATTAGCCCAGGGCTCCCTGTGGGATAACCTTAAGTCAGATAAAATGATGGATTGCTACAGGGAAGTTACATGCTTGCTAGGAGCCTTTGTCAAAGTGAAATCCTACTGAATCATCCACGGAGATTTTTGGATCAAACCCATCAGCATCCAAGGCTGAAGGAACACAGATGAGATAATCTTCAGCAAGAGCATAGGAGAGGAGTAAATGTCTGCATCACATTTTCTATGAAAATTTTCTGTATAGAAATTGGATGTCCTGAGCATGAGCACATCCAAGTCACTATGCTTTGTTTCTGGAAAATAGCAAAGATGAGAAAAACACCAAACTCTGATCACAAACCAGCTGGGTATCTTCCCTATGAGCAGCTTATTTCCCATGTTATTCCCAGTTTTATATCAGCTGGTGGGGTGAGATGGTTATACACACAAATCTCTGCTTTCCATGTTCATTGAGTAGACAATGTCCAGGCTGGTAGAGTCCTCAACAATTAGACTTGAATGGTGGTTTGTGATCCATCTTGCCATCCTCGGAGTATGAGGATGAAAGCTGACTTTAGACAATAATTCACAACAGTCAGCAAAATCAGACAAAGTTCCCTTTGACTTCAACAAGGGCAGGATCAGTCCCAGAGGAGAGCATAGCTTGCTTTGGCCAAAGACTTACAGAATTTAATTTCACACTTTCCAGCAGAGAAAGCCACATAAACCCTCACTTACATCACCTTGTCTTAGTGCTCTGAGGCTGCTTCAAGAAAACATCTGCTGAAGAAAGCATGGGAAGAACAGATGGGACAAAGGGGGCCTGATTTAGGTACTGAGGCCACTCAAGAATTTCAGATGCCCACTAAAGCCACTCTCCAGCAGTAAGTGCCAAAGTGCCTGGCACAGCCAAAGGTGATTTTGCAGGTGGGTCCACACAGAAGACCTGCCAGAAAAGGAGCATGGGTGTGTGAAGTGAGGCTATGGGTGTCAGCCCTACCCTGCAGCTGTGGTAATGGCTGAGCAGCACCTGGGCCTGGGCAGTCCATGTTCCTAAATAATCTCTTTTGTGATAAAATAGTAGGGAGGCAGCAGCTGAGAGGTGTTTCTGTGGATTCCTGGTTCAGCATCAAGGCAGGCAGTTAGAGGAGGCAGTGAAGGTATTTGGATTCTCAAGCCTTTTTGTTGTGAAATTCTGGCCGTAGCGAAGCTGGTGGGAATGCTGCCACTGCCTTCCACCAAACCATGATTTCACCCCATAGATATTAGTTTTTCCTCTCCTCCCAAGACCAGTGCAGATATTAGAAAACCACATTTATCAGGGTGTTGCAAATAAATACTCGTTGTCACAAACCTGCTTTCTTTGTCAAGAGAGGCCCAATGAGCCTAAGAGAACAGGCTGAAGAGCAGCAAGGATACAATGCAACAAAGCACAAATTACACAAAAAAAGACTAAGAAAAGCAGATTCAATCCTTAGGAGGAAATAACACTGTGTTCTGCAAAAATAATCAGCTGACATATGCAGCTTAAAGCACTCTGTGAACTTTGTTGTCCTAGAGTTATAAGCAGTGTCTTCCTGCAGTACCCTGCACACAGCCTTCTCTCTCTGCTCAAGAAGCAGGCAAATCAGATGAGATGGTTCATGACCAGCACGACAGAGAGAAAAGCCTTTCCTGACAAAAGATCATATTTTTGCTGGACTAAGTATAAACACAAATTGAGCCTGAGATGATAAAAGGAGAGAGATGGTGGTGTGTGGCATGAGACCAGCAGGATAGAGATGCTTCTCTTACCCTTGGGCTTTCTCCTTGACCAGAACGTGCACCAGGTCCAGATTTCATGTCAGGAGAAGGAGAACACTTGTATTGACTAAAAGTTCTTTTTTTTTGTTTTTTACATCTGTGTGGCACCAATTTGCCTGTTCATTGAGAGGATCAAGTGATGGTGCCACATATGTGACATACATGATCACAAAGCACTTTCTACAGGTGACTCTCAGGCTGATCCCTCGAGTTTTATCTGGTAATTAGCTAAGTGTCTTAAGGCAGGATGGTTATAAATGTCTGACACTAAGGGAATGCTGCACAGTTAACATGGCTGCTTTCTAATAGCATCTCATCCTATTCTGGAGTGCTGCCTGTTTCTGTTGGACACAAGAAAAAAAAAGATGCTGTAGCAAGTATAAATGAAACCAAAAAGGGAAACAAAACTGATGATAACATCAAAAATACAGATTTGAAAGGACACTTCCTAAGTGACACTTTTTTACTGTAGCACAGAGGAAATTACCTATGTTGCATATTTTTTTAAAAAGGGTTCAAAGTTGAAGTCTGCCAAATGACCCCAAACCCATGCAAATGCAGGGGAACACAGTCCACAGCAGCTGCCAGCCCACAGGTATGGAGGGAATTTGGCTCAGTATTGCATCTGGTAACATGACCCGAAGACCAAAATTTTTCACAGGAGAGAAATTCCTCCTGGTAAAATCTGCTGAGGATTAATGGCCTCTCTCAAGACAACTGCTGAAGATACAAATACATTTACATGCTGCAGTCAACATGACCTTCTTATTTTCAGTGTTCCTTTAATAGTTATATGCATATGAAAATATGCAGGTATGCTGAGGGCTCCCACCTGACCATCCCTGAGGGTCTTGCATAGACAAAAGCTCAGCATTGACCCTCTGGCAGGGCTGCAGTTTCCTGCAGTGACCCTGAAGGAAACCAGCTTAGTGAGTCAATGGGATGTGGATAATGTAGGGTCTTTGCTCCTGTCACCACTAACTTTCTAAGCCATAGGGAAGCTCCTCTGTGTATTAGGAACTGGTTTGAACCTGCATTTTCCATTGAGGTATTGTCCCTGCTTTATAACCAGAGTTAATGTCAGTGTTCAGTGATGGGAGGGCAGTGTTTCAGAGACTTAGGCTGTGAAATCTGCTCTTATTTTTATTATCTACAATGAACAGGGAACATGAGCCATGAGCTGGGGAAACATCTCCAACACCATCAGACATGTGCAATGCAGTGGCCAGGGTAAGAAAGTCACACTTGCAAAGTGTCACATCTGATGCTAGCAGGAGCAAGCCTCAAGCACAGCTGATGTGGTGCTCCTGCAGAGCAAGCTGGAGGTCCTCAAAGGGTTTTCCTCATGCAAAATTGCAGGGGGCAGCTCCCCAGAGAGTTGTCCTACCATCAGCTGCTTAGAAAGGAAGCTTTGCTGATGTAAAAGCTCAAAGGAGAAAAGTAGAACTGTCACCTACTGATTCTTATCCAAAACAGCAAAATCCTGCTGGTCTAAGCACAATGTAGCATCACATTTTGTGAAAACGCAAGAAAACATGCCCACAGCATCATGAGCATGAGCAAGAGGGATCCATTGAGGGCTGTCCCAGGGCAGCACCACACACAGACTCATCACAGCAGAGACAGGGAATATAACATGAGCAATCTGTAATCTCAGGAGGCTCACTCTTGCAGTCTGGCTCCACTAGTCATGCCTCTAACCTAGGACCCCAGCTTTTTCTGATTTCCAAAGGAAATCTGGAGAAATATTTTAATTTTTTTTTTTTTTTTTTTTTTTTTGGGGGGGGGGATTGTTGGTATGTTTTGAAACTGGAACATTCTTGAAAAATGGGATTTCGAGCTCACACAGGTGGAAACCACTTATTCTGCAGCACTGCAGCCTAGGTCACGCTGTGCTGTGGGTCCTTTCCAGAGGGTGATGGTCCTCAGAGGATTGCTGCTTATAGAGGGTTCCTGAAAGGCACTAAGAAAAGATAGGCTATTGTTCGTAGCAATAAATAAATGTGGGGAACCCACTCTGACACAGACAATAGTTTAGAACGCAGACAGCACACGGTTTGTATTTCTGGCTGCTTATCCTGTGTGGTTTGTCCTGCGGACTTTTTTGGGTTTGGTGGTTTTGTTTTTTTTTTTTTCATGGATTGCTACATCTTGCTTGTTTTGACTGCCAGTTGGAATAGGTATGCCACAGGCAAACAGTGGGATCCAGAGAGCTATTTGCATATCCAAACAACTGGCTTTCACACAGAGTCATGCTAAATGCTCTCTGTGTGCATTCTTCAGTCAGGGGAGACCTGGATTTATGACAAAGCACAGTGACACTGGAGAAACTGTCTAACTGCCCTGTACTCATTTCTGCGGTTAATCAGCTTTAGTATTCCTTGTTCTCCCTATTGTTTCAGCAGCTATAAACACATAAAAGCAGATAAATTAGTGAAAATGGAAAGGCCTGTTCTCGAGGATCTTGAGTATTTTTTTTAATACCAAGAACAACTGGATCATATTTTGCAATCTAAACGTCTTTAGCTGAGGCTGCCAGAATTCTGCACTTATGCAAAAGCAGTACAATTACTGTGTCTCTCTGCATCAGCACCACAGAAAAGAAGTTAAGCTAACATTAAACCCATCCAAAGACTGACACTTTCTACACCACACGTCAGTCAAGAGCTCCCACAGGAGCAATACTGAGCCTCTTCCATGGGGTTTTCTAGTGACAAATTTGCCTGTTTAAATTTCTATTTCTCAATGTTTTCTGAAAGAAAAACGTGCCAAAAAAGTACTTTGGCTGGGCTCCTCCATCCCAGTGGCTGAGTGAATGTGCAGAGCCAGCACCTCTCCTGCCAGGCAGCAGCTTGGTGCCTCTCACATGAGCTCCGGGGTTTCTTGGAAACTCTGTGCCCCGCAGCCAGGATGCAGGCCATGCTGGGACATGGTGTAAATCTTCCTGTAACTCACTGAATGCTTCTCCAAGGTCCCAAACCAGAGGGGAGGAGCCTTCCTCAGCTTACTAAGCATTCATTCATGTTCAGCTGAGAGGTACGTGATCCTTCCTTAGCCCTCATAGATCCTCCCTTCCAGTGATGCTCTCCAGCCGACCCCAGCTTAGGGAAAACATGTCCAGGAATGACTGCTGCTTTTGGGATGCACTGTGAAGCTCTGGTCAAACAGAAACAATCCCTTACCAACTGCCAAAATTTCAACCAGTTAGGAGCCTAGTCTGCAGACCTGTTCCCATCCATCCAATCTCCTTCCCTGTGCTTCTGCTGGGAGGGAAGCTCAGGAAGACACAGTGCTCTTAGTGCCAGTGCAAAGAGTGAAGTACCATGTGTTTTTCACATAAATCTGAAGACTGGCCAGTATTAAAATCAGAGTCCATCTGAATAGGACAGCTCTCCAGCTCAGCTCAAAGAATGGTGCCACTGCTGACACAAAGTTGTGTCATCCATCCAGCTCCTGTATGCTGGTAAACAAAACCTCATGCAAAATGAAGAGCTGCAAACACTTTGTTAGGGAAGCTTGGCTCTGTCCCTCGGTGGGATTGTACTCTGGGCCAGTTCAGCTGACAAAGTGTGAGTACCACATCTCCACAGGAATGCAGCAGGAAGACACCAGTTACAGTGGTCCCAACACAAATTTTCCCAGAGGCTGACTGTTTTTCTCTTACAAATACCTGATGTGTGTCTGTCTCTGGGACCCCAAAGTCTTGCATCTTATCAGATCCAATATGGTGTATATGAGGCTCATTTTGCAATATACTTGTAATTTTTTCAGAATCACTGAAGAAGTTTTTGGCAAATGGAGCTAATTTCTGGCGAGCAATCTGGACAACTATGACTCTGTCTGCTACCTCACAGAGAAGCTTTCTTGGCCCAGTGGCTGATCTGATGAAGGAGAGGTGGTGCCAGTCCCAGAGGAGCTGTGGGCCCAGCCTCAATGCAGAACCACATCAAGCTTAGCTCTGCAGACTTTGCCCTACATCTGATGGAGGCTTTGAATCTTCCTGCAGCAACTGGAGTTAGCTCATAAAAGCACTGATGGTGGGGACACACTCCCTCCCACCTTCGGTGTCTGGCTATAAAGCAGCTGCTGGGGGCTGCACTGTGAGGCCTCACGGTATTTACTCATGGTATATTCTTTGAACCAAAGGAGACAGCAAAACACAAACATGTCTTTGGGTCCAAGAGATACCATCTGTGGTTCAGAAGAGACCCAGGGTGGGTGTGATACAGTGTGAAAGCAATCAGTGTGGCTTAAATTTGCCTGGCATGGGGCAGGTAACAGCCAGTGGCCTCATGATGGGTCCCCAGTTCTCTTTTATTTAGCAGCATAGAAATACTCTGTGTCAGGGCTGGAAACAAGGGGGTGAAAGGGAATGATGGGTTTCCATGCCAGATCAATTTTCTGAATCATGAGTCACTTCTAGTAAGCTTTGGTGCTTGATCCTTTTCCAGCTAGTATTGAAAAGAAGACAGTTGGCATCCAATGGGGGAAAGAACAAAGAGCCCAAAAGAATCAGGCTTCCATTGGTAACTTTTTTAGAGGCTTTGAACAGTTTCTTTTTGGCTTGTTCCTAACTTTATCTTTCCCAATATAGGGCACATGTTTGTAGGGGCCAGCTGCAATGCCAGCCAGCTGTGGTGGCTGCACTGCAGTGGCCTCCCCTGCAGGGAGCTGGGCAACAGAGTTCAGAAGCTGCCCCTGTGCCAAAGTGCTCCCTGTCTGAGATGGGTACAACACTGCTAGGTAACAGGACAAGGACAAACAGAAATTTTATACTCAACAGAAGTACTTTGTGAACCTTGCAACTTTTCAGTCTGCACTCTGCCTCCACCAAAAATATATTAAAAAATCCCCATGTATGCAGCTGGATACTTAGATATACTTGGAATATTTGTCCAGCAGTAAGAGACTTCAATGGCAAGTCCATCACTTACAGGATAAATTAAAAATTTGAAAAGAAATAGAAGGGTGAAGTAGTTTTCTCTCTGGCCATGAGGTAGCACCATTGAGCTATTCATTGCTAAACCCCAAACTAACCTGCCTCGATTTTACAAACAGTGTTTCTGCCGGCACAGTTGCCTGTCATTTTACATTGACCATCTCAAGAGATTATGTTCCCCACTGTGCTAATTTAGTGATGAGTCAGGCCATGCCAACCTCTCTTGGCCATTTCCACCCTCTATGATCATTCAAATTCCTTGCAGGAAAATCAGCATTTTATTGACTATGCTCACAACATGTCCTTTACCAGGATGTCTCTGGGCCCCTGGTGAGTACTGGTGAATGCAGACTATGCCAGGCTCTCAGCTGACCAGGGCTACCCTCAGCCAGCCCCACCACACAGCTCCCCAGGGACGAGCAGATAGAGTGGGACAGGCTCAGACTTCAAACTGCAAAATAGGAGTTCCAAAAAATGTTTACAGGTTCAAGTGGGGAACTCAATTTGAGCTCCTAGTTTGATTTGTGTGTTAAGCGCATGAAAAGATAGAAACAGACAAGTCAAATCTATTCTTGGATGCCTATATTTGATTATATTATCCACCTCTTGAAGACATTGAAGAATTAAAGAAGAGTGCACTTTGCTGCCAGACATTGTCTGGAAAACATCAGATCATGGCCTACAGGACATCCACTTTCCTCCAAGGCAGCTCTCTGCATTGTTTTTATGTACCTTTGCCAAGAAAATCCACTGGTCAGACAAGAGTGAAAAAATCCAGCTTGCAGAGATGCTTAGCTGGCCCCCTGCAAGCCCTTTGCTCTGAACAACATATTTCCTACAGCAAAAATGATCTCAGGGAAAATAATAGAAAAAGAAAGATTATCTTATGAAAAGCTATTTCCATCTGCAGCTGCTCAGTCAATGGGACCCACTCAATGGCAATCAAGGAAACACATTACCCTTAGCTTTTAAAAGAGGTTACATGAACATCAGATTAAATTCTTCAGCCCCAAATGACATTTACGTCAGAAAAGGGAATTATGCTTTCCAGAGCTTCTAGGGACATAGACTGTGCTGACATCCAGTGATATTTACTTCCCTGTGCAACACTGCCAGGGGCAATACAAGAATTGCCCAATATTTGCTGATGACATATCTGATACACAAACTTTTTTGGGTTTTTTTTGGTTTTTTTTTTTTTTCAGTGATTGATTTGGTTGCAGCAAGAGAAAGCATTGTGCTTTTGAGGAATACAGCAGGACTTTCCATGACAATGGAAAGTTGCTGGCAGACATATGCTGGTAACTTGGAAGAAAACATGTCAGCCCCATTGGTGGAGGCAGGGTAGAGAGGGGAAAATGTTGCAAGAGAGACATGGAGTAAGGGAGATTTTACCCAGCCTACCCACTATGCTGCAGCAACGCTTGTGCTTTGTAAGATGGAAAATTATCTGTAGTTCCAACAAACACCACAGGGCTGCTGACGTGGAGGCAAGTCTTACAGGAAGGAAAACTCTAGTGACCTTGGAATGTATTTTGGATGCTTCAGTCTGAGCTGGAACAGCTGTGCTGCAGACAGCCCTGCACCATTGAGAGCTAAGTGGCTGCCCTGAGGGATCAGCACTGCTCGGACTCTTCAGCCCTCTGGCAGCCTGACCACATGAAAGTTTGCTGGGAGGTTTTGGAGGAAGTCAGATTTCTCATAGTCTACAGACATGGTGTCTTCAGACCCCCCTCACTGAAGGGCCAGCTGACAGACAGAAAGCTCACACTTTAGTTTCTGCTAATCCTCTGAATATCTTGGTGAAAAGCAGCCCTCTAGGTAAAATATTGCCACAGCTCCTACAGTGCTGGTGATGGGTGCCAAGCATGGACAACAAGGGAGCATTACTGAATGTGACTGGGGCACCTCAACACGCCCAGCAGGCAATTCTCCTACATCTGTCTCTACTGAATTTGGGTTAACAGTGGAGTCACTCAGGCTTTTTTTTTTGCGCCTTCTACCTCAGAGATTTACAGATGTAAGCTCACATTGTCCAGAGGGTTTGTGGGGCCAGTGGCTCCCAGCAAAAAATGCAGTAGGCAACAGAGGAGTTTGTGAACTGCTGTCCTGTGCTTAGCTGCTTAGCAGGGCTTTGAGGTGCTTTTTGGTTTTGGGTTTGTTTTTGGTCTTGGGTTTTTTTCTTAGATTAAGATGCCAGCTCTTAGTTTTGGTAGGATTTGAAAGTATCTAAGACTGCACAGGCCTTCCTCTCATCATGGAAATCTGAGCAGGGTGCTCAGTTCCTATGTTTCAAGGGAACCGAATGATGAGCAGCTCCTGTGACTCACCTTGCCTGACTCCAGAGTTTATCAGGGGCCCTTGAAGACACAACCCCTGGAAGCTGTTTCTTAGGGTCAGGAGCTGTACAGGCAGTGACAGATCGTTTCTACTTCTCCTCTGCCACAGCAGAAACACATTATGCTCAGGAGTGAGTTCTTGGGACTAGCTCAGGGCTCAACCAGGGAAACACCCCCAGCAGCCCTCAGGGATTCTGTGAGGTAGGATCCGTTGTATGCAGTGAAGAGGATACACGTACAAACCCTTTGTGCCTCCAAAAGCCATCAGTCCAGGGAACAGCTTAGGGGAGAGGAGACAGTGGGATGCTGGAGCTATTAGTCAGAGTGAAGCATAATCCACCAAGGCCTCACAACTGATTCCAAGTCTTGTTTTGCTTGCTGATAATTCAAAACCCTGAGGGTAAAGCTTTTAAAACCCATTTAACAAGAGAAAGTATTTGTGATTTGGGCTGATATAAGTATTTCATATGCTCACTGTACCAAAAACATCTCCCAGAGCAATTTTCATATCTCTACTAAGTGAGATGGGGGAAGTCCTCTGTTTGTGAGTAATAGATTGCCGAACAACCCAGCTATCCTAAAGCAGACTCAAGTATATCTGAATAATGAGTTTTTGGCTGTGTGGCTCTCACTGCCCCATGAAGAGGTGGTTTACCTAGGCCATTATTTTGAATGTTTAAAGCAAAAGTTTACCTAGAGCATAAAATACCTTTCTCACTCACCCACAAAGCCAGCATGCCCTGGAGGGCAGCAAAGGCAAAGATTTAACCTCCAGCAAGTCTCTCATAGCTCAATTTGCTCTTTGTTCACCCTTTTCTTCATTTTTGGTTGTAAATCACAAAGAACTAAGTGCTGGAAAATGTTTCACTTAGGTTTTAGCCCAGTAGTGCCCTCCCCAGCCTCCAAAAAAACACAGGGCAACACACAGCTCTTATCAGTGGGAAGGGGCCTCTTCACTTTTTGCTGAGTGTAAATCTTCCAGCGTCATCTCATCTGTGTGTGCTATAAGAGAAACAGAACAGATATCGGGGGTAAGGAATATTGTATCTAACACTGGTTTCCTCTCTCACAGGTTTTTGTATTTGCCAGTGTCACTTTGAGAAGAGCAGCCTGAGCCAAGCCCACCTCACTGGTACAAGATGAAGCTAACTTTGTGCTTTGCCCAAGCCCTTCTCACCAAAACTGTACTTTATGCTACAAAAGCAATGACCACAGTGAAAGCAGGTAAAATTTAGATGACAGAAAATGGGTGTGAGACAGACCAGCAGCAGGAATTTAAGTAGCAAATGGGGTGAGATCAGATACTCACCTAAACACAAAGCCACACATTGAAGGAAAAGGAGCATGGCTTCAGCACAGCCCCTTAGAAACAAGCATTAGAGATCACAGCCTCACCCTGCACCAACCACAGCACCATAGAATGGATGCAATTCCTCTGCATAAGGTGACTTGGACATATGGAAAACCAGACTGAAGTTCTGTTTTCCTGTTTTAATTAGCATCTGCTTCTCAGCTGGTCTATGTCAACCCTCACAGCCAAGAATGAGATACTCCAGCATCTGGAGACAGACGTCTCAGCCAGTCAGTGCACAAAACATCCAGTCTCTGGCAAACGTAGCTGAAAGCAGCCTGTGCCACCAGCACGCAGTCCTGGCAGCCCTGCCCCCATGTCTGCCCAGGGGAAAGGCACAAAAGGCTGACATTTAGGGGTGTTGCAGAGGAGGAGCTGGCTGAGAAGTGTTCTACTCCCAGGTCCAAGTGTTGGCTCAGATCTCAGGTAAACATTTCTTAAGAAGGGATATCTGCAGGTCACACATCACGTCTCTCCCAGGGAAAAAACACAGAGCAAACAAAAAGAGATCAGCTGATCTGTGCAGAGGGCTGGGAGAAAGCCACACAGCCAGCGTGATTTATGCTTCCTCTTCCAGGATGTGCCCTGGAGAGGTGCTCCATGGCCACATGTTACAGCCTCCCCAATGCCAGCTGGGCATGTCTCTGGCAAACTCCCTGGGCTCACACAGGCCTGCCGGGATGGCTGGTAGCCTGTGAGGAGCAGGATCTGCTCCTTCCAGGAGAGCTGCCAGCAGCCATCCCCCATGCCATGGGAGGTCAGTGGCAGCAGGAGGGGCTGTGGAGGCCAGGGTTTGAGTAAGGCACGCCAGGGAAGAGGTCTAAGTGTGTGACGCTCAGGAGGGGACATGAAAGAAAGCCGTGGAGAAAATTTCTCCCCTGTCCATCTGAGGTCCAGATCCCTCCCCAGACCAGGTCTGAGCAGCTCTCAAGACACGGGTGCCTATTTAGCACTGTTCCTCCTCTCTCCTGCCTTGTCCAGCCTGGGAGGCAGCCCAGCTTCTCTAGTGCTTGGACCCCACGAGAGAAGCAGAGGTTGTTTGCCAGCAGCTCTCTACTAAGGACTCCACATTGTTGATAACCCCACCTGACCCCTGCAAACAAAACAGTAAGGCACAAAGGAAGTTTTCTGTGTCTTAAGGATGCCCTTGAGAGTTTTTCTTGGTCAGATAGCTGAAGAGCTCTAAAGAAGTCTCACAAGACTCAGGACTCAAAAGATTGATCAAATACAGTAGTATTCTTGTTCTACTAGTGCTTGCCAAAACAATAGGATGATATACCACTTCCAAATTCAGTAATGCCAGTATCCTACACATTGTTTATAATTTTTTTTTTTTTTTCAGGACATAAATCCTTTGGACCAGCTCTAATGTGGATGTGATGGTAGTGTGAATAGGGATGTACTGTATTAATGCTGTAAGGCTCTCTGGCCTTGGGTTTTCTTCCCAGCCACCCCAGAAACGACCACAAGGCCACCTGTAGCTCTCTGATCCACACCACAGGAATCACTTCTGGCACTGGAAATTTAAATACACAATCATTTTCCAGTGTGAGTTTAACAATAAGGATGCACAGCTCACTCAGTCAAGTGTTTCCCTTTGTACTTTGGAAAAGAGGACAGAACAGCAAATCAGGGGACAGGAGGTTGTTGAAAATCAGAACAATATGCCACACATGCAATACTAGAAGTACAAAGTATAGTGAAAGCAATGACCAGCATTGTTGCTTTGGTGCTTCAGAACTAAGTGGTACCACGTGAGAATTGCCACTCTCCTTGTGCTGAAGCAGGAGGGATTTTCCTTTCTCGTCTGGCTGCCCTCTACCAAGGAGGAATATTGCTTAATCTGGCACTCAGTACACAACTGAAAGCTCTGTGGATTTGCCATGCAAGGCTTGAACCAACCTCCTCGGATTCTGCCAGTACAGGTTTGTTTGGGAGGGCGCGCTGGGTCCTGGCAGCTTCCTGCTGCATCAGGGGCTGTTGGACCAGCCCCAGCTTCGTACCTGACCGGGCGTGGTCCTGTCACACCACAGGAGGCAAAGGGAAAACAACCCAGTTTAAGCCCTCAGAGCATGTTCTGGCGAGTCAGCTGGAACCCTTGGGCTCACAGCCCATCTGGGTCCGTGTGTGGCAGCAGCTGAGCCAGCAGCGCCCAGAGCCAGTGCTGGTGTCCCAGGAAAGCACTGTCGGGGTCCTCCTCCTCTTCGGGATCACCGCTGAACAGCACACCCTGAGCAGGACCCTGGGGTTTTGGGACGGATCCTGCAGGAGATCCTGCACCCCCATCTAGTGGCCTCAGCCGTCCCTGTGGCACCAAAGGCAGGAGGGAAAACCCTGTGAGGACATCCAGGGCTTGCAAGAAAATCACTGGCTGCACAACGAGGGGTGAGTAAAGAGTGACAACGCACATCACAGCAGCTGGGATTTGCCCCTGTCACCCCGGCTGTGCTTCATCTCACCAGCTTCAGATGTCTGTTCTGTAAGAGATCAAGCCAGGTCCTTTGCTGTCTATAGCATGGAGCTGAAAATTTGTAAGGTTCGATAAATTTCAACCTAAAGTAGACATTCTAAAAAGTGTTCTGAATCACACTCTTTGCCCTGACTCTTGGAGGATGAGTAACTAATTGAAATGTCAGCATCAACATGGTGAACATCTGCAGCTGAGAGGCAGATCCTATCTTCTTTGTCTTATGACATATTTTTGAATTTATTTAAATACAAATCTTGCTTCTCACAGATATGACAAGAGATTTGAGATTTCCTGGTTAAGTAACACTCTAGCAGTGCTGTCAGAGTTGTGTATGAACATATACAGCAAACATCATTCCCCATCCCCTGCAAAGGAAAACTCACTTCTGGTTTATGCCAATTTAAAGCCCCTAATGTCTAGTTTTGAACACTCAGCCCCTGCCACACACAAATACTCAGATAAGTGAAATTTTACATGCAAGGATGCTGGCATAGCTGCCTGTGGAATGGAAATACTTCTCTTTGCATCACATTACCTCCAAGCAGCACTGAGATTCTTGTGAGGGAAGAATAAAACTTCCCAGAAAGATCACCAGCTTTGTGTTTCCTCCACTGCAGCATTGTATCACTGCCCAAGTGACCTCTGTGACTGAGTAAAGAGAGCGGTGCTGTCTCAAAGACCAAGGTATTATCAGGAGCAGTCAAAAGACATGATCTGAGGGCCAGGTGGGATGAGGGGTGCCCTAGAGGCCTCTTTCACCCTGAGTCTTTTGGTGATTAATGATGACAGCCAGGACTAGGGCAATGGGGAACACAAGCTCTGAGACACCAGAAGGAGCAACAGGCTGGGCGTGCACTTGGGACAAGAGGAAGGTGATGGTAAACAGGGTCTGTCTCCATCTATTCTGTCCAGGCACTAGGTGAGAAGAAATTAGGAGAGTTTTGGAGGAGCAGGGCCAAGGAAGGAAGGAAGGCAAAAGAAGTTGTGCCAACCTTGCTTGCAGAGCCTAGGGAGACTCCCAGCAGCCCTGTCCTGCAGCACCCATATGCAGGGAGCCAGGGAAGTGACCCCACTCCCCTTCTTGCTGGCCCCTGGCAGCTGCAGGTGGTCCAAGCACACGTGGCTGCATGGTGGCTCACAGGGTTTTCAGCTCTGAACGAACACAATAGAAAACAACAGCTCTCCTTCACAGCAGAAATTGCTTAGGCAGGAGAAACATGCAGAGAAAATTAATTACTGGACAGCTCAATTAAGAGACCAGCTTTGAGAGCCCAATGGGCAAAACCATTTTTGATTTTTCTACTTTAGGCTGCCAATGGCCTCCTGGATCTTGCTTTAAGGTCTGTGTCAGGGCCCACCATAAGAGCTGAGCAGGCCCTTAAACACCAGAGCACTTGGCCTTTTCCAGCCCTGGAAGATGGGTCCTGCCTCCCCATGAAGATTTTCATACCTTTCTCCTCTTAATGAGACTGGTGCTATCTGCCCAGGCCTGCCAGTATCTTCATCCTCTCTCTGTAGTCACAACTTTTAAATAAAGCAAAAGCATCAGCCATCTCTGACACCAAAATAGCTTGGGCACCAGCTACTCTTTGGTGAGACTCAATGCTAAATCCTCCCAGAGGACTCTACAAACTACTCCATATGAGGGCTTTTTGCTTACCGATCCCTCTCCCAGCATCTTTGACAGAAATTATACCAAGGTATAACTTCACTTCTCTGAAATGAAAAAGAACTACAACATTCAAAGGAGATTCAGGCCCAGATCTCTAGCGGGAAAACTAGCCTGCCTTTGAGCCTCTCACAGTCTTCACTGCACCAACCCGAGGCAGCAAAGGGCTGGTGGGGAGGGTGCCAGAGCACATATTCCCTCTGCTGGGAAAGCTCTCCAGGTGGCTTGTCCTCACCTTGTCAGCTGTGCTGATGCAAGTGTTCATAAGACTGCTGTAAACCTAGTTCAGTAGACGGTCCAGGTTTTTCCAAAATCTCCTCTCCTAACAACTCCCAATTATTTCACTGATAAAGTTTCACCAGTGCTATTAATGGGATGCAGGACCACAGCCAGGGCAGGCAGCAGAATCTCTTCAAGGGGGCCTTACCACAAGAGGAGACATACCACAGAGCTGTTCTCCTAATGCTGTGGTGCAGCAGGAGGCAAAGCATTTGCATCTCCAGACACCACAGAAGAGTTTGTCTATTTTTAAAGTTGCTTTTCTCAGCTGTGATCCTCTCTAGTCATAGGCTGCCATAGCTGCCAAAAAGATAGCTTCTATAGAGAACGAGAAGTAGGAATTCTAGCTGAGCTGAAATGCAGAAAAACTTGCCAGAGAAAGCAAACTATAATGAGTTTCAGGGTAGCCCTCCCTTTTATTTTTTTTCTGTGCACCATTTGTATTTTCATCAAGTATTTCTTTCTTCATAATTCATAATTTTTTATAAATTTTTATGAAAAATTACTTTCTTCTTTAATTCATAAAAGTCACTTCTTGTATTCCCATCATCAGATTTCTCTACACCAACATGATGACTAGTTTTAATTTCCACCCCTAGAGAAATAAATGGCTATATTTTTCCAAAGCATCTTTCTTAGTCAATTAAATTTACAAATTTGTACCTTTGGTACATGATGGCAATCCCATGCACTGTTAGTACTTTTGTTATGGCCTCAAGTAAACAATAAAAAGTGTACTTCCTTTTGATAGCTTTAGGATAGAACAGTGCAATTGTGACAGAGGTTAAAGATGATGAATGAATTTAGTAAAGTAAGGCAGACACCACACAGACCTCACACTTGTAGAGAGAATTTGCTCTCAACACTAGCCAGATCAATGTAATCTAGGGCATGCTTTTGGTTGAGATTCAGCATAGCAACAAGTTTTCAAACTAGTAAAAAGCCAATTTCTGTTTTCACCATTTCAAACTTCCTTACATTTAGCCCAGGCTGTTGGTGAGCCTTTTCTATAATCAAGACTTCTACATTATATTTGCAGGCAAACCTACTAACACCAGGCAACTTCGTGGTGGAAAGTAACAGCTTTGCACAAAACCAGCAAACCCAAAGATGTTAAATTTTCAGGTAAATCAGAGTGGCTCAAATGGAGTAGAAGAATGGAAAGGCATGTGTAATTTGTTCACAAGTTAGGAGGGCCGGTTTCCATCCTCAAGATTAATCTCTTAGGATCCTGTTTTATTTTAGGAATCCAGAACAATTGATTCATGATGACTCTTTGCAATCTTTTCGTTCACAGATCATATCCAGAATCTTATCCATACAGGAATACAGTGGTTCTGTCTTAAAAACGTCCTCCGTTCCTCAGTAGCTACCTGAGCTTTGGAATCATTTATTTACTGTTTAATGATAGTAGCTAAAGAGCGAGAAGGAGATGCTGTTCCTTATCTCCAAGCATCACCCACTGTCACTCCTTACACCATATTCCTCTTTCAGCACCCATTTCCTGGACCAAATAATGGGGGCTGGCAGGGTTCACACATTCTCCTGCTATCCAGGTGAGCTTCTCACACTGACCTTTAAAAGGTGAAACATCATAGAGTATTGCAGAAAGAGGATGGGAACCACATCGAAGTTCAGGTGCATCAGACAGCTGCGTCACACAGACAGCTGCCTTACATATCTGGGTCCTGTGACCACATCAGTCCTGCCCTAGCACATTGCTTCAGCAATGGAGAAAACAGGCACAGGGATCTTCTTTAGCAGTAGGAGTCCCAGGAGAGAATAACCCAGCTTCTACTTTTTCCTATCAAAAATAATTTTGTTGCTTTTCAGCCTCAGATAGAGCAGAGAAGAAAACTGACCTGATGTGCATAAGTAATTATGCCTATGCTTTTTCTTTTTTGCTATTTTCTTCATTCTAGATACAAGGAATACTCTCCCATGTTTCCCAATCAAGCTATTTCTCTTGTGGGCAGGATTTCTGAGAGTTTCTAAAGACAGCATCAGAAACATGCTGCAGACAGACAGGAGACAGAGGCTAGGCAAGTACTGGTAGCCCAGTTTTAACACAACCCCCTCACCAAACACGTTATGCTGTAAGAAAAGCAGATTTTAAAGATTTCCTATTGACTTAAACTGTGGTAGCAAGAGAACAAAATTATTGTATACACCGGATGAGACTGAGTGAAAAAGAGAGCTGGAAGTGGTGTTACAATAATTCTGCATTTAACTCTTCTCATTTATTACAAATCTTGTGTCAGTTTCCTACCTCATTTTATGCAAAATTTTGTTTTCAAAACAAGCTTCACTGCTCCTCACCAAAACCCCACATTTACACAACTGTGGTTAAGTCCACCTTCGCCAGGACACTGGAGATATGTCTTCCACCATCAGTTTGGTTTTTGCTCCTGGATGTGGTTTATCTGTTAAACCACTGCTGTCGCTCAGCTCGAGCATGCCTGCAGCAACTCTTCTCCAAAAGCTTCTCGGAAGCACACGCCTGGGTTCTGCTGAGAGACCCACTCCAGCAGTGGGAGTTACCTTCAACACCAGCTGAGTGAACACACCCTGAACGCCAGTCAGCAGCCTTCCATCCTGGGGGGACCATTCCCAGCCTCCCTGGAAACACTCCCCAAGAGAACCAGTGTGTGCAGCTCGTCACACATCTCAGAGCCAGAGTTCCATGCACATGATTATCCAGAGAGGACTGGGAAGCTCCAGGAGTATGACTAGCAGAGACCTCAAGCAAGTCCAAGGTTTTGTTACACAATAGGTCTTAATCTGAAGGGTGGTGGTTCCATAGGTCTATGAGCCAATCCATAGGCATGCAGGGTACTGTGGGCTCAGCTCATTGCTCCTGTCCTTTCAACATGGTCTCAGCTCAGTTACTGTGCAGTAACACAAGGAACCAGTTCAAGATGCTGACCTAGCTGAGCAAGCTTTCCTTGCTAAGGTAGGTTTATGGCTGGTTCACTGCAGAGTCCCATGGGTGCAATGCTGGCAAGAAAAGGGGTGGGTGAGGATGGGAGGAGGAGCAAAAATGAGACTTGGCAGGTCACACTCACAAGGATCTCCATCCATGGCCCCACTCTGAGCAGATGCTGTACCAAGAGGCATGCTGGTAGCCACTGTTAATTAAAAAGACTCCAAATGTAGACACAGTTTTCAGAAATAAACCATTTCTTTTAATTGGCAAGAAGATCACACATTACAGATCATTAGTATTTTATAAACAATATTAAGTTACAAATACATGTTAAAAATTGCAGTTCATGGCAGCTAAAAGCTTGGAGTCCTAAATGCATCTTTGCAATGCTTCATTACTTCCCTTTCCCCAGTCTGCTGGGTGAAGATGAATAAAAGATCACTTATCTACTAGAAGGTGGTCTACTATATATTTGAACAAAACCAAAACTTAATTCCTAAGAACATCACTAACAAACAGAGGCATTCAAAATACTTTAGCAATCTTAAATCATGTCAGATGCAATGAGGACATAATTAAGAATTATTCTTTAACACTTGAAACAAAGACACAGACATCTTCACATTAAACTGATCAATGCTTTCTGATCCAACTCAGCTTAAAACCTGTACTAACTTCTACCCCACAGAGGCCTAAAGTCCATCATGCAGGCTTCCAAGCCATCAAAGCTAGATGTTTGTATATCAGACCCTTACACAGAGAAAAATTAAGGTGTACAACTAAACAGCATACATAAATATGCATTGAATATTTAGAAGATCTTTATTCCTCTCCTTTCGTTGGTATTAGTGAGATACACAGCTCATTCCATTTTTACTACACTCATAGTATTAACAAGTTATCATTATGCATGTTAATATACTAAATATCATTTAACAAGTCTCTTTTAAAAAGTATTCAAAAACATTTTTGGAAAAGTAGAAATCTATTTTCCAGAAAAGCAAGTGATACTAGGATAGCATGGACTCCAGTGCATAAACATCAGTTTAGAGAAAACCCATCTTGACGGCTTTTGTGCCTGGGAATCAACATGTCTCAGCTGCCAGATTCATACTCTATTTGTCCTTCTCACTGTGGAGATAAAAGGTCATCAAAATCAGCTTACCTTTCCTTTCAAGTTAGCAGACTTAAAAAGACTACCATTCACTGGACTGTGCAAGAGAGACACATAGCTTTGACATGAGTTCACTTCTTTCTTACTCATATTTATGAGAGTCAGTTTTATTATACTGCTGAGATTGCATCTTCAAATCCAAAGTCTGCTGAATGTGCCTGGAGAAATGACTTCGTATCTCAAAAATATCAAGAGTACCATTCAGATTTGAATTCCTATTAAAAACTGTGCACAGTTAGCAAAAATTACACTGCTGTAAAAACAAAAGGCCTGCTCCTTGGCCTGCTCAGACTACAAGCTACAATGTGGACAATTACGCCAGAGGGATTTTTCTCTGCTTCTTTTCTAAATGCAGGCATTAAAATTAAAGTGTTACTAAGCTTTTCCTAAGAGCACGCAGGGGGTGTGGCATAATACACATTAATCAGGAACAAAAACCAGTAACAAACAACGATTCTAGAAAATGCTGCATATTATCAGCATGCTTGGTTTCCAAAACACAAGGAATTGCATGGGAGTTGTCCAGATGAAGTCCACACACCTCGATCATTGAACTGATCACTAGATTCCAAGAAACCAAAGCAAATTTAAAAATACACATGACAACTGCCTAGAAGGCAGGGTTTTATCATCTGTCAATAACCAGATGAATAAAGTGCATAGCAACTATTATAATAGTTTCTTGAAAAGAGAATACATTTACCAAGTCTCAAAGTTTGTAAGCTTGACACTTATCCATACATTTTGCTACATGTGTGGCTTCCCTTTTGTTTTGCTATTTAGCATCACTAATCGACCCTTCAGCACTGTGCTGTGATTTCCTTCGCACTTCATATGGAATGTGCTGAGATCTCTGACTGTTGCCTGATGTATGTCTGGAAGCTCTTGTCACCAATGGGATGTTCTCTAAAATAAAAGAAAACACCAGTATTAAACATAGAGCTTTCTGTCAGGACATGAAAATGTCAGAATAAGAAGTGGAACACGCAAGAACTTTTTCCTTAAATTTGATTCTCAAAGTTGTAATTGTAATGTTAATACTGCATTTTACTTCAGCTAGAACTGACTGAATTGATCCTCTTTTTTGTCAGCAACATGCAGAATGCTTTATGTGTACACAAAGTACAGTCACGTGGCTGTGTCAGCCACTCTTTCCATTTTTAAACACTCCAAGATAAGCTGGTATACACATGTATCTTCTGCTATTAACTGCTCAGCTCACCAGCATGGGCTCAAAATTAACTTTTATGAATGAAACTGCATTAAAAACAAGCATTAAAAAATTCCTTTCAGCACCTTAAAATATTGTGATATATATCCTAAGTCACAGTGCTATTCTGTATGCATTTGCAGGACCTGTTTTGGACAAACGGACAAATGGTGAAAGTCAGAGCATAAGCAAGGGAAATACCATCTTCCAGGACCATTCCCCTGTTTGTACAACCCATTGTACTTACTGGCTTCCATACTTTGTCTTCTTAAATTTATCTCTCTTATACTGAGCGTGCTCCTGCTCTAAAGTTCCAACACCTTCAATAATCAGCTTTAGTGTTTTATATGTCTCCTTAGGGTCATCAATGATGAATGTAGAATACTCTTCCTCTTCAGGTCCATCATACACAGATTTGCTCCCACAGGCCTCTGGAGGAAAAAAGAAAGTACAGGAATAAATAAAAGCCAGGGGGGATAAAAGCAAGACAAGCAGACTAAAAACAATTATTCTCAGGTTCATACAGTTTCTTGGTTTGCTTCTGTATGACCACCACAGAACTGTGGCTGAAAACAACAGCAGAAGTTTCCTGTCCTTTTGCTGGACTGTTGGGAGGCACAGAGGCCATCCCATCCCATTCCATCCTCCTTGTCTCGTATGGAAAGGGCAGCAAGCCAGGCAGGTGCTCCTGGCTTGCTGGGAAGCTGTCCTTTGCTGCACAGGCAATGCTTTAATCACAAATGCCACTCACTGTGTCTGCACCCCATGCAGACATTTTGGAAACTCTTACACAGGCCTGCCTCTGCCACTGTGCTGCAGGGCTAGCCTGCACAAAGTCAAGTATTCTCCTGGGACAGGTTCCATCCCCAGGCAGCAAGTAAAGGCTGAATTTGAAAACATTACAGGCTGAAGTAGTCGTGTTTTACCACGTTACCCCTGAAAGATTCATACAATTAGCATAAGCAGAATATGACGTAACTATTGCCTGGCTGCCTGCTTTATGACATACCCAAAGGGGCAAGTTATACCTCTATACCTTCTGATCTTACCAGAGACCTCTGACTAGGTCTGATCTTACCTGTCCTCTGATCAGGACACTGACTATATGGGAACATCCACAATATATATCCCACATGATCTACTCCTGCACTGCAGCAGGGCATATTAGAAGGGGAAAGAGTATTTTACTTTGTCTCTCCTTCTAGCTTTACTGCTGTCCTAGTCTCAGCTTTCAAATTCCCTTCCCCTTGCTGCACTGTCTGTGTCAGACCTGCGTCCTGTTCCCCAACATTGAAACTCGATGCTGGCTCTGGTAGCGAGGATTTGGAACAGGGGAAAGCTGGGCACCAGTTCAGACAGCTCGGAAGTAGTGAGGATCTTGAGTTTGCAATTGCACAGCAGCCAGGAACAGATTAAAGTGCTTTCCAGTCTGTGTGTTTGACACCACTGGCTTATCTCATATTATAAAATAAAGTCCTATTTAAAGATCAGTGCCACAGTGAAGGCTTCCCTGCCACTCCTGTGCTAAACTGGGATTTCAAGTCTGGCACTGTGTACACCGGATACTTCTCTTGGCATGACTACTAGTACCAACTTCCTCTGCTGTCTCTTCTTTCTTTTATCCTTTCCATCACATCTCTGCTTCCCTCAGCTCCTGAAAGTTTCCGAGCCAAAACTCCACTTTTCAACATTTCACAGGTGTCCACAGGTCATCCTCGGTGGGTAATTTCAGAAGAGCCTTTCCAAAGAAGCCATTTGTATCCAGCCTGTTCCTAGGATCTGAATCAGGGAATGTGCATGCACATGACTTCTGGTAACACAAACCCATATTCCACTGAAACTTCAACTTTGCTGGTGCTTCTTGTCAGGATCAGTAAATCTCTGGTTCAGTGCTGTCTCTGATTTGTCAGTTCAGAGCATCCAAGCAATGCTCTGTGCCTCTGCTATTTTAGGATGATGTGGTTAAGACCATATTTCAAACAACTGTTATTACGCAAAGAACTTTTTACAGACCATGAGACTGCACCAAAAATAATACACGCAACTGCCTCAAGACAGCAGAAGGGGAAACAAGTGGAATAAAGGCCATTATGTTGTAAAATGTGATTTGTAGGGTTGGTCAAGCCGGAACATCCAACTTTTCACAGGTACTTTTGCCTTGGTAAGTGAATTGAAGATGCAATCATCTTTAATCCTCACCTTGCATTTTCTCCAATTTTGGCATATACAGGTTGAAAAGAGAGTAGATGCGCTCAGTTTCTCTATCTCCATCTATATCCAGTTGTATATTTGCTGGCAGGCCTCTGTAAGGTATCAGGAAGAGAGGTAGAAGTTATATACTAAACAGTGTATTATGGCACATGAAGCACTTAACAAGGAAAACAAAAATGAGTTCTTGTGAAAGCAAAGAGATTGTGTGTAACAGAGCTCAAAACTTTCCATTTCTTCCCAAAAGAAGATGATGAGTTCAAACTTCTTTATGCCTCTATTTGTCCAGCACCCTTTCACTGACTTGAAAGAGAAGACTGTATCAGTATCCAAACATTTTTGTGAATTAGTCAGCAACAACCAGATGGAGGAGCCAAAGCACTGAACTTCCAACTACCCAGGTCTTATATTCTGAGCCTATCACCACAGTCTTGTTACTTCTCTCAGTTTAGATGAAAATTGCTTCCTACAAACCAGACAGTACATCTTCGTTTAAGAGAGAGCATGAGTAGCCCCCTGAAAAGACCAGTTTAGAATTAAATCAGCAGATGAGTGCTTCAGGAATTTACAAATAGGATATCGAAGGGATTTCAGACATTTTTATTAATGACAGATGATCAAAACCAAAGCATTTTTTATCCTACCATCAACTCCTATCACCATCTCTAAAAAGTCAACATTTTGATCAGGACATGAAGTATCAGGAATACCAAGAGATGGCCTTTGAACCGCTGTACACCTGGCAAATCCTGGTTAACTGTGCACCTGCAGAGACACATGTACCCATGGCAGTAGCTACACTGATGGCATTTCAGAACCCTTACCCTGTGCAGGGTGTGCAGCCAGGGGTGTTATCTGCAGTGGCTTTACAGCAAAGCCAGTGGCCATTGAGATAGGCTGAGGGATGGTAGACTGTGAGCCGCTTCTTGTTGCACTGGCTAACTTTGGTGAGGATATCAATCCAGTCCTTGGCCTCCACACAATTATTTGCTTGGATATACAGGACTCTCCTTTCAGGCTGGATCACCTGGAACATCTGCAAATAAACCACAGAATAAAGCACCAGAATGAGTCAGTGAGCTTAAGACTAGACTCAGAGTGAAGATTTTTTGCAGGAAAAACACAGCATACTAAAAGAATGGACCAATAAATGCATTTCAACACAAAACCAAGCAGCTAATGTGCCCTTAAAAGAACAAGACCTTTCACTTGGTACAAGGAGTAAGATACCATTCCTGTAGGAGATGATTTACAAATAGCTAATATCAACTTGCTGCTTGGGTCTCAACAAGATTTGTTGTCAGCCTCAGGGAAGCAATCTTAGTAATGTTGCAACTCCAAGTTTTGGAAGGCTGACAGAGGAGCCCAGTGCTGGCCTGAAAGGAAATGCTCATCAGCAGGAGGCAGAAAAGAGAAAAACAAGAGTTTGGATCCAGCCTTAGTGACAGCTTTGCTTTAATACTGCCACTTCTCAACTCCTTTTAGTACCTGTTTCAGCATGACAGTTGCCTTTTAGTAACTTCCATGCTTCTGCACCCAACCTACAGCTGCTATTAGAAGATCACAGAAATATTGTTTCTCTTTGATTGACATCAGGTGGTTTAAATAATTACACATTAATTCTGTGTTACAGCCCGACAGCTGAAAATCTAAACCAAATCTCTCCTGCCTTCAAAACAGCTTGTGACCTAAAAGGGCATTTATTTTCCTTCCATTGAAGAAGGAAACTTTTGATGCACAGCCTGATTGCTTGATTACACTGATCATGCAAAGAAGATTACTAACCTCAAGTTAGTGATCCTAGCTGCAAATTTTGGAAAGGTAAATTTCCTTGATTTCCTCTAGCTTCTGCAAATACTTAATTTTAATGCATTTTCTTTTCTCTTTCAGGTATGCCTAAATTATCTTTCTCCCCTCTACTTCTTCATTTGATTATTCAAATCATTAGACATTGCCCATATCATATGGAATACAATTTTCAAAACAGACGGTTTCATTGTGCTGTTTTAAAATGAAAACCAGAGAGGTACACACCCCACACACACACACTCCCACAAAAAAAGCCCAACAAAAAACATACAAACAACCCAAAAATCAACAACAAACCAGACCCAACAAAACTGAAATTCGCCTTTGTCACATAGACCTGAAATATTGGTTTGAATTCTGCACCTAGCTGGTTGGGAGAATGTTGCAGACTGGAACCAAGTACAGTCCTTTCTTCCTTGGTGACACTTAGATGTGCATCATTCCAAATAGCAAAAGGAAAACTCAAACAACCATTTCCCTGGATTTAGTATCCCTACTGGTATCAGACAATAACTAGAAAGGCACAATGCACCATGGCAGTGTAGGAGCTGCTTGGTGTGATCAGTCCAACAGTGCCAACTACAAGCCAAAGAGTCCTTTCAATAAAACTCTTCATGGTATAACTGGCCATTTGAGTTTGGGAAACAGGTATGGAAGGAAGAAAAAGGAAAACAGGAGCATGCAGTTCAACACTATTAACACAGGGCTATAGGGAAAAGATGTCCTGCTGGGGGTAAATGGAGCCTCCTGCATTGCAACAAAGGAATGGATTTTAGGAGTAAAGCCTTGTGTAAGGAGATACCAACCAAAGTGATACAACATATGGCAACTGAGGAGCCCACAACTAAGCCAAGAATTTCAACTGGCTGCAAGACCTTTATACTACCAAAACCACCAGCTGCCTCTCAAACAACATAGAAGACCCAAACAGTACTTAAAGCCACCTCACATTCCCCAAACTGTGCTAAAGGAACAATGAAGGCTACTGGCCTTACTGTCAGACAGGTAAATTTAACATGAGTGAGAAAGACACACTTGGTGCAATTCAGAGAGAGTACAATACATTTATACAAAATGTGAATTTTTATCACACAAGCACCCACAGGGGAATATCCATTGCAAATACGTCTGCTGTGGTGTTCTGAGAATTCTGATCTTGCTGCAGTAATCTATTTATGTATGGCAAGAAAAATAGGAATATATTAACACAAGAAGGTGGTAATGGTATTTTCTACTGTTTATGGAAAGACTGAATCTTACTTTCTGGAATGGATGTGGTCACCTTGATATTTCAGGTAGTACTGAATTTAAGCAACCAAAATAGCACAGGGTTTTTGATGTGAACGATAAAGGTATATTTTTCCAATAATGAATCTTTACAATAGACATATTTTGGATGCTTAGTCTAGCTCAGTAGACTCAGCATAAGTTACAGAATTATTGCTCACTCCTCTCTACAGACAGTGAGTTTTATCTCAACTGTGTGGCTGCTTTTAATTCAATCAAGTTTGCAGAGTAGAGTTGGCAACAGTTCATCACATGTTACAGCTGCCTTCTGATAGCCTGAATTATTTTGCACCTTGTTTGGTTTTTGCCTGTGTAGTAGAGTTATAAACATCAGAGAAAATTATAGTACAATTGTGTTCTAGAAGCAGATGGAACTGAAACTTACTCCATGTTTTATCAGAGAAAGATGCTACCAAAATAATACCTAAAATTAGGAAATACTGAAGAACCTAGAATTGTATTTCACTTTTAACAAAGAGCTGTTTGAGGAACTTAACACCTAGGGCAGGATTGAGCACTGCCCTGCACGGTGCTCCCAAGCAGTGTAGATGGCAGGAAAAACTTAAAGGCAGGAAGAGATAAAAGTTACAACCATTTATGTGTATAAATAAGATTATAGTAGATGCATATTCAGAACTGGAAAAAAGCCTGACCTCTTTTTTTGTTTAATTTTCAACACAATTTTTAAAGGACTGGACTCAGCTTTACAGGCAAAGGTGCATGAAAAAGGTGTATTGTTGGTGTATGCCAACATCACCCAAGCTGATCAAGTCTGTTCCTACACAACACAGAAGTTGGCAGTAGTGCTCCATGCCAGAGAAATACAGCTGTATTTTATTCCTTAATGTGGCAATCAAAATGGTAAACCATACTAGCCCAGCACAGATGATGTTTTGGTACATAACCTAACCCAAATTAAATATAAACACACAAATCCATATATATGTACTTTCATGAACCAATAAAGAAACTTAATAGCTAATAAAGAAGCTGTGATCCTTCGGAGTTATAAGCAGTGAGTTCCTTCCCACCAGAGAGTCCTGGCAGAAAGGGCAGGGACTCGATCATCTTACCTGTGCGTGACCTTACAGAGCTGACAGCTGATCAGCAGTGCTCAGTACTGAGTGTGCTGCAGATCACGAAACCCAAAGACTGCTGACTGGGCTGCTAAGAATCTGAATGGGTTGTACTTTTGGAAACTCCTGCTACTATATACAGAACAAGCAGCTGTGGTTGTACATCTTTCAATAGAAATCCAATCCAGGTTACAAAAGGGAAAAAGGCGATTAGGCTGGTGGATCTGGAGCAGTCTAACAAATACATTAATGAAGATGACCTACTTACATTTTTCATTTTAAAGGATTCCTCCTCTAGTCTTTCCACTGCCAGAATATTTTCAATTGGAATGCTACACAGAGGGTGATCACCTGCAGAACACACAGATAATGAGCCACTTACTCTCAACTCATCTCCACCTTTTGCCCTCTTTCTAAGGGCTGATTCAGTTTCTTTGAAGACCATTTTGACTGCATAAGAAAAGAGGGAAAATCTTTCACACTGCAGGGATTTGCTAGCATGGTCCTTAAGTATTACCTTAAGTACATTTCTGTTTTCAGCTGCAGTACCTTACACTAGTCAACCTCTTAGAAACTGATTACTGCAGCAGGACACAGTATATTTACTGCAAAGGTGACAATGAAATAAATCATTCCTGTCAGCTGAACTGAACTAGCAGTGACGCAAGATCTCAAAGCTAAGTGTGAAATAATGACTGGCATGATCTGAACATACTTCCTTATTTTTCTTCCTCCCTATGTACTTAACATGATGGAAGGAAGTGGTATTTGTTGTGTACTACTGAACAGACAGGAACAATTTAAAAAAGCAAAAATCCTTGCTATTAGGCAACACTAAGTGAACACATTTTGAAAGTTCAAAGATTGCAGGTGAATCCCTGTCTACTGCATCCTGTTGTGCCAATGCTACAGAATTTATGAGCACATGCTGAGATGCATTTGAGAATGCTCAATACAAACCCAAATTCCAGCTTGAGGTTTGTAAGTTTTGTTTCCTAGGACAATATAGGTAACTATGAAACCTACAGATGATGTTAATAACTGATATTAGACAAATATTATCAAATACTTTGCTAACTTACAGGGTGTTGTGCTATCCAAGAAGCTTCTCTAACTGTCAACACAGACACTAAAAAAAGAGCAAGAACATACAGGCTGACAGACATGCCTAAACTGTGCCTTCTACAGTTACAGTTCTAGATCTCGGTCTTCTACTCCTACACAATCCTTATGTTTAATCTTTGCTTCAATGTATCAAAACAAGACTGGCAAACCTTTGTTACCTTTGCTTTTCTGATAGGTAAACTCATGGTTTGTCAGGCGAAACCATCTCTTCTTGAAGTTTTTCATTCCAAATCGTTTTCTTCCTTGGGCTCTCTTGATCATGAACCTAGTAAACAGGGCAGAAATTGTTACAATACGTGCTTATATATGTAGATTTATACATATATGTATATACATACAGATATATGCACTTGCAAAGCTTTAGAAGGGGACACAGTCTTTTCTAATTATTGAGGTCTGTTCTTGGCAAGGAAAAGTGTCGCATTTGGATAGGTTTAGTGCGTCTATTAGTCAGGTCAGTCCTTTTTCCAGATCTAGGTGAGGGGCAAGACATGTAACTTGACTTGTAGTTAGTTAACTGAGCTGCAGTTTGTGCCCTTTCTGCAGTCACAAATCCAGCTAAATGGTTTCCTAGTACAGCAGAAAAAAGGCAGAACATGGTTAGTACTGCTCTGCTAAGCTCAACTTGTTGACTCTATAAGCTATTTATTTATTTTTTTAAGCTGTGAGAAAGCTCAAAATGTTTAGACTATGTTTAATAATTAAAAGGCAGGTGTAAAGCCTCTGGAGTACAGGGACTACACCTTCACATGCTTTAATCACTGTCAAGCTCTAGAAACAAAATCAGGATGTTCCACAGCCTCATTTGCAATTGCACATAGATACTGCAGTTGAAATGCAATTTCAGTAATGTACAAAGTGATCTCAAGGCTGGAAGGTAGAGCACCCCCACCCCTTTTTTAGAAGATTAGGGGTGTTTATTTTGTGAGTTGTCAGTTTTAATTAATTTCAAACTTGAATGAGTTTATTATGAAATTAGTTTACTGGGAAACTGTGATGCATCCACCACTTTCCTAAACACTAAATCAATCCAAAAGCTTCATTGTGACTTTGGTGACTTCATACTGCTCAGCATCGCTTCTGTTAGATAAAAATTTGTGTGCATTTGAAGTAGAGAGTTGATAATAGCTATTCTACGCATTACATTAACTGTTGTGCCAAATACAGAACTGTATAACAGAGTGGGTAAAAAACTACTTGCTACAGAGTTGTTTTTATAAAGTAGGAAGGCACTATACAGCACAAAGAGCACACAGAGAGAACAGCGAATGACCTGGTTTAAGATTTTTTCAATAGCAGAGCTAAAATGCTCAGATCAGCTAATACTGTTATTTTGCTTCTGGGACCTTCAGTCACAAATAACTACAATACATCTGACCAAACCACAGGTCTGTTTAAAGCTCAAACAGAAACCCAAGTTCCTTCAAAATTTAACTATTTTGTAACCAGCTGGACTGGTGCCTGCTGCTCATTCCAAGCTGTGTGGGCAAAAGCTAACAAATACAGCAGCAGAATTTTTTTTTTTTTAATGGTTATAGTTACACATCTCTCATTCTTAAAATCGTCAGACAGTTACTACTGTCTTGGTCCTTATTCTTGGAATACTTGAGAAATATTTAATAACACCATGTGATTCAGGCCATCACCAGTCCCATTGGCAGTAGACCTCATAATTCCAGGTTAAGGCAAATTTCAAAGGAAGAACTGGTACCCTTGGGCAGGACAACGTGCTCTTCAAATTAGTTTCTAGTCCTTCTCATGCCAACACTTAAAGGTGACTTAAAATTTCAAACTACTACAGAACCTCACCTCTTTGAAAAATGCAAACTCCATATGGCAGAGCTAAGAGCACATTTCTAATTAAATAGCCAAGAGAAAAATGTGCTTTTGTTTTCCAGAGGTAGGTGACTAGCATTCAAAGTCACAGAAGTTATAAGGTCAACTTCTTTGTTTCTAGCAATTGCAAAATGTATGAGAAGTCAGAGCAAATAGAAGCACAAAGGGAGAAAAAGGCCTAGATTAAACCCATTTCAGTACAAGGTGGTCAGAGATACAGTTTCTTCTCATGCTTATGGTAGACCTGAATCTGGACCTGCCTTCGCTTTGCTTGGAAGTATTGATATGCCCTTTTCAACTAAAAAAAAAAAAAAAAAAAAAAAAGTTCTACTTTTCATTCTCTTCCTTTTGGAAAGAACGAAGCAGGCAGCTATTAAGTAGTGATGGCATGATTGATGTCAGCAAATCCAAGTGCCAATGACTAATCTTTTCATTCAAAAGTACTTATGCTATAGCTTTCCGTTTGATACTCTTGACAGAGGAAAAGGTAGATTAAAAACACAAAAGCAAGCAAAAATACTGCAAAGGCAAATAGAAACTCCACTAAACAGCCAATCAGTCTGGAGAAGAATCAAATCAAAGGCTGTGAAAAATCCACAACAGAACATGGCAATAGTGCAAAATGTAAAAAAAAAAAAAAAGACTGCTAAAGGCCACTTCTTAACCTTGGGAATAATTTACATAAATACTGCTTAAGAAGTGCCTAGAAAATGTATGGTCTCTTCCTCAGTTTCACTAAGTTCTTCAGGACCATACAGTGTTTCTTGGTGCCCTGCCTACTGATAGAAATCTTTTATTCTCTATTTACAGCAGGTTTTGTTTCAAGGAAAATAAAACAAAAGGTCAACATCAAGAAATGGGTAACTAAATGTTCTCTGCTGGGTCTAAACAGGCATTTCAGGATGGTTAAACCGTGTACTTCCTCCCCGAAGTTAAGTCAGACAAATCTACTGCTGCGAAGGACATGCTGTCAGCCAGTAGCTACAGCAAAGCAGCAACTGCCTCTACCATCTTACCTGCATGAACTATTACCATCAACTTTCTTTACTGTTAGTTTAAGAGTCCTTACAACAGCAGCCACAGGCCGAGCAAGAAAAGACAGAAAAAAATCAGACAGGAGCAAAAGAAAGAGGCAGAAGAAATGTTTTACAGTTAGAGGGTAAATGTTACAAACTATAAATTTACTTTGAAAACCAAAAGGATGATAAATGTACGGAATTAAAACAGACAAAATTGTTTCAAAGGACAGATGTTTATCAGAGAAGTGAACTGTCAAGGTTAAATAGAAGAGGTAGTCATGTTTTCACTGAAAATGTAGTTTTTGCATTACTTAAAATGGCCATGAAGGCTTACTTTCAAACAGTATTTAAGCTTACTGAGCTCTGACAAATTTGGATTTTTTTACTTTCTTCCTCCCAGCTCAAAGAAGGTGATTCTACAGTGCACTTAGATGATCTTGACAACCCAGTTTTGTAACAAAAAATATCAACAATTGGTATCTGAAACTACCACAGCATATGGAACATACTTCCCAAAAAAGGAAAGGTACTAAAACTATAAACTGTTCCAAGTGCATGTCAAATTTTCCTCAAAATGGCCATGATAATAGTTAGCATATGTATCTCACAGAGCAGACAAAGCAAATTCCGTTTGCAGGCTTTGCTCTCATTAAATTATTCAGTATCTGTCTTCACAGTCTTCCACTGTCTTCACAGTGGAATTTTACAACTTTTACTCACTGGAGTTCAGTAAAAAGACCCCAGCTTGATTTTAATATAATGCTAATCTAAGTTTACACTGCCTTAGCTAACAAAGTTCTACAGGCTTCTCTTTCCTCCACTTATTTCAAAACACATTTACATTAAGATGTTTAAATCTAATGAAAATATGTTCAAACCAGCTATATCAACCACAGAGAGTAGAAATTGCAACACAAGAATTTTCCTACATTCTTCTCTGATTGCATGAATGGAAGAGGGGTGGCAGAAAAAGAGATGGCTGCCTTAGAATGGTAGCAAGCACACAAGTAGATTGTTTTGTTGCACATGCATACTTACCCTTCTTTAAGCAATATAGGTTGCTCTATGCTCTTGTGATCCCTTCTTCCTGAAGATGAAATTAGATCTAGAAACTAAAAGGTGAACAAAAAGCAGATATAAAAATGACAGGACCACACTACCCAAATTAAAATCTTTCAACATTTGCATAGCACAGAGCTATGAGAGTATTTGTAGAAGTAGTTAAACAGAAGGTAATGGCAGAAGCTTGAGGAATTTGGGAGGTTTCCTGGGTTGTAATCTAAAAATAGCACAAATACTCTTAAGCAGTAGAACTTCAGATGCCCTTTACTTCTTGTGCTTCTCCTTTGTTATATGGATCTTTCACTTCTTTTTGGACGAAGCAATTTTCGTCACAGATCTGCAGCATTCTACAAGGTACACACATCACAAAAGCTCTAAGCAGCAGCTTGCTAATTCAACCTAATTGTTAATCAGAAATAGATGCAAAGAAACTTTACTATTGACATGTGTATAATTTGATGAAGTTTCTTGAATATTAGTTATCAGGAGTCTGCTTTCCTCAACACAGTTCCTGTTTTGCCACCAGCATGTACAGCTTTCTAGGATTCAACTTCAAAAGCACAGCAAGATTTTTAGAACCCTCACATGCATTACTCACATTTTTTACTGCATCTGCATATTTCTGTTCATTGAAATAGTCATAAAATGTAGCCATGTAAGATTCCTTGAAACTGGCCTGAAATACAAAGCCAAAACCACGCATATCATCATACAATCTATACAGAAAATATTATTGTTAATAGCTGTAGGTCAGGAGGAAAGCCACTGCAGACAGACATGGGTTTTTACTGGCCAGAAGTAAAATAAGTGAATAAAATAAGCTACTTTCATGTTATACAACACACATTCAGTAGTACCAAACTTATTTCAGAGAGGCAGCAGAATGCATTTCAGTTACTACAGTTAATAATGCATTCTTCAAGTGCTTCAAAATTCTGCTCTGGCTTTACACTTTCCTCCTGACAAGAAGTGTAAGAAAAAGAATTATACTGTCTTGAAGGATTCATAGTCACCCACAGTTGCCTGTGTGAATCCTAACAAGATCCCAACCACCTCAAATTACCACCAGCTAAATCAGTGCAGGGCCTTAGGTATCCTTATTTCAATCAAACATCCAGAGTACGGGCATCTAGCTCTAATCTCACCACTGACAGAAAACTGAACTGGTATGAGAAGGAAAGCATAGCCCTTCCCCTTACTGAGTGATTTTTTTCAGCTGAGTTTTAAAATGCTGAAACAAGTTACAAAGTCCTGTAGAGCTGCTAATCATATATCACAGATGAGAACCTCACAGGTTCTCCTGATCATTGTCTTTCTTCCAAAGGAAGGAAAGAAGAGTTCTGAGATAGACTTCTAGATTGGTCACACGATTTTGCTTTACTGGAATCTAGTTCAGATTAAGACAGATTTATTTTTCCTCTAAATATGAGAGGCTTATAATCAAAGCAAACATAACCAGTTCTGCATGAGCCTAGTGTAACTCAAGCATTTTAAAGGCTTAATTACAATTAATGATAAAAGATTAAAAACTTCAGTTTCCTAAATTAAGCCATTAAATGAAAAGAGCATACTTACAGATTTAGATTTTGATAAGCTGCCTAGTGTTTGAATGGTTTTAGAGATAAGTGTCAAAGTTCGAGAAGTCTGAGGATCCTAGGAAGGAGAACAATATTATACGGACAAGCTATTTAAAACAATGATTAGAGGAAGGTAAACTGTATTTCTTCTTTCTTATTTAACTTGCAGAAGAGTACTAAAAAATTAGAAAAGACCCCAATAAAGCACTGCAGGAAAAAGTTGCTCTTATATTAAAAGGTTTTTGGCTCATATACCATCATGCTCCATAGCTACCCTACTGACCTTCAGAGATCCAAAGGCAATCACTAGCAAAACAAAAACAAGGCTGTCCACATCTCCCCACTCCCAATAAGAACAACTACTAGAAGCCTGACGTACATTGTTTAACATCCAAAATATTTCCAACATTACTGCCAATCCATCCAGCATTAATGTGATGCAGCAAGAATGAAGCAATGACCCTTTTTTCTACAGCAGTTTAGACCATCTATCATGTTTGTCCTTAAATTTCATTCTTCTTCCAGCATCTCCCAGGTTCTTCACATACACAGTCATTCAACATGTGCTTCATAGCCAATACAGCTATAATAGATCTTTTAACTAACAAGGGTACTTTTCCTACAGGCTATTAAAAGGATTCGAGAAAGCATCTCGATAGACAGTCTGTGGTGACAGAACCACAAACACAGCTAGAAAAAAACTGATACAGTACTTACTGGATGGTGTGGTGTAAGCTGAAAGAGGTTTGGAGAGAGAATGGCAGGAGCAAAGAACCTCAGGAAAATAAAGCTGCTGACAGCTGTGTACCTTACATCTAGGTCACCTATTAAAAAAAAACCACAAAAACACCTCTAACTCAGCATTTCAATAATCCTTCCTGAAAAGCCTCATGAAATTATCAGAGCCTTGAGAGAGCTAACTCAAGCATGTGCTGGATAATGTATGTATTTGTGAGTTACAGGATTAACTGATGATAGAGGATTTGGAGCCAGTGATCAGCTAGCCTAACCAAAGAAAATGTCAATGAAAGCCTCTATAAAAAATAAGCAGGTTCACAACATAAGCTGCAAGAACACCATTCACTTTTCTACCACACAGGGAATTTCACAGACATCTGCTATTCCATATATGCACTGAAGTATGATGAATAATTTACATAGTTTATGAAGCACAGAGGCCAAGTCTCAGTTACCTACTTACAGCCCTGGGCACAAGGGTTGTACAGACTCCTAATGTATCCAGTTGGCAGTTACAGAAAATACATTTTACTTATTTATTTAAACATAAAATAAAGAGCATGACAGCACAGTCACTCGTTTTCTGCTTGGGCTTGCCTACTCCAAAGTGACTGTTAAAAAGCTGAACTCGTATTACTCTCTCTAAAACTTCCCTGCTGTAATCTGCTTCCCTTCATGAAAATAGGTAGCTTGGTTGTTTTGCTTAATTCTGGTTTTACATTGCCCACTTACTCTCACAGAGTCAAAACAACAAAGAGAGACTGGAAAGAACTGTCTCTTGACAGCCAGAAAATCTTCACAGCAGTGAACGTGAAACCTCCTAGAGCAGTGAGGTTTCAGTAACTCCAATTTATAGAGTGGCTTTTATTACAGATTGACATATAAGCAGAAAACAATCCCACTGCAAAGAATCTGCAGAATGAGCCATTACAAAATCCTGAACATTTGAAAATTGAGTATGCTTTTCAAATACTGAACCCATAAAAGATCATCATAATGATCCTTTTAAATGCTGTTTTCTTTTGAAAGACGTTTAACAAAAACTCCAGCCATCATCAAAAAATATGTTCCTTTGTAGAATGAATAATTGATGAGAAAACAGTATTAACATACTGCAAATATTATTTTAAATAAGCTGCTGTTCAATTACTAAATCCAACAGAGATCATGCAGACTGCTGGACTACACCTATATTTAAAAGCTATCACTTATATAAAATAAAGCAATATATATAAGCTCACCTTGAAAACGTTTGGCAGCTGATTCTCTCAGTGAAAAGAAAATATCGCACATCACTGTAGGGCAGCTTACACCAGATTTTGTAATTACAGTAAAAATACGATCAACATATTGCCTCAGATTTTCCTGAAAAAAATGCAAAGATTATGACAAAATTAGTATAATTTTCTGCTGTGGAAAGTGGCACTATTCCTGATTTTATTCATAGTGGCATCATTAAAAGGTTCCCACTTCCAACATTATGCACTTGAAAAACAAACTCTCACTCAATTATACTGTTTGGGAAATGCACATATTCAAGAAGAGTAAAAATATCATTCCTATCAAACCAAACATTAAATGGTACAGCCATATGGCAATTCATTCCTTCTTCTAGCACTGATTATTGCATCATCAGCAGAATCACAGAATCATTAAAAAACTGGGAAAAAACTCTCAGATCGACTCCTACAGTTAACCCAGCACTGCCAAGCCTACCACTAAACCACGTCCCCATGTGCCACAACCACAGGCCTCCTGTACATTTCTAGGGATAAAGATTCTACCACTTCCCTTGGACAGCCTATTCCAGTGCCTGACCACCCTTAAGAAATTTTCCCCCAATATGCAGTTTCAGCCTCCCTTGATGCCAACTTGAGGTCTTTTCCTCTCATTCTGTCACTTAGTGGGAGAAGAGGCCACCTTGCTGCAGCCTCTTTATAGCTGAAGAGAGGGAGGTCTCCCCTGGGCCTCCTTTTCTCCAGGTTAACCACAGGCTAAGTAATCCTTGTCCTCAGGGTAGCAGGAGAAGTCATTATTTTCTACAGGTATTGCATTTATAGCATAATGTAAAGCCGTTACGAAATAATCATAAGGGTGGTGTTAAGAAAGCTTACAGTGTATTCTAATGAATGACAAAATTATTTGCAAGATCAAACATCTGAGGACCTCAGTTAAACTTGATGGCATAAACAGAGACTGTGTACAAAATCTAATGCATACCCTGTTATTTTCCAGGTTTTCACCGTCTTTTAATTTCACAGGATCAATTTCACAAGGTTTATGGACCTGGCAGATCTAGGAAAAAAATATAGTGAACAATTGATATATGAATTTATCTACAAGTACAAAAAGCTTTGTAAAAAGCATAATCTGTTAGCTTTTGAGATGAGAGGTAAAAGGCAAAAGCCAACTTTATAAACAGTATCTTTTTTCTTTTAACAGCAAAGGTAAATTATGCGTGATCTTAATTTTTTTCCAAAAAGTAGCATTAATTCATTCTATTGTTTCCTTAACTGAAATGCAGAACTGTTCTTTAGACTCTCTCAAGCAAGGCTGCTCAAAAAAAGTCCTATTTTTCCAAAACAGTCAACTTTGAAAGTATATCCATGTTCTTTAAAACTTGACATTTTCTGATGAAACATTAAGACAAGAACAGCTAAAAAAATTGTCAAATCATTTAAAAGGAAGTCTGTGGTCTGAAAGTATTGCCCAATTACAGCACTAAAATATCCACACCCACAATTCTGGACTGGATAGATAATAAACCACTGTTCCAATATGTGCATCACATGCACAGTTATCTAAGAATAACTGTATCCTTTTATACCCACTGGATGAAATACATTACTTACAGCTTCACAACAGCTTTCTATTGTATATACTATTTATTAATTCCTCAGAAACAATATATGCTAGTCTTTATAAAACAGAGTAATGTGGTTTAATAAATAGAAATTTTCCTTTTCCTTTAATGCAATCCAACTGTTTCTGAAGTGGGCGACTCAGCTGTGGCTAACCTAACACACAGGATTTAATGTAGAAACAAGCTATTAATAGCTATTAAGCATTATTTGCACAAAGTGTTCTTAAAATGAGAAGTAATAAACAGTATTTGTTCCCTGAAGGCCTTTACAACATTTTACCAAAGAAACAGTCTGAACTGTTCTTACCTCATCTATAATTGGCTTTAGTGTAACTTGCAGATAATGCATCCCTGCCAGTTTCATTGTTTCATCAATGCATTTGGAAGTTAACGAGTTTCCTCTGAAAATGGTGTTTGGATCTCTGGAAGACAACAATTTTATGTAATATAGTCTCTGCAATGAACTGCTAATACATGGAAATAAAAGCAGCAGGGAAAGGTGACAGAATCCTGGGCTTAGATACACAAGCAAAACCTCCCTTTGACACCAGCCTGCCATTAAATGCAGTCATGCAGCATTTAGTGCACTTCCAGGGTATAACAGAAAAGCAGGAGCCTTGGAAAATCCATAGGGACTACAGCTCTTCATTGTATTAGCATCGTGTGCTCAGTGCACTATCCAAATACACAGTGACACACAGGCTCAAATCAAAGAGGTCTACAGCACAAATGTGGGAAACACATCTGTTTTCACACGCTGCTGATCAGTGCTAATTTGAATAAGAGAAAGAGGCAACGATTTTAGTCTCACAACTACACTGGACATTGCACAAGACCTACTACTTGCACCCACAAAATAAGTAGTTGCGAGCTGGGAGGAAGTGGCTCCAATGGCACAGCTATAATTTCTAAAGGACTTACAGCATTGCTCTGTGATAACACAGTGCAGACCCCAGTTCAGCCCTGACAACTGTGTGGCAAGGTGGCACCTTGGAAATGCTCAGGTTTTTCTAAAAATCTCATGCACAGAGCTCATCTTGTACAAGACATACAGCCTCCGTGACTGACAAAGCTTCAGCCAGCTGCTCTATCACGTACCTGTACCTCCCTGCTTAGCAATTTCCTTTATGTAAATAGGCACATAACCAATGATCTCATCTACAATTCGTACAATCAAAACCTGTGCTTAGTGACAGCGGATCAAACCTGGATTTGAAGTAATTTTCTTGTTCATATATACTCTCATATCTTTTATGGTTTTTACAGCTTGCTATGGTTGTACTCATTTACAAACAGTGAGTAACAAGATCAATTACTTTGCTGGATTCATCATTTTGTTTCACAAAATAAAGTAAGCTCACTACCTGTTACAGATGCCAGAAAGCCCTGAAAACAAACACCATCTTTGCTGCTTTATCAGAGGAACATGACTTGACTAGGGATCAGCAAGTTTCCTTATGCTACAGCAACCGTTCTGTTTCAGCCAACCTGCAGCTCAGAAAAAATACACCTACCTACAGGAAGGAAAACACTTGATCCCTCAGACACTCTGAAAAGATCCAACCCACAGAAAGACTTTATTTCATACTAAGGAAGTTTACAGTCAGTATCTGTCATTCCCCTTCACTCCCAATTGTCTCTTTTACTGTTAGTCAAGAGCATGACTACACAGGCACAAGGACTGCGGCAATAAATGTTCTTTAGGACCTGCTTGGAATGAATACTTACACTATTTAACTATCAGCCCACCACTAAGTCAAACAAGGAACTCAAAAGAAGTGAATGAAAAAAGCCAGCTTCATTTTCTGCCATCCCATGCCAAATTCAATCCTATCCTTAATCCTTCGCCCCCTAACTGGGATGATGAGACACACAGCTTGCTTTAAATATTCATGATTAGGAAGAAGCTTGCTTGTTGTTTTGAACAAATTCAACACTTACTCAGCACTAAATGATTTATTAGCACACAATAAAGCTGAAATGATTTCATATGAACAGCTGAAGGTAACGTAGAATTTCAGTTATCATATATACTCAAGACTGAGTAAAAATCTCTGCCTCTCGCATGTTAGAATAGTCTTGCAAATCATTTTCACAACACATGATGGGAACTCCTCCTGAAGGTCAAATTAATCAGATCTTGAGAGCAGTGAAAGAATTTAGAAAGTACTCTGCCACACAGCAAGGAAGAACCCCAACATTTTCTCCTGAAATTGCGTATTTCTAGAAACTGAGTGGAGGATTCTGGCGCTAGCAATGCAGTTTAGGTATTTTTGATAGCAGTTTGTCTTTTGGTACTTACTGAGTTCTCTTCACTTCAGCATTCGCAATGGCACTTATGAAAGGCACAATTCTGCCATAGTGTAAGAAAAGCCTGACAAGAGGTATGGCCGCTTCCTGTTTTTCTCTGCAAACTTCACCCAAAATATGTGCAGCTGATGCTGAAACAGGCTGAATAGTGAAAATAAAAACTTTGAGAAATCCTTCTAGAACAACCATTCTTTCTATTCCCATTAGCTTCTTAATGCAGAACCCCCGCCACAATAGTTGCAATGGCCAGTTACCCAAATGTCTGTATATAACATGGGTGGATGTTACATCCCAGTTTCTGTAGGCTGTAAGTTCTGGTCACAAGAGGGCAGCAATTTAAAAACTATTGCAGTACAGCCTCTCTTTATCCCCCACATTTTTAATGGCTGTCTTTTCAGTAAATGTCACTTGCCTGGGAAGCAAGTGAAGAGAAAGAACTCTATCTAACCCTTTGCAATTTCAAGTCCCAGTGAGTACAGAACTCAGTTTTTTACTGAAAAAGAAAAGCACCATTACAACTGTAAAAAGTATACATAAGGGCACGCATGGTCCAAATCTCTGATGTTTCAGCATTAGTTCTTGGTTTGGGTTTCTCTCAATTATGTTAACAAACCTGTTCCTGTCCAGTAAAGGAAAACAATTGAATATGTATCAAATTGCAAGGATTGAAAACAAGCACAAGGGATATGTAGAGCTTGAAAAAGCTCTGAGGTCTGAAAAGGAAGAGCTGACCTCTCTGGTAATTACACAACTGTGGTGCCAGGAAGATAGTGACAAATATTCAGAGACCCCTGTGACAATGATCTGCAAGTAAACAACAAACAATACAAGCAAATTACCTCAACATCTGCAGATTTTAGCAGGACGTCTCTCAGCGGACTGTAATAGTCTGAGGAAAAAACATGGTCCTCAGTGTAAACCACATTTAACCTTAAGGAACCAAGGTCATCAGGTTTCAATGACTTGTTACCGTTATCTCTGGGCTGCAGAAAATACCTGAAATGCAAAAAATAGGACAGAAACTTAGTGCTGAAACACAAGATTTTCTCAGGCTATACATGAGCATAGAGAAATTGTACAGATACACAGTATTTATATAATGTATCAAACTCTTAAGAGTTCTGAATCAAACTTCTTAATTATGTTTGACGTCTGTTTTGCACCAACTGTAACATGGGTAGTTCTGAACATAAAGATTTATGTAGATATGATTAAAAACCCACACACTAAAACCATCGCAGTGCTGATGAACTGAAGTAAATAATATAAAAACAACATACTAGAACTCCCACATGCTACAGAGAGGCAGACTGAAACCTCTAATCACATTATCAAAACTTCTTTTTACACTTACTAAGTTTACTTTGGCTTGCTGACAAAAAAGATACAAATTAAATCCATTTAAACTTTATCACATAGCAGTAATTACTCTTAATTCTTCAGAGCAGATGTATGTTTCTACTTAGTCTCCAAAAAACAAAAAAAAATCTGAAATACCATGCTTCATAAGAACTAGACTGTCGGAGAAATTTCAAAGGGAGTCTCAGTTCTCCTAGAAACTCATCACCAAACTTCAAGTTACTGGCATTCCAAAGATCAACCCTGTAATAGAAACAAATAATTTAAAATACTATTAAAAAAATTAAAATTATAATAATAATAATAGAAAAAAACCCACAACATTTTTTCCGAATTTTTAGGGGTTTTTCCCCTCAAGTCTACGAGTTAGAAAGACTTGAAACTGTACAGCAATGGCTTCCAAATAGTAGAGATAACCTTACCTTAGATTTCTGAAGCCTTACAATTCACCCCCATAAAACATTTGCAAAAAATACCATTCAGATTAACTTTTTCTCATCATCATCAGTTTCCACTGTCCATATTGATAAAGAGTCAGACAGCTCTCTAGTTACCCCAGATAATGGAAAAATACAGGTAAAATGGACACCAGGGGAAAAAGCACAAAGTTATTTAAAGACTACATATTGTCAGTCCCTGTCTAATTTGGGATTACTAACAGCTAAGTGGCAGAGCTTTACAGAATTAGATCTACACAATTTTTCCCCGTTTCTAGCTCCTAGGAAGACTCCTGTGTCAAGCATACATATTTGTGGCACCCAAACTAGTTCTGTAGAGATATTCAAAGCCATAGGATATAGTTCTACCATTCTGTAGAATCTGAGTATTGACTGAAGCTTACACCAATTTCCCCACTTGGTCCCTCACATTTGGGAAGTTCTGGTATCTATCTGTAGATGATCCTTTCTTCCCTTTCATATGCTCTTCAACATCTGGATGGAAAACAACTGCACTGAGATTCAAAGCAGGAGCACTGGTGTCCAACCCAGCATGTAGGTAAGCACTACCATAACCTTGAGGCAAGGATTTCAAACTCCAGGGTGTTTGTTTCTGTTAGTATTTTAAGACTTTCTCTAAGAGCTATTTTTATTAAAAAAAAAAAAAATCAGCTGACTATTTTGCAGCTAAGTGACAACTTGAATATGCCTTAAACGTTTTTTGGGAAAAACGGTATGTGGAAAGAAATACAGATTTTCAACTAATTTTTAGAAGAGCAACTTTAACTTAGATAGGGTGCAAAGCCATCCAGTTGTGGACATATTTACACAACCGTCCTGGTATCAAGCAAGTCACAGTAGACTAGCCAAGGAACAGATGTTGAAAGTCCTGTTAAAGGTTCATCCTATCTTACGCAAGCACAGAATACATTACTTTTAAATCCTCTGAGCCTTGCATCTCTCAAAATTGTCTCCTCCATCAGCTGTCATACACTAGACACACCATGGCTCGCACTGCATGCCTGCTAGGTAAAATTTTTCAGAGTCTGATAATTTGGATAGTATTTCTGCAGGGCAAGAACTCTACAAAACGAAAAATTATTTGAAAATTTAACCTTCTCTCTCTTCTTTCTCCGTATTTGATGAGTTATTATCTTGCTAACCAGATCAAGACAGCCAAAAGCAGCTTCAGGAGGAAAGGAATCTTTAAGCCTCTTTACAGTCAAACTTACAGTTTACTAAGCATTTACAGGCTACTGATTTCTAGTTTATTCAAACTTTTTTGAGGTGCCAACTAGCAACAACACTTTCAAACACAAACAGCTAAAGGGTTTCCCCACAGTTACAGAAAACAATCTGTGCAAAAGACTGTACCAGAGGAACTAACAATTCCAAGTAGATCTCACACTACACGGTAAGCAAATCAGACATGCAAATTCTGAAGTTATTGCTTTGTGCTCTTGGAGTACAAAGAATAACAGCACTTATTAAAAATGTTAATACGCAGATCTCAGAGTCTAAAAGATCACTGTTTCTCAGGATTTTTAAAAGGCAAAATTATGACAAGTGTTGTTCTGAAACTGGTCAGATTGTAGTCACAGAAAGAAACAAACAGGAGGGAGGGGGAGGAGAAACAATGAATTCACCAGAACATCTGGTCCCCAAGTGTTGATATGCCCTGCCTACAACTTCCTACACCCACTCAAAAAGAGAAAACTTTTCATAGCTTTAGAGAGAAACCATGAGAGACTATGTCTCCTCTTTACTCTGTGGAATTTTATTTTTCTCAGGAGAGAAAAAGAAAACAAATCCCCAAACCCATAAATTGTATGATCTGTCCAGAGGTCTTGGGGGCAATCTAACTCTCACTAAACAGAGTGGAGGAAGTGAGCGGGGGTGGAAGGGGAACCCAAGATGGAAACAAAAACACACTGTCCCATAGGGGACAAAAGCTCTAAGGAGAATTTGCCCAACCAAGACTAACACTTTATCTGCTTTTGCCTATTTTTTAAGTGCTTAATCTTTTCCCAACTATTTTTCAAGCCTCCTCAAACTATTCATCTGTACCACACTGTGATATATTGGTTTTCAGGAATGACAGACTTTTCTGAAGCTCAGCTCCACATACATTATTGCTGCAGACCAGTCATTTGTCCAGAAAATATACTTAGCAAGTAAAAAACCTGTATAATTTCATTTAGTCCAGTAGTATAAAGTAAGAATCATTGAAATATTAAGCAATATGTAACTGCTGCGCACCAATGTCTAGAGTCTTCTTCAAAACTACCAAAAAATCTATCAGAGAATCCTAGCTTTCAGTTAAAATCAGTGCATGTCTGAGCATCATGATTACAAAGACTAGACTGGGCCTTCTGAGACATGGTGTAGCTGCCCAGTTTGTCCCATACATCCCATGGAACACGTTACTTCTTATCTGCCTACATGATGCAAAGCTTTGCAGAAATACAGTCTATTGCCAGGACTAGGTCTGCAACACTGACACCAACACTGTGCTCAGCACTGCACCTGGGCCTTTGCTTTTACTCCCCTGAGTCAGCTGTGGGTTGCCCCTAGCTGGTTTAAGCTACCTTTGCACTGCCTGACGCAAATGTGAAAGAGCGCAGCTCTTTCCTCTCTCACATATGAATGGTTTCCCTTTCCTGCCTCCGAGCCACGACAAGCACAAATCTATTAATGCTCTCCTAGTGCTGTGACACCACATTGACAGGCTATATGAACCAGCAGCTGTCACATCTGAACAGCCCTCAATCCATTCATGAACACAGGTGTGTTTTGCTTGCTGGAAGTAAGTATTGTTCCCTTTTCCTGGTCTCCCCTCCTTTCCTTATAGCCAGTTGTGATTCTGAAGGAACTACGGAACTTTCTGGGAGATGCCTCACTGCCTCTCTAGTGAGAATATATAGGGAAGGAGGCAGTGCTACTATTCTTCCTCCAAATATTAACATAAAGAAGAGAGGAATTTCTCACCACCCAATGCAGAAATAGCAATAGTCATTTACTGTGCATACAGATGGCCCAAGCCTCCAAGTTTCAATACTATGTGATGGTTAAGACATATAACACTTTCAAGTTTTGCACCTCCTATTGTTCTATCACCTCTCTTTACACTCATCTGTCCCCACAGACACTGTTGACAGGCCTCAGCAGGTTTTAAAACAGTACTAAGAGGGTGGCACAGGGTGGGGTAGGTTTTTGGGTTTTTTTTGGTTTGAAATCAGAATTGCTTTTTTCCTGTGCAACTGATTTCACTTTTATCTTACCAAATCTTGCAATAAAGGGTTAAAGTTGGAAGGCCAAAGAGAAGAGAAACTGTCTCTGCCCCAGAAAAAACTCTGAGTTCAATAGTCTTCCTTCAGGGAAGGACCTTATACAGGTTACTAAAATTAAGTGATAAAAAAAAAAAAAATATACTCTGTAACTTAGAGCATCACAGCGTCTCTGGGCTGTCCTGGGAAACTGAGGGAGGGAAGAAAGGAGAACCCAGACATAAAAGGCTATGCTTAGTGACAACTACATCTTAGTATACACACTGCACATGAGAAACAAAGCAAAATAATAAGGATCTCTTCTGCATCAGAACCAACACACATATTCGAGACAGAATCTACAGGAAAGTGGAGGTAAACATACAGATACATTGACAAACTCGATTTATCAACAGGCTTGCCACTTTGCAAACAGTCTGCTACAAAGTTACACAACTCTGGAATACAATTTTGTGCTAATAATGTATTTCATATTACCTAATTTCCATTTTGTCCACTTCATCTACATCTTCAATGTCAAAATGGGATTTCTTGTTGTAGCTACTGGGTCTTGTAACCTAATAAACAGGAGGAAACTTTTAGCAGCTTGATCTGATAGAAAAACATTCTGATGTAACTTTTTACAAAGCTTTGGAAGAGCGCAGTATTTTACTACCAGCAGTAACTTCAAGTCCTGATACTGAAAACATTCACACAAGTGAATAAACATGTTGACTAAACAGATTTGTGATTATAAAGTGGTGGTTACACAATCATTTCCAAGAGTAAGCAGATACCCCATACTTCTTTTACAGAGAAAGACCATCTTTAATATTACTACAGCACTTCAAGTTTACACGGACAACAGGAAAATAGCATTGAAAAGAGCACCACTTTCATAATCCATCTAAGGAAAGAAAAGGGCAATTAATATTCGTGCTTTAAATACAGCTGTACAACAGATGACCTGAGGCACTCTGCAGAGCGCAGGGGGAGGAACCACAACCACCCTCAAAAACATTTTGCAGTGTATCCAATTAAAATTGGGAAGTTCTTCCTATCCTGATACCCTGGAACTCAATTTAACCTGCCCATACAACAAATACCAGCAGACCAAGAGAGCCTAGCCTGTGTTATGCATGTCATAATATAGAAGCAGCTGTACAGTTCACCAACCGTATTTGCAAGAGTGATTAACAGGAAAGCACAGGCAAAGAAAAAAGGAAGAAAGGAAAGAAGTATAGAGCAATAGCACAAAAAGTTTTTGTACAAACATTTCTTAAAATTGGTTTTCTACCATGATTGTAAAAACACTTTGGTGGTTGTATTTTTGCATAGCGCTTCAAATGTAAGAAAAAGGCCACCCCACCCAGCTGAAACCACAGCAGGAACTGATCAAACGCAAGGGTGTATGATGATGTGTGGGTTCAGCTCTTGGTTGCACACAGAAGCTGAACTTTATTGTATGTTTGACTATGCTTGTGGCTTAATACTCCCCACCCACAAAAACTGGCTTTTATTGTAAACTTGACTATTTGGTTTTGGACTGTACATGAGACACGAATGGCAATTAAGGGAGGCAATGATACAGTTGCACTGAGTGTCCTCTTTGGCACAGGACACTCAGAGTCTTTTGTATATGCACATGTTTGAGGCAGGCAACATTTTTAAAGTGATACACAAAACTTAAAAGGTACTACTAGCAGCACTGGAGACCGAATGCTCCAGACTAAAGGGATCAAATGCACCTAGTAAACCCAAAAACACCATGAATTTAAATACAGTCTAAATACAGCAGCAGTTAAACACAAATTTTCTCATCCTAGCCTTGCAAACATTTCACTGTTTCTGCAAAGTATCCTACAGGCCTGCAAATGACAGTTCCTACTACCATTGTGAAGCTCATAGTGTAGTTTTTAATAATGAAGCAAACTTTTAAGTCTCTGACTATCTGTAACACAGTAGTTGTTCCAAAAAGCTGTAGCATAGGTGTAACTTATGGCATGTCCCTTCTAAGTAAACGCTCTCTCAGAAGTTTGCTGGAATCTGCATGTATGACATCTCTCTCTTCACCCATATGACTACTTAGTGTGCACATCAATACAGCTCAAGAGTGGTATTCTAAAAGGGATAGATGAATAGAACTGGAGATGAGGAACCTCCCAGTCCATAGTGCTTTAAAGTAGCTTGTATAAAAAAGGAGGCACAACTCTGCTGTGTTGGCCCCTTTCACCTGGAAAGGCTGGCAAGCCATTTATCAGCTGCTCAGGTTTTTCAGCACATGCAAGTTTACAAACAGGTCCCCAGCACTTCCCTCTTGAATTCCTGTAAGAGAACCGTTTTCCTGTAGCTGCACACCAGGCTGAAGCTGAAGCAGTGAGGAAGATGGCTTCTAACTATCAGGTGCATGTTTCACTCACCACACCCCTTAAATAAGCCCTTCTAATTTCCCAAACCAACAATACACTATCTTTCATTTAGAAAATGAAATGTGACCTTTTGCTTGTAGAAAGGAAAGCACCCATTCACTGTCTTTTACAGATCAGCTTCTTCCTTGGAGGCTTGGACAAGCACTCTCCTAGCAGGCTGCAGAAAAGCTGATGAAGCTGTTTAGAAGCAGAAAGTGACACCGCTGTCAACAGCATGAATTTCTCAGCTCCACAGGAATTGGAGCACTTTGTTTGCATGCACCAGCCACAGGTCTGCCCACGTCTCATTAGTGAATGTATTTCCCGGGCACAAGCAGTTCTACTGAACCTTGTTCCCTGAAGAGGCTTAGCCTGATATGTACTAACTACTCTCAAACTGACAGAAATCTATGATGGTTTGTCTGCACTAAAGGTATGTTTATATTTCAGAGCTCTGGCTGATTCAGTCATTTCCCAAGCTCTGCTCTTACCAACACAGAATTCATTTTGCTCTGAGTTAGCAGAACAACTGGGGCATGGGCTTGAGTTCAGACTTTGCTTTTGCTGGTACTTGCACACAACCCAGCTCTTGCACAAAGGCAAGCTAAGCAAGCCCCCAGCCCCCTTCCCTCCCAACTCCAGCTGGAAGATGCTTTGTTTCTCTCCTTCTCTCCAGTATGGCACCATCTGCCAAATTCAGTGTTTAAATACCAAACATTCACTGTTTCTGCAGCACACTGAAGGCTGAGGAATCAGGTGAAGTTTTTGTGGCTTACAGTCTGAATTTCTGGATTATATTCTCATTAAAAAGTTCTTATTGACAGGCTCCTCCAGAACTGCCTATGTTAAAATCAGGAAGCCCATTTTAATTTACTTACATATAGCATCACTCTCATATCACTGCCAAAGACCACAGTTCTGGGCCAGGTGAGGAACTGAAATCCTGGGCAAGCACACAGACACCCCAGGGCAGTTTCAGCACTGGGCCTCTTGGGACCTCTGCCCCTCCAACTGTGCCCATGCAGCAACTCCATAGAGTCTCATGGAGCCAGGAAGCAGGCACAAAAGCTCACTGTGAGCAGGGCAGCTATATCCTAGGATGAGCCATGCTGGGTTAGCAGAGCAAAGACCACCTTAGACAACTATCCTGGCCTACCCTCATGGATTCCAGCCCTTCAGGCACTGCAGAAAGTGCTCCTATCAGGAACTTGCTAAATATGTTCCTTGCATCCAAACATTACATCAACAAGAGCATCTTTCCGCTGGTATGACAGACTTTAGAATGGTCAGTAAAACTACTGGCTTCTAGGCAAAGACGGTGGTTTGCAGGAGAGGGAAGACAGCAATGTCAAGAATGACATGTGGACTTCAGATCTGCACAGAGTAATAGCACTTGTTATGACTCCACCCTCTTCAGCTCCCCTTCCTGATGTAGCTGTGGCCCAGAACTCATTCAGGAAGCCACATCCCTAGGCATCGTCCCTATGCCAGCAACAATTTCTAATGCAGATGTGACCTGAATGATGCAAGCCATATGAGCAGAAAGGGCTTTTCAATCCATGCCAACTGCACTGTGCTACTATAGCTTTTTATCATCAACTTCATAATTACAGATACTTTCTTGAGGTGTCTACTGAAATAGAACAGTCAAGCATAGACCAGGACTATGATATCTAAGAGAAAAAGAGAATTACACTGTACTTTAGAAGACAAAATGTAAAGTTCCAAGAGAGATCTAAATTATAAACACAGGCACATATATGGATGGACACACCACAATTAGAGCTACTCTTGCCAGAAAGAACCAAAATGAGGACTTTCATATAAGTTATACTTTATCTTAACTGGACTTGTTGAAAATGCTCTGCATTAAATAAAGCTATAGTGGTTTCACCCACTTGGAGAAGAGGCACTGGTACTGCAGCAGACTGGTAGACAGCCAGAACAACCTACTTAAGTATATTTTGCCTCTGCAGTTTTCAGTACTCTTAAGGAGATAACCTTCCTCCCATTGACTGGGAAAGACAGGGTGGAGCAGCCATAAAAACACAGACTAAGAAAAAAAAAATTCTGTGTGTGTGGTTTGTTCAGGTTTTTTAAACTCATTTTAAATGTGCTTTTTTTTTTGGAAGTCTAGTGGGGTGAGTTGTGATTAAATATAAAGTCTGTTGCTCAGAAGTGCCCCACTTGAAACTTTTCCTACAGAGCATATAAGGTGAAAGCAGGAGAGCGCTCCTTCAGCAGACAGCCAGTCTGAGGCCGGGTACTTCTTTCCCCTGCACCATGCTTTGAAACAGTCTTCAAAGATGACAGCTGGCACAACATGGAGCAGGATGCCGTGCCAACTACCCACAGTATAGTATTTCAGCTTATCACCCGTTCCTTTGAAATACCAACCTCAAAATAAAACACTTCATCAAAATGTGGATTGTTGGTCTTCTTTTTAACTTTAGTCTTTTTGGCTTCTGATCTGAATTAAGGAAACAAAACAAACAAAAAAAGGGTAAGAAACAACATTAGTAGAAGTGTGATCCTAGAACACAGCCACTGAGGAGGAAATAGCCATCCACTTGATTTATTTGATAAAACTGGAATGCCATGTGGCTCCAGCACAGCAAGGCACAGACACTTGCATACATTTAAGAGAGAGGTGCAATGCATTCCTATTTCTCTGAAGTGGCAGTAATCACATTTTGTTATCCTATTTTAAACACAACTCCTCGAACCCTTATTCTATCACCTGCTTCACACAGTAGAATATTCTATCTGTACAAACTGGCAAGAATGGGGCTCTAAGCAGCAACATTTGGAGGATGGTCTCAGTCTTGACGTGACTTAAAAATTCCTTATATGCTAAAAACACAGGAGACAAAGACTAGCATAGCTATTTCTGTGATTCATATTCTATAATTCTGGTCTGAAAAATCAATCACTGCTTTTCAGTGACAATCAAAAAATCCAGAATGGCTTCTTCAGTAAGAATATTTTTACTGCTATACTAGCATCCCTTTCCCTGCAGCACCAGCAGCACTGAGTTAACACGCTGGTGAATTATTATGACCAGTGCTCAGCAGAAGTCTCTATGCCTACTGTTCTGCAGGCATAAGACGTGGCAGACCTCCTCCCAACCACTCAGCAGGCCTGACCAAGTTCAGCACTGCCCATTCATCCCCTACGGGCTGTGCCATCCACCTGTGCCTGCCTTTGAGCACACAGACATTGACTGCTTGGTGCTGGGCTCAAGCCAGCCAATGCATTTCTCACAGTCCAGCCAACAGCTGTTTGAAGGCTTCCAAATGTTATAAACCTATGCTTGATTTGTTCACACCTACAAGAGAAAAGCTGTGTGCTGTCCTGTGTTACCAATCTTACCCTACAGCTCTGCAGGCATAGGTAAAACAGATGCAGATGGAGAGGCAGATCAGCCATGTGGAAAACTGACCTACTAATCATTGCATCCCCGAATCTATAGTTCATTTCTCATGCACCAAAGCTGTTTGTAACTGCTTATATTCATTGGACAACTCTGTGTTTCACAGAGGTCAAGTAAAGCTGTGTCTAATTCCCAGTGCTGCTCCAGACTTCCTGTGTGAATTGAATGGGCCTGTCCACAAGTATACAATATTATTTCATCTATAAAACAGGCACAGAAAGTTTTGGTTAGGAAGTCTGATGACTCTAAATACAAATCACACAATAAACAGCAGCATGTTTGTTGAAATTTTTATGCTTGTCATTGCATAATTGCAGCTGAATAAAGAAGCTTTCCCACTCTAAAATGAGAGGCACTGGAAAATCCAGAGAGGAGAATGATGTACAGATTAAGAATATCCCACTATTCCTAGGAGAAGCTGAGAGATAAGAGAGACTAATCTCCTCCAGGACACAGGACAGATTGCCAACCCCATCTCATCAGTCACACTTGCCAATCAGCCTCTTTACCGATAAAGCCATCTGGGAGGGGACTGGGAAGCAGGATGTAGAACGGGAGGCGATTAAGGCAGTACAATTATTGAGCAATTACAAAGCAGTGAATGGGAATAAGCTGCATGCTGCTTGCTGGAGATAGGAGGCAAGCCTTCTCCCCCCCCCATCAAAACCCAGATAGGAATAGGATAAGGCTATGCTCCTTATTCTGAAGGGAGTACATTATCAACAGCCATACGTTATCCAGACTGGGGAGCATAGGGAAGGAGACAAAGGTAAATTTGGACATTCAAGGGTTAGCCAATCAATCTCCTCACAGTTTCAATAACAGCCATCCAGCCAGTCATTTGAAACAAGTTACAGGCATAAAACAAAGCACACAAGGCAAATACACAAGTCTATTAAAAGAGATAAGGCACAACACACCTAAACAAAAGATGCAGAATACAGACAGGCTCAAAAGACTCTTCTGCATGTGAAGTAAATATTTGTCAAGAATGTTTCTTATTCATAGTATTTTCAATAAATTGTTGTAAAACATTATTAATAACCCATGCTACCAAATCTGATTCTTTGAGGTCACAGCAGAGCTGTTGTGTTTCTAAAATGGCACAGACATAAAAAGATGACTACATAAGCAGAAAATAACAGGGACATCCAACAGTCTAGGAAATTTTTATAACAGATGGGAAAATTGAATCCCAAATTTAAACTGAAGAGTATTATGCAGAATCTCATCACTAAAAATCTCATTCCAAATTTTATCCATGCTACTATGTCTGCATATATCAAATTACAGGACTGAGCCATTGAGGGTTTTTGACATACACAATAATTTGTCACACCTTGAAAGTGAAGACAAGCTAAATATTCACATGCAAACGTGCATACTCGGCAAGATGTTCATGTATTCACATTTCTCTTCCACCCTGCCCAAAAGTAGGCAATGAATTTGCTCAAAAACTGGCCTCCAACTGTGAGGTGAGAAGATGCATAAATTAAGACTAACCACTAGTTATATACTCCAGGATATTCAAATGATTCAGAGATTATCCAGATCTTTACATAAATCAAAACTGAAACAAGTCTCAAATCACTTACACACACCCACCCCAACACTTAACATATTCTAGCAGTATCTAAATATTCCCAGCTGTCCATTGGAGAAAGTGAATTTCTAATAGACAAAAGAAACAGAAACCATCCTTATAAAATGGAAGCACTTGAATGTGCAATACTTGCCTGGAGGGTCCTGCTAAGGTAACAGTGGCGTAGGGATCACACTGCCCATTCACAATGGGCAGCCCTTGGCACTCCAAAACTCTAGAAAAGAAAAAAATGAAGACAAATTAATTAAATGGAAAGAGACTGGAATGAAAATAAAACTGAAGCATTTTCATAGATTTTTGTTTCACAGTATTTTACACAAGGGAACTGAAATGTCACTAAGCAGAAACATTTAATTTATAACTGAACTTGAAAACACATTTTGTTCTTAAATACTAACTTTACTAAGGGTCAAAAATACTGTTAAATTACTGAGAAACTTTAACTCAAAGGATTCTTATTATGCAAGCACAGCAATTTAAGGTTCATGAAGTAGGAGTCTGCTGTCAAGATGGGAGCTGTCAGCACTTTAAAATTCTGTGACAACTTATTCACCAAAATACATAGCCAGAATTTATTCTGTAACAGAAATATAAAAAACCAAAAAACACAGACAGATCCCAGAAGCAGTTAAGTAATTTCTCCAAATAACATTCATGAAGACCTCAGTGGTTTTGCAAAATTTGGCATGGGCTTATTTGTAAAGCTGTGTTAATTACAGACGAGGAAACAATGTGACACAGCCATCCCTCTCCACATTCATAAGCTTTGCACTAAAGTAGTAACAGAGACATTGGAGGGATAAAATGGAACAAATTGGGGCTTGCTGCACACAATGGTGGGAAAGCTACACTTCTGCACTCTCATTTCAACATCTTTTGGGGAAGAAAATAGAAGAAGAAAAAACGCAAAACAACTATCCCCAAAAAGTGAAAAAAAATGCTGCAGGTTCCAGAAGTTAAAATCTACTGAGGAATGCAGCACCAGCAGGAAACAAAGAAAGACAAGTCAGTTTCCAGGACTCTTCTTCCCACAACAAGTTCTGCTTCCAACAGGTAACCTGCTGGGCTAATGTATTTGCACAATTTTAACTGGAAAATTCCAGCAAAGACAAACCATGAAGCTCTTCAGGCAAGTGAGTAGTACTTCATCATTGCAATGTGAAATATCATGCAAAATTCTGGGTGCTATAACATCACATGCAAAGTAATAGCCCTTTTAGTGTTTTCAGTGGTGGTAATTTCAATGCAAAAGAATATAAGGATGAGCAATAGAGAAAAGTTCAGTAACAGTACGCCACAAATTCAACCACAAGGTAAGTTATTTGGTAACATATAGTGTGGACTTTAAATAGAGTTTTACACTACAGGCCTGTTATTACTTGGTCTCCACAAAGGGAGAAAAAAAGTAATATTCTGCATCAATACAGGAATCATTTTTGTACCAGAGACAATACAATCTAGATAGGTTCATACAGCACTACAAATAAAAGACAACTAAAGATCACACTAAAGGACACACAGTGGTGGCTGAAATGATACATTACATTCATAGCTGAATTGTCCTACCCATGACACCTCAGAATGAAGGCTAGGTAGCTGCTTTTCAAGACAGAGAGCCTCCAATAATGCACCGACTCACTAGCTTCTCAATTGCACAGCCATAACCTAGTTGACTCCTCATTGCTAATTTACTAATGCTAGCACAAAATTATGTTCTGTTTTCTGGATATGCAAGTGGAATCATAGATCAAAACTACAGAGGAAGTCAAGAAAAGCCTGGATTGCACAGGCCATGTGCTGCTTTTATTTCTGGACTTCTATTATTTCACTCCAAATTTACCATCCAGAGAGACAGAATTCAGAAGCCTCCAAGCCACCTAGTTTAAGCACCTATCTGATATTGCTGAGTGCTAAAACACAAATAGTGAAATTCAAGCCATACATTCTATCCTAGCACCAGCTAGAAAAACATGGTGTAAGCTTCAGGAACTCTCAACATCAAGCAACACACAAAACACATAATTTGGTAGCCTCAATGCAAAGCATACAGTGTCATTTGAAGTGACTTAGTTTCTTCCACCATGCCTTGATGGTTCTCCAGAGAGGCACGAGGTACCCATGAAATACAAATTTGACAGCTCCACATCTCTCAGAGGTCTCATAAATAGACCAAATGCCTGTTTTCAAGCAATCAAATCCTATTCCAAACTCACCTAGCTTACCTTCCAGAGAAAGTGTAAAATAAGCTTCCTTTTGCACATGTAATAATACAAATACTCAACATTGCAAGGGAAATGCCATTTTTTTAAATTTAGAAAGGGCAGATGTGAACAGAAAGAACATTACAGGGAACATTTACATTTACACTGTAGCCTTCTGACAGAGCATCTGTCAATGCGGGAGGAAAAACCAGGAAGTACCAGCAAAAAGTTTCTATGGAGAGGTAGATGCAGCTTGTTTTTCTTACAAGTAAAGGACAGACCATTTTTCTTCCAGTGATCTTTACAACAGTAGGACCACATTCACAGCAGAAACACTTTGCCAACAAGCTACAGCAGGAGTACTGGTAATTCTTTTTTAGGATAGCAGGTATCACTCGAACACGTTCCTATTTAACAGAACAACTGTACACCACGTGTCAGTGTCAACCCAAACTCCTGTGTTCCAGTGCTTCCTTAAAACAATCTGGAAGTTCCTTAAAATGAAGTAGTAACTCAATGGCTTTACAGCAGTTGGCCAATTTTCTGCTGCTGCTGAATGGATTCCAAGTGAGCTCTCATCCATACAATGATGGGAAGAACCATGTGAAATTGAAACAGTCAGAGCATGTGGCCAGAGAGAGCATGACTCCTGTTTTAGGAAAAGCAGTTCTTTCAAGATAATGCAGAAAAGAGAAAGTGATCCTAGAGAGCATAATCTGCAATTGAGGACATACAGAGTTCGCAAATCACTACACAAACAAAACAGAAAATAGTAATAAAAGAATCACAGATGAATTTGAATGATGAAAAGTGTGAACTCATCCAAACAAAAAATATGCATACCCTAACTGTACACATGTACAATGAAAGGATCTATTCTAATAGAGCTACATAGAAGAATTTAAGCTTTTTCTCATGGGCAGCCCTCTGTTATCACATCCATCATCAGCAATGGTTAAAAAGGCAAGTAGTATTACCAGCTGGCTGGAGACAACACATCAATGTACACCATTGGGCACCTACAATTTGAATTGTATGTGCTCTCCAGAACACATGGAGAAGAACAACAGATGGCTTCTAACCACTCACAGCTCTCCCAGGTCCATACTCTCCAGCTCAGAAAATAGAAATTATCCATCCACACATAGCTTACAAAATCATGAATGGTGTGAAGAACACTTCCTCACAAAATAAGAATTATGGGGCACACAATGAAATTACCAGACAGAAGGTTTAAAAATAAACAAAAGGAAGTACTTTTTTCTACACAATGAAATCACAAAACTTATTGCCATGGGGTGTTGTGGAGGCTGAAAGAACGCGTGGATTAAGACCACCACTACAAAAACTCATGCAGTATAGGTTTGTAGGCAGCTATTAAATCTTAATGGTCCAGAAGCCTCCTTCAGCTCAGGAAATCCCAAATTGGTAGTCAGGAAGGGTGCAATGCTGAAGCAATCATACCACTTGAAGTATCACTCACCAGAGAGCATCTGTAATAGGATAGACTAGAGGGGCATTTTACACAGCAGGGTAGTTGTTCTGCTCTCTGGGGAAAAAGCAAAAACAAAAGGAAAAAAGGAAAATAATAAACCAGAATACACAGATGTTCTTGTGCAGTCATGATGACTTAAGAGTAAGATGCTTCTTTGTGTGCAGCTGGAATAAGAAAAGCAAAAACAACCTTGAAAGAAACAAAATGTAGAAAAACAGGAAACAGACACCAAAAGATGGTATCACAAGCCTTTCAGGTAATTTAAAAGCAATTATTGTTTAAGAATGTTGAAGAAATCAGGCAAAAGACTGAAGACTTAGGATTTTGAGGAAGGAAGGCTGTGTTTGGAGATGCTCATTCTTGTTCTTGCCTCTTACAAAGCATTATGAGGAGAAACAATGAAATTCAACAATGCACAGGTCTGGTTGACTCATGGTAGAACACTCTCCTCAGCTACAGGATACTGTAATGTTAGGGCTGCTTTTGTTACAGTCATTTTCTTCAGTCATGGGAAATTTGCTAAGTCAATTAACTCTCCTCACTCCCAGCCTGGTACCAAAACATTGGCTTTACCTGGCAAGCAGGAAAAGAGCTAGAACCAAATGTCAGCTACTCAGAGACAATAAAATGGAATCTCAATTATGCCACATGGCCATCATGTTATTTAGACTGACAGTTCACATCTGGAATAGATGAAAAAGAAAAAAAAATGTGTAATAAAGGTATGATTTTGGGAAAGGGGCCATAGTGGGAAACAGTGAACAAAGCCAGTAAAAATAAAATGCCCTTGCTCTAGCTGTCTGCAGAATTAACTTAACTTACATGTACTAGGATAATGAAAAAAAATCCTAGACAATCAAGCTTATTCAAGAATTACAACTCAACTCATCAGACCACAGACAAAAATGTTTGGTGGTTGCCAGAATCTTGTCTACCCAACTGGTAATTTCTCACCATTAGCTGTCTGGAGCCCAGCTGGGGCAGAGTGAGCCACCCCTCAGTTAGCCTGGCTGGGCAGAGCTAAGGTTAGTGCTGGGTCATATGAGAAAACTCTCAATGCAGCTGCCTCACAGTATTTTGCTTGTGGTTTATAAAATTAATAGGTTTGAAGAAACAAGGCAGTTCAGTTTTCACTGCGGTTCAAGACCAAACCTTCAGAAGAGTAAATAAGTTATGGAAAATTCCCAGTGGGTAAGAGAAAACCTCAAAAACCTAAACATACCATAAGCATGCCCTTGCATCTACAGAAGCTGAGAAGGTGGCAGGAGCAGAATGCCTTGAAAAAAATAGAGAGATATTTCAACAAAGACTAAGTACCTCATATCTGATGGTTTCCTCTGCCTCTGGGTTTCCAACTAAGCACTGTAGGCTGTAATCTCTGACACAGCCCCTACACAAACATACTCAAAACCAGGCTTAACACAGGTGAGCAACATCAGAATGATCCAAGCCCACAGGCATTCCATGCTCCTGCCCTGGAGCTGCAAAAATTGTTTAGAAATTACAGGCTTTGTGATTAGTTCAAGAGGCACATGTATCATCAGCCTCCTTGTGTGTCAGAATGGACAACCAAGGCAAAAACAGACACAAAAAAAAAAACCCAAACCCAACCCAAAACCACAAGGGACATAGCTGTTCTTAAAACTCGTATGCGTATTTACTGTTTTCTCAGAATAAATCATCTCCAGTCTACCGAGTCAGGCTCAGCTGTTTCCCCACTTTCATCTTAGGGTAGGGACCAGCACACTGTTCCCACTCCTCAAATCAGACTATTTTCTCATTGTGATTTCCTCAAGAGAAAATAAATACACAATTTTTTCAGTACAATTGCTTTCTACCACTGTACTACATATTTTAGTTGCTTGGATTCTGAGATCAATATAGATACTTACCAAGTTTGCTCATCTATCTCACCATTCCTCTATTTCCAGCCTCTGCTTATTCCACCTCTCTCTCATTTCTTTATCTTGAGACTTCATATGCACATTTTTTTGGCCATACTCAGGCTCTGCTCTGCATCATTTTAAAGACAAGAGACTTCCTTCTTGCTTGCTCTAGTGATCTAATGATTACTTGAACACTCAGTACTGTGTGAGGTAAGCCTGACCAGACAAGTACCAACTTAAAAGCAAACTTGTGGTAGATTTGTCAGAACTGTCATCCAGACAATGCATCTTTGGCTTATGCTAAGTACTTGTTTGGTAAAGTACATTTCCCAGAGCTGAGTATATGACTTAGCTTCTTAAGTCTCCAGATCTCTCGCTCTTTTTTTTTTCCCTTCCCAATTTTTCTTTTCTACTAATTAAAGTCATCTCATAACATATGGACTATCCTGAGTACTTTGTCTTCCAGGGGTAACAGAACATCTCTAAATAGTCTCTCCTTGTAACTGAGCTTTTCATGGCACATAAAATAAGGCTATTACTCTTTAACTTCATAATAGAGCAGTCCATCTTTTTGCCTAGTCTGATGACAAAGACGTGGTGCCCCCTCCTTGCAATGTTCAGTTCATTCCTGAGTGATCTTTTCTTTTGGTGCAGCTTTGCACCACGAGCTGAGCTCCCTTCTCATTCCCAGCGGTTTAGGAGGAATTCTGCTATAATGTTGCATGACAGACAGACTTTCATGTACACCCTGGCCAACCTCACATCTGGGTGGGCACATGGTAGCTGCTCTCAGACCAGTGAACTGACTTTACACCTTCCACTTCAGGCAGGAATTATTACCAGGCCTCCTTATTCTCTTTATCACAGCCTTAATAAACCAGTTATAGTCACATGTTTCAGAGGGGCTTTGTCAGAATGTAATTCAGACAAAGTACATTCACCACTAATAAGCAGAAAGGTACCATGTCCAGCTCAGAAATTCCCTGAATCATAAATTTTCAGAGGCCAGGAGAGTGTGTCACTGTATGACTGCTCTCATAATTCTTCATCTCCTAGACAGACTCAGAGTCAGCATCCTGGGCTGAGCCTGACGAAATGCTACATCTGTTTATTCACCTTGAGAAAAGCCTTGCACTTCCCCTTCACTTCCACAAAGTAATCTACTGAATGTCCACAGAGGATTTAACATAAACACAATGACACTTTTTTGTCAAGAGGCTGACCAAGTGGCCAGGTTCTTCTGGAACAATACAAAAATTTTTACAGTTTACTCAATCCTGGTTTTAAATTCCACTCTGCCTTCATCATCAAAACCACTACAATTATTAGGTCCCAACCCTCTCAAAATTTCTTTGCCAGTCCATACTCTGACTTTAACTTGCCCCTGTACCCCGGGAATAAGGAGGTTAAGAATACAGAATCCATATACTGAATCAAGTCCTTGTCCTCTGGATGATCATCTGAAGTGAAAGGAACATGCCCACCCCAGTAAGTGAACTCCAGCAAAAGATTATTTCAAAAGTTCCTATTCCTTGACTATTGGAAGTGATCTATTTGTACCAAAACAAGATTTCCTACTATTCTTCTCACCTGAATGTTGTTTTGTACTGGGAACAGACCAGTTTCCTCCAATAGGAGTTCTCACATCCTGAGAATTGCCTGCAATGATGTGCCCTGCTTCACCTTCAAGTTATGTCTCCCACATGTAGATTCCCCTGTTCCTCCACCCCCCCACAAGCTGCCAGCTCAGATATAGGGGGAGTATTGGAAGAGGGGAACTACAAGATAGGGTAGGGAGAGTTACAAAAGAGGCCCTTACCTCAGGATGCAATCCAAGGCTTTATTCCATGAAGGGAATCTGGAGGCAAGAAGGGGGGTCACATGGGGGGAGAGGGGATTTTATCACCTTTGGGGTCGGGGTCAAGTTACCTGGCCGATGGCCATAGGTCAGGAGACAAGGGGGCAGGTAACCCAGGCCAGGTTACAGTTTCTGGGGGAGGGGCTTTGGGGGGAGAACATTCCCAAAAGGGATACAACACCCACAGGCACAAAACATTACAGCACTGTGTAGTGTCTGGTGACCACTGACCATTCCACCGTGCTAGATAGAATGAACCAGGGAAAGGAAAGGATGAAACAATGCCCAAGTAGATACAGCCATACTGAACAAAATACACCAATACTTGCTTTATCATCATGATTTTTCAAGACATTTTCCCATTACATTATTTCATCTCTCCAGGAAACCTGAAACCAGAGTCTTTATCCAATCCTCATCCACACTGCTACTCTCCAATCTAGCATCCCACCACTTTGACTGCCCCTCCAGGAAAAACATTCTCCCTGAGGAACTCCAGCAGTACCCTATCTTATTTAGATAATGTCCTCCTCCTTCTGAGTTTATTCTGGTGAACAAACAAGTTCTGAGTTATAAAGCAAAAATAAACACTCCTTAACATTAACATAAAAAGCCATCTCCTTAACATTTGAGACGATTAACAGTTAACTGGAGCTGTTTTTCCCCCCTTCATGTGGCAACTCATTCTGCCACAGAGGTCTGTGGCACTAAATGAAATCCTGCCCCATTCAAACAAATGGCACTTCACCTGGACCAGCCATTTACTCAATGTGTATTCCCTTAGATTAAAGACTTTTACAGCATTTGAGGCATTGACTCTGAAAAATTTATATGCAAAATAAATTTATACACTCAAAAGTACTCCCATTTTGGTCGACCTTAAAGGACATCAGAGGAATAGGCTGTGCAGGCAACTATTTTGGTTTTTTCCCTTTTAGAATACTCCCCAAAGACTCTATGGCAAAAGCATTATAGAAACCTTGAAACTGAGATTACAGCTGCAACCCCATGTAAGCACTACCTTTTCTTCCCCATTTCCAGTTCAGTTGAAAACTGTCATAGTCCAACAAATTTAAACATGTTTTTAAAACCGTGTTACCCTGAACAGATTCCTTCCCAAGCTGATTTAAAACAGTTTTTGCAGCTTCATGTAACATGCAGATTAGCTTTTGGTCTTAAGTGGAAAGTTCTGTATGCACAAAATTTCGGTCACACACACCCCCCTCTTATTAACACAAGGCTGGCAATGGTGATTTCCTTCTGAGAGTGCAAAGGAAGAGGAATTGACTGCTAGTGTCTTAGTTCAAGCAAAAATTTCCCAGGTATTTTACTGAAGATATTTTATAGCAAAACAGGGACAAATATTCATACAAATCCAACAAAAAACATATAGTAAGCAAGTGAAAGCTAATGAGCACAGCCCCTACTTGCCCGTTCTACCAAATCCTATTACAGATATTACAGTAAAACTACATCCAATGAAAAAAGCCTACTTCATTAAATATAAGGAAGAAATACTCTCAACACATATGCATCCCTCAAACCAGCACCGCTTCAAATAAACTGCAAGCTTCTCATGCCATTAAATATCTACACATTTCTTACAAATTTAAAAACAGACTTTTTCTTCTGCTATTAATATGGGAGCTGTCTTCCACACCACAGTTCAAAACATCTCATTTGCTTTCCAATATCCACTGCAGAAAGACCTTTAATTGCACACATTTACAGAGTACCATCTGCACTCTAGTGTACCAAAGAGAGCAGACTAAAAAGTGTGCGAAGCCATCCTGTTCTTGCAGGACAAGGAGTTAATCCAGTAGTAGTTAAGCCAGTTTATGAGCCAATTACAGGAGAGTTGCAAGCTCTTTCAGTTATGTCAATACTAAAGAGAGAGATAATAAAATTATCCTCTATGTAGTGTACTGAGACTTTAAGTAGAGACACAAGCTCACTGAAATTTTGAACTTCATTGATTTAGTGACTATTCCTGGCACTAACATCTTTTCTTTCTGCCTTGGTCTCAGACTGGTAACCCCAGCTATTAACAGGCAAGAACTTAACAACCAGAGAGAAAAGAGAAAAGCTAAGCAAGAAGAAGTTATTTCTAGCACATGCTGATATTCAGAGAAGACAAAAGATGCAAATACAAGTTAAAGCAAAGCAAGTAGTATATAAAAATTGTAATGGAATAGCAAAACAAAAAAAGAGGTACAATATGGAAAGGAGAATTGTGTTTAATGATGGTACTATATTGATCCTTGTGGGGGCAAGTGAAGAAATTTGTATTTTATGTACTATGCAGGAAGCCAAGGAATGGGTCAACATATCAAGGTAGCTACAGAAGCACTCATGTTAATGCAGTGTGGTGAGAAATGCAAAAGGAATGGAGCACAAAACAGCAACCATTACAATACACAGTAAATGATTAGAGCCCAGCCAGCAGCTTTAGCTGAGCTGACTGTGACGTGTGGCAATCATAAATAGAAGCAATGAGCTCCTGTCTGTGCAGGCTGATAAGAAAAGAAAGAAGACCAAAAGGCACCAAGGGAGTCAGAGGCAGAAAGGCTGCTACGGCTAAATAATGAAGCGAGACCATGACACTAAAATTCCCCATGTCATTTTTATTTGCTTGGAAAGGTATATTGGTCTCAGTGTTCTCCATGGGAAATACAGGTTTTATGGAAAGAAAGCTGCAGTGATCTCTGACTTGAGACCTGTCCAAGGTTAACCTACTCCCAGGAAGGATGTGCAGGTACACAGCACAATCTCTCCTTTCAGGCAGTGCTTGCATGTCACTGCATACATGCATGAGCACATAAAACAAGCTGCAAGAGTAGGTCCTGACTTCTCCCCTCCACCAGCCAGCAGGGGCCAGAAGCACCTACAATTATTAGATGTTTGATTCCCACATGACAAGAAGGAAGACAAAACGAAAAAGCCATTGGATTAACTGACACATCCCTAAGAGAGTGTGGTACATGGCAGAGCAAGTTACCAAGAAATCACCCAAAAGCTTTTGAGCCTACTGGCAGGAATCTGATTATGAAGTAAAATGTAAGGAAAAGGTTAAAAGCAGAAGATCTAAAGAATTTATGACAGAGAGAAGGAAATAAGGCACCCTGGTGGGGAGTGGGTAGGTGTGGGTGTGTGAGATTGGGGGTATTCAACTTTGAGAAATAGAAAGAGACAAACAGAAGCAGCTCATCCTAGGAATTTCCTACCTAGCTGGTGAGTAAGAGTTTCCTCCCAAGTACTGAGTATGGTCATGTCAAACAGATATCCCAGGCTGGCCATAGACAATAATATTTTAAATAAAGATTCAGACATGCTGGTAGGTGACTTGAACTGACAAGCACCTGGAACAACTGGGAGAAGATGAAGTATAGCAGATTGGAAAAGGCGAAATGCCATGACACATTTGAACCACAGGGCCCACCAATCCAGAACTCTTGGGCCAAGAGAATGCATCAGCCGGGTGTTGGGGGATGCACACAGGAAGGGAATGAGCTGGTTTAATGAAAGCTGTAGCACCAACAGAATGTACACCCAGCCAGCTTCTCCTCATCCCTACCCAACCCAAGTACAATAATTTATCTACTAAATAATTGTTAAATATTCTTCCATATAGACTTCACATCATATATTTAAGTAGCTGTAGTAACAAATACACCTTTCTAAATGAAAGCAAAACAAAAATAGGTTGTAATTTATAAAGGAAAGAAGTAATTATTTGTGGAACTAGAAAACAATCAAAGGTGCTTTCAAACACTCCACAGAGGCTACAATCTTCTGTAATGAGAATGCCTTTGGCACACCTGAGATAGGTGGAACCTTTAGTGCTTTAAAAAACTCAACTTGCAGCAACTCAGAACAGCTCTTGATTATATTTATGTGAATAATCAGACAATCTGGGATCTTGATTAACATTAGTTATTATTAAAGGCAGTGATCTTTGCTACACTTTTCAGTACTTTCATTAAGGACTTCATATTAAGTTGATTCATCAGCCCTGCTGAGACCTGATGGCAGTTATGTTGCCAACTAAGTTTCAAAGTAATGCTGATACACTGAATTTGTTTTGATAAGAGAACTAGGCTAAAGTTATACAAACGGTGTCACAGTGAACATAAAAATGCTCTCCAACTAGAATTCACAAAATACTAACAACTTGATTCAATCAGGATTTACATATTTAAAAAGATGTCAATGTATCTCCTCGCAGTTATGGACAGCATATTAATCAAACACAGGAGGCAAAAAAAAAAAAAAGCATACATTACTTAAAATGGAAATCAAGGCATTATATCCTCAAAAATTGCCCTTTATTTAAAAAAAAAAGAAACCTAACCCAAATCAGAAACACTTAATTTAAACCAGATACACCACGTCTGTGAAATGCGGGAAGCAGAACAGCAGTCTTCTTCAGTAAACCAAATAGCAACATACAGATCAGGCATGTTAACTTTCATTTTCCTAAATTTTTTTACACTGATACAGATAGAGCCATTCATAAATTCATAAATAGTTTGGGTTGGAGGGACCTAAAAGATTATAAAGTTCCAACTCCCATTTAATGGGCAAGGACTCTCTTCACTAAACCAAGTTGCTCAAAGCCCCATCAAAGAAGCACAATCATCATAAGGATCCAAAGGTACATTTTGTGGCACAGCTTCCTATGAAATGAACTGAAAAACCCTTATCAATGTCCCTGACTTGGCAAAAGGCAAGATCAAACAGGATTCATAAACCACTTTTTTTTTCAAAAACAGCAGTCACAGGATGGTGACTTGCCCAATTTGAATTCTTCCTCTGGTCCTTCAAGGAAGTGTGCAATAGTGTTCTGTGCTGAAAGATCAAACTGTGAATGTAATATAGAAATTCCACAAAGAATTTTTTTGTGGCCATCCTGTAGCAACACCAAAGCAAGCAGGTTCTGCAGACAAAATCTTCCATTAGCAGTGAAACCTTCTTAATAAAGCATCATCCTCTGCAATGTTCCAACTGTAAAGCACCAGACTCTCCACAATTTTTAAGACGTTAGGAAAATACCTACTACTGAGTAGTGGAACTGCCTACTACTGAGTCACCATGGAGCAAAACCCAGAAGGTGCCTGGAGAGGAAGCCACAGACTTCTAATGGAAGACAAAATCCCTTTGACCCGTGTAACAGGAAAAAGCACCAGTAGTAATTACCTGCACAATAAAAGCACATCCGAGTGGTAAACCTGGTAGCCCCTACCAGGAGCAAAGCATTACACAAATTGTAAACAATTTCCCCTGGCACACTGTCCCATTTGACTTTCTAAGCTGAAAGGTCAGCCGTGTCATAGATATAGCCTATGATATCCCATCCAAAAGTGGTGGTTATACCATTGCTTGTACAGAACTAAGCCCCTAGAGATGAAAAGCAATGCAAAGTGCTCTTTTTAAAAAATTTTAGTGGCTTATCACTTCATCTTATGGAAAAAAAAGATGCAAATTAGGGCATAGTCAGATAAGCATGTTGGTATCACCAGATGTAATCAGTAGCCCACATCAGCTTTTTAATTCCAGTTATTGCAGAAAGAGTTCAAACTGGTGTTACGTTCACCCTCATAGTTTGCAGAGCCCTCCTACCCTCCAGCAGATCAACACTCCCTCCCCATCTTGGCCTCATCAAAGTTCTTCTTGCATAAATCCAGCAGTCATTCAGTGTAAGACATATTTACCATCTCTTCTATTTCTCCTGTAGCTCTTCAATGAACACTTCTGAGTTTAAGAGCACACTTTTTTAGCCCGGTCCCCTAAGGACAGAAGCTTAAAAGAAAATGCTCTCTGTCTACACTTGTCAATCAATCTCCTGCTGACAATTTTTTTAATCAGTTGGCATTTTCCACAAAATTTCAATAAGTGGTAGAGATTTCAAAAGATACTCATATTCTACTAATTTTATTAAACTCAATGGCTATGCAGAGAAGAAAGCACCCCTGGATGTCCCTAGGGAGGAAAGGGCTGCACACAGCAGTTCTCAGCACCTTCTGACTGAAGAGCACATAAATAGTGAGAGTCTGCTGTCACACTGTGCCACCTTTTACAAACATGATGTTTGGGCTGGTGGGGCATAAAACTGGACAATACAGCAGTGACTGTCAAATAACTAAAAGGGTAAAACCATAGACTGTGAGTACATCTGTAGCTCTATACAGTCTAGCTGAATTGCTGCCTCTGTTTGAAGCTTGTATGAAATTATTAGAAAACCATCAGCTTGGAAGTAAGCTAACAATAAAATAAGTTAAAATTCATTGCAGACATTACTGCTTCCAAAAGCACAGCCTCCTTGGCAATTTCTGTGCTTACTGCAGTTTCTTGCCGAGTATTTCCCTGTTTTCTCAGTATTTATGAGAACAATACAATTAGAGAAACTAATCATAACCTACCTTGCAGGGCAGAAAGGAGTGGGACAGTGAAAATGACAGATCTCAAAGTGCTATTAAATTAAAAATGTGTATTGAAAGACTTGTAATCTGACTCACAAGTGCTGTTTATGTTACAAATATATAATTGGCAAAATAGATGAATTTTTCCGTGATCAACTTGTACTGAAATTTACCAAAAATGGCATCCAAGTCAAAGGTTTACACCAAGACAGACAAGTAGGGGGACATATAGTTGATACCAGGTGATTCTAGCACTGTGGATTCTGGGAAGTACTCAGTCATAGCACATAGCTAGTTGCATTCTCAGTACAATAATGTACCCAGAAGCATGAACATGATTCCAGATGGAGCAGGGCAAGAGATACTTTCTCATTATTGCCACATCTACTGTATGACTTTTTGCAGTAACTTCCTCTCAACAAGTCCTTCTGTGAACAATGAAGTTAATGACAAGTGTTTCCTAGGTATTGTGTACCATGTCTCTACTCTCCTTATATCTGAAAAAAACAACAAAAAAAGAAATTGTTCAACCTCAACACTTGGGGCCCTGCAACTTCCTCTTTACCCTCCAGCTACCCCCATTTCTATCCTACCTTGACGTCTGTCCTTAGTTCCATTCTGCTATCTAAATACCATGTTGGCAAGCGCTGCTCTTAGAGCAACAGATAAAAAATTTGCAGAGACAACTGTGATTTGTAAATAGTGCCTCATTACATTCCTCCTTTAGAAATTTTTCCAGCGTTGGTTTTGGATGGTGCCTGCCACAGAAGCTGTAGAAATCCCAAGAGTCATTCAGAATGAAACAGAGTACAAGCTCACTCTTGTATTATGCTAAATACCACTTTTGATACAGAACGTGTTGCAAGACAGCTGGTTTTTCCTAGGGCCCTATCACAAATGTAGGTAACTCCTCCAGCTGATCATCACGAAAGGACATCAGTGAAGTAAAAATGGCAGACATTTGGGGCACTGACACCCTACTGAAGCTGCTAACAACTCACAGTTCTCAAAATCCATGCACATTTCACAAACATGGATACTACAGGAATGCTCTCTAATGCCCCCAAAGCACCCTAACACTGTGACTTCAACCCATTAGGAATGAAATAATTTACCATCAGGATTTATGCTTGAATAATTTGCCTTCATTTATAATCCCAGACTGTGTCTACTCTATGTAAAACAGGAAGTACTGTCACGTTATTTACACAGCAGCATTTACTGCTGAAACAGAATGGCTTAAGACTTGCATTTTAGACTTGCATTTGAGTCTTTAATTATAAACCAAGTTTTTATACCTATTCTATAGAGTCATGTGATGACTACCCAATCTCAAAATGGTGAGCACTTTAAAATATGTTCTTCTGGAGGAGATTCTAATTGAAGTTGCTGTTGATTTGGATTACAGATAAAATTACACTTGTATGTGTTTTGCATAAAGAATTTCATGGACAGAAGAGAAGCCCTTAAAAAACCCTGATAAAAAAATAACATGGAACAAACTTCGTTTAGTGGGAAACACAGCAGTAGCAGAAGACAGTATTTCTATATATCAGAGGTTTAATGAAGAAAACTGAAACTTGATTTAGGCTACAAAACAACAGAGGCTATGGTGGTGATGGAGCAGCACAGCAGGGACAGTGTAAACTCAGTGTTATGAGAGCTAGGAGGAAAGAAGAAAAAATTGATGCACTATGTTAAAGCCTTATATAGATACACATCTCTTCTCTCTTCCCCTCCATACTCCCAAAACCCACAGCACTGCAGCACTTCATGATAAAAGTACCAGATATTATGTGATTTAACCTCTGAGCACGTTCCCCCCATCTGTTTGTTACAAAAGCCATACAAGACTAAAAGCATGATCAAGATGCAGTCCTGCAGGAAGAGGTGCAGCTTGATGCAGGGCTTGCTCTCCAGAGAAAGGAGATCACAACACATTTAAAGGATGCATGAGTTTATTCAAAATGAAGCTGTGAAACCACTTTATGCCTTCATTTGCATTCCTTCCCAGGAGCAAACAGAAGTTGAAATTTTTCAAAATACTGTGAGTTCACCTGGTTGATGCATATATTAAACTGGCCTTCTTGTAGTTAGCAACACCTTTTTTCCCCCTTATTGATGCATGTCACATTTTAGGCAGGAAAATAAACTTAATTTCACCCTGAAGTGAGTTCAAAGCTGGCTGCTTGTCTTTGCAGTGGAATGGAAACTTCTCTGAAGAAACAAATGTATGTTCTCTAAACTGGAAGCAGCAAACCCAAAAGGGCTGGGTGGCTCATGGACCCATTCTGGATGTAGGCAAAGAGCACCAAGAGCTGTAACATCACTGGAAAAGCAGCCACTGCCAGCTCTGGCCTCAGGCTACCTCCAAACTCAACAGGAATTGCAGCTCTGCACCACACCAACGTAACCATCAAGAGTTTAAGGCTGAGCACTACTGCCTCACAAAGCAACAAAACACTGCCTCGTGTGAAGAAACATCCCCTGGTTCCTGCTGACACTCGGGCAGAACACCAGCTCCAGTTTGGAAAAAGAAAATACTGTATATGGCACACTCACACCTACTCTACACCACTGACAAGTAACTAGACTTTACCACCACCTATTAAAGAAAACCAGATTATTATGAGAGATTAAAGAAATTTCATCAAGCTAATGAGTCCAAGTGTTTTCTGCATTAAAACTGAATTCAGAAAAAACAAATAAACAAACAAAACACTCTCATCAAAACAGGAGAGAAAAGTATTATCTAAACCTTCACTAGTCACTCTGCCTTGACTCCTGCTTTCTGTTCTTAACAGCACTAAAGAGAGGACCACAACAGAAAGCCAACAAAATTGGTCTTCAGCATCATTAGGTAAATACAGCAATGCATTTCCAAGTTTTCTCTTTAATCCAACCCTCTAGACAAATTCTTTACCTTTTCCTGGTATTTGATTAAGATAGTTATGTACTAGAAAGTAAACTAGGTCCAACATAAATGAGAAAAGCAGGAAACAGGCTAGTTAGTAAAGACAAATTCTCAGATGACTCAAAGATTATGCCTATATGCTTTAATTTTACACAAATGCATTTAAGCATGTTCCATGATTGAAGGACTAGCTACACTTCTGTAGTTTTTCAAGGTGTCTCCAAATGCAATTACAAGAGGAAACAGCAAGCCTGGACCAGATAAGATAGGATCATGTTTTCCTTTTATGCTTCAGATTAGGATTCTGACTGATGATCCAAAAGCAGGAATGGCCATTATCTCAGCACTTCCAAACAGACTTGATACATCTAACTTTGCCCTTCAGGAGTTGTGACCAACAAAACAAAAAGGCTGAGCCTCTGAAATTTTCAAAATGAAGCATCATTTACCTTAACCTTAGAAACATATTGCATAAGAGACTTCTAAACAGTTACATAAAGTCAATCTGAGTTAGGGCAGCCATGGTCAGCCAGTAAGCAGCAATGCTCATGGACAAGGAAATTCAGATCTATAATGTGAGCAGCCAGAGAGGAAGGTCAGATGCTGCTCACTGCATGCTCTGTGCTCTATTCACATGGCAGGGAGGCTAGGGAACCATCACCAAGTCTCAGGACTCCTACCCCCAGGCAGAGACCTTCTGCTTTAACCACACCTGACAAATAAAACCTTCTTCCTTACCTCCCTCTTCTTCTTCAGAAGGCTTTTAAAGCCCATAGATCAGTCATTGTTCTTTTAATAATCCCCAAAGTGTTTATCTTAGGGATGTCATACCTACTTACTGTCTCCTTTCCTGCTTGCTCTTGTAAACTGCCCATTCGACTTTGTTCCACATGGTCGGAATATATCTTGTATAGCCCTCAAGAGAGTTTCACAGCATTTAATTTGTAAATTAATGCAGAGCAGCCACGTCTTTCATAGCAGAGCTACGAAAGCTTCACTTACCAAATAAAATTTCAGCATTGATAATGTATTTGTACACTTAAGAATTGTTTACCAGAAAATTGTGTTACTGTATATGAAAGACAGCAGTGGCCTCTGAAGTTCATATGTTGCTATTTAGCTATATAGATTTACTGGGTGGGAGAATAAAAGAAGCAGGGGGAGGAGGGGTGAGCTCTCCAAAGCAGATGTTTCCAAGCTTTTTTAAAACTAAGAGACAAGACATAAGACAACACTTGAAGGAGCAGCTGGGGACACTAAATAAATACAGACATTTAAATGTGACTAATTACATACACATGCTGGAATTCTCAAAGGATGATCAGGGAGCCAGGCTCCCAGCTCACTCTGACTTTCAACAGGAGTTCAGTGGCCTGTTCCTTCAGGCATGCTGCAAGATGTCATCTTGCTAAATACAGAACACTGCCTCTAAATGTTGCCTCTAGTAGCTTAACCGCAGCTAAGCCTACAGATTGCTACAAAGATATCTACAGGAGCCCAACCCTTTATTAAACAAATACAAGTGCGTGTATCTGCTGTTCCTTGCCTGTGTGACTCTGACAAATGAGAAAAAGTAGTCTGGACAGCCCAGAGGCCTTAAAGCCTCTGGGGAGCCACCCTTCTGTGCTAAACACAGTATATTCCCCAAAAACTGCTGCAGCAATGGTGGGGAAAGGTTTACAAAAATGTCTATGGATCCCTTCTGAGTACTTTGTCTGTAAAGCAGGAAAAGCTTCTCTACATGGGAAGTGGTGGCTCATAACAAAAATTTAGGCAGAAGTACATTCCATCGATTTTCAGATGTAGTCATGTAATATGGCTAAGACACACACTGTTCATGACTTAGTTCAAACACTTCCACCCGGCATGGATGCAGAAAGAAACTATTTCCCTGATCATTTTCCTTCCTCTGCATCACAGAAAAAGAAAAGTGCAGTTTCTAGGATACACAGGATTAAGGCCTGTTTCAGCTTAAAAAGCATGAGGGGGGAAAAAATAAAATATAATATTGCTCAAGCAGCTGCCAGAAGCTGTGTGTCAGCACAAAAGGGTGTGTGTATGGACACAAGCAGCCAGAAGCATGAGAAAGTCTTGACCACTTCTTTCCACAACCTAGCTTAAAAATATTCATAAAATTACAGATAGGTTTCTGGCAGTTGACAAACAGGAGACAGCCTTCACTTTGCAGCCAGTGGAAGGTGAGGCCAGATGTTGATAGTCACAACAAGCAGTGCCTGACTGTTCAGAGGTCCAGGAAGGCTGCGGCTGTAAAACATGTGCAAGATCTTTTGTGAGTGAAAGACAGAAAGGGGAGACGCCAGATCTACTGAGCAAGACTTTCTTTTCCCCAGCACTCAAGGTGACTCACTACAGTTCAGTACTACTGGCACAACAGTATTTAGTACAAATGCAATTACAGGAAGCAAATCACCAAGTCCATGGAGGTTGATTTTTATCTGACACACTTGGGAAGGCTCTGTGGTCAGCAGACTGTATATCTGCTCTCTCTGTATGGTGTGAACATACACATCACTGCATCCTGTAACTGGGACACAGGAGACTTACGGTGGCCAGTCACAAGGACCACCAGGTTTTGCACCAGGTCCCAAGGGGGAGCCCACAAGTAGCAAGCTTTTCCCAGAATCAGCGTGCAAAGTGAGAGTTGTGGTCCTTACAAAGTATGACAGAAGAAGTTGCTGGGGGACACAAGCAGTATGAAGTGTGGTGCTTACATCTGTACTGTCAATGTAACTTTTAAATCCACTAATGCTTCTCCTTTTAATCTCTTTTGCAGGGATTCAGTCCAGGAGATTTTGCCGTAGCAGCTGGCTGAGACTACAGCCTCTGATGAAGCACAACAGCTTAGTAGTTTAAGACTAAATGAAAGTACTGAATGCTTCCTAAGGAAAAGCTATTAGGTAACAGTTTTTCAACTGAATTTTTTGCTTCCTCTGCAGGGGCTAAGGAAGCACACTTGCCTTTTGCATTTTTTAATAATCTACTACTTAATGTTCAAGAGCTCAGCACTTAAATATTTTAATTTGCCCTTCCATTCAGATGAATTTTTCCATCCATTCATCCAGCTGACTGTTCACAGCATGCTCCACGGGACTGCAAGCTGGCTCAGCCCCAGCTGCTTTCCAGGCTTTCTGGAATGCAGAGGTGGCAGAAATGTGAACAGGCTCAGAGGGCACACCAATAAAGACCTATGGGTAAGCTCATATCTTCTTGAGAGGTAAAAAAAGTTTCCTAATTGGGCCAAGTCTTCATTTAGCCTACATATGTGGTCTTTGAAAACAAGCTCTACTCTGGGGCTTTAAAAAAGCAAGTGTCTCTAAGGTATTTTTAAACAGCTGCCCACTGGATGCAGCTTTTGTTCTCCCTGCAAACCTGAACTGTTCAACCAGCTATATGTATGAGGTCATTTGCAGAATATTGCTTATCTTTGTAGCTAAATGCTTCATTAAAAAAAACCAAAAAACAACTAAATATGTATTTTTTTAAAAACAAAGACAGATTTTTCTAAAATAAAAACACAGATATTTAGCTGAGCATTGCTTAATTACCACGTTCTTTTCATATGTGCTGAAGTGTTAAAACAAAGATGTCTACGAACAAACCTGAAAGAGATTTCAGATCATGTGGAAAAATGTTAAGAGCTACAGTTTGCTGTAGACCTTCCTGAAGCAAGCAGTGTGGCATGAAGAAAATGCTGGACTGAATTCTGAAGTGCTTTTTTTCCCCACCCCAATGTAATCATTCCCTTTCATCTTTCACAGCAAAGACACATTGCCGTGAAAACCTGCATCAACAGAACTACATTCTCTAGAAACATTCCTCTTTAGCAATTTTCTTATTTGAACTGCTAAACTGTACTGTCAATTACCACTCAAATAACAAATAAATGTGGAATCTAGACAAAGCCAGAATGTTCAGGTCAGATATCGAAGAGAAGGTAGCATGGGAAAAGACAGTTTGAGCAGACAAAAGCTTGCTTGAGCTCTAATTCTGAAATTTTGTTTCTAAGACACCTAGGCTCATTATGATTGAGTGGTTAAAACCTCATGATCTTTCCACACATTGCAGCTAATACACTGAACAATACCCAACAAATCATGGTTACAGAATGCTTCACAAACCAATCTAAGTTGATTTTTCTCTGCATTGTAGAACGTTAATGAAATAGTCTTCAAATGAAGAATATATGAGCAAAAATTTGAGTAAGTATTTAAAAGCTGTCTGGCCAAATGAACAGAAAGCTCACTATCATCTATAGTGAGAAAGCTCACTAACAGAAAAATCACACTATTCAAGTAGTCATTGCCTTACTGGTATTCATAAAGCAAGAAGCTGCATCTATTACATATTAAGAAGGACCTTTTTAGACACCTATTTATAGCAATCAGGAAGTTCACTGAAAAATCTGTAATGTTACCAGATCCCACTTAACTGAAGACAAAACCTTTAAAAGACAGCTGGCTGTGGTGTGACCGTCTCAGAATAAAACAGAGGCAAACACTTATGAAGGTCCTTTAGTACACCACCTAACTATTCAAAACAGATGAGAGTAGAAGGGTGTTTCAGTTGCAGAGTCACAGACATCACAGGACCTCAACCCACAATTAGGGATCAAAGGATATGGACAGAAGGGTCTGTGGCTGTATCACATCTAAGGAGTGTAGTACACACTTTCAGAAAGGCCAAAGCAAAAAAACCTCCATGTGGTAATCAGTACAACTGAGCTCCTTTTCCCTCTCTAAGCACACTATCCTCAAGGCTTGCTTCAAGGAGAGTCCAAGCTCAGTGATACACCCACTGTGTTGCATGTCCCACACACATACACCCACTCTGACAAAGAAATTGCCTTTTCCCACCTTCTATTTCCCCCTGTCCCACAAAGCCTTAAGACCAACAGCAATACAAACAACACTTTAACAAAAGACACCTGACTAGGACTTGGTAGATACAGGTTAGAGCTCTGGTTTCTCAGAATGTGTGTGACCATCATCACTTGGCCATATTCAATTGCAATAGAAAGTGACATACTGAGAGTCCTCAGGTAGCAGCTATAGGAAGGCTGGGCCCTCCAGGTGGTGCACAGCTACACTGACGTGGCAATTTTTGTTCTCAGAGAGGTACAGCTGTGTTCCAGCAGCATTGTGCCCTAGTTAACAAGTTCACTGGAGCTCAGAGCCTACACAGCAATTCCAAGCAGACCATCCCCTGGTATTCGCTCTGCCTCACCACAGCAGAGTGCAGAGAGGAGTCTGAATGTACCTGCTGCAGAGCTCTGGTAGCACCTGCACAGCCAGAGGGTATATGCACAGGCAGGCAGGACCACTTATTCCAGCACATCGTCATATCAAGACTGGGCCTACAGTGATGGAGGTCACCATATGGGTCACCTGCATTTGTTAAAAGTCCTAGTAATCTTTACTAGATGTAAAGATTACCAGGACGAAGCCTTAGCAAAGGAAGCAAAAAAAATTATGTTAAATACTGGTCTGAAAATTAGGCTGGTCAGAACTTTCCTAGCAGAGCTTTTATCATATTGACATGACTGCAAGTCATGATACACATAGAAGTACATGATGCCAGCAGTCTGATTTTGACAGCTCTTCTGCCAGAGAACAGAAATCCTTCCTCACAGAATCCAACCAGCTCTGTCACTAGTTCAATGGTAACCTGAAAGGCTTTGGTGTGGCCAGAGAGCAGTGGTCTTCCAGACACTCCTCAGAGGACAGAGAAATCTTTACTGCCCTTTGAGTCCTATGGCATCTCTGTTTCAATGTGAATGAGGCTGGAAAGCTGACTCTGAGGCTGCCTTAGTACGTGATACCAAACATTTGCTTTTAAGTCAGCTCTGTAACACTCGCTCACCACACAAGTTGTGCTACAAACTTACTTAGCTGGTAAGGTCCTTAATGCAAATTAGAAGGACATTAATATTACTTGTTGAAGTCTTTTGAGTATTTATGCCATGGCTAAATTGGATAAGGGATTTATTAACATTTAAGACTATTAGGAAGAAAATAACATAGATTATGTGGAGAGAAGGAGAAGGGAAAATTAAAAAAATCTCACGTCCTATAAATTCATAAGGATATTTCTGATTAAGAACATTCAATGTCCAAATAAAAGTGTTGATTCATCCAACTATTTTTAAATTAAGCACTGCACACTGTTTACAATCAGTGTGTTTCTCATAACTTTACAGCTACATTTCAAGTCCTACCGTGTTGCAAGCTTATGGCAGACAACACCAGTGTCTGTTATGACTTCACTCAGTCTCAGCTCCAGGTGGACCTTGCCCTGAAACACATCAAAAACACCACAGGAAAAGTTAGTTTTATGCATAGGCAGTCACATCTTTCCAACTTCAACCAAAGCAAGCCTAGTTTGTGCAAGTAATTCCAGGAGAAGTCTAAAGATTAAATAAGAGCTGTATAGCTAATGTCTTTCAAAAGCCAGAGAATCTAAACTAGTAGTCATTCAACTTAATCTGGGTGCATAATTCCCACCATTATGTTATCTCTTTATGTTGTACTAATTGAAGGATATGGAATGTCCACAGTCTGACACAGGAATGTTGTGTTGGAGTTGTAATTAACATTTTAAATTTTAAGCAAGTATCTGCAACACTATCGTTAAAAATGACATCACATGTGTGTTATAAATTAACACCTACAGGTTTTCAGCATTATAAAAACAAAATCTATTAAGCAATATAAATTGTAAGACAAATATCAATAAAACTATACCAAATATTAAGAAAAACACCTAAAAATGTTCTATCATGTTGCTAGCATTCACAGCATCTACTGTTACACAGTCTTCAACTCCTTACCATCACATCATTTATTATGACTTTGGCCAAGATACTATCCTTCAATACACTAAGAAAATAAAGACAAACATGAATACCAACTGCATCCCTCCTATTAATTCCATTATAATTCGAAATGTGAGTAGCCACTCCCACTGACAAAAACTCAGCATCACTTTTACACTGTGTATACAGTAAATGCAAAACATTTTGCTATTGACCAAGTCTGACATGCCAGCAGTGCCCAGTCCTTTTCTGCAAATTATCATAACCAAAATTGAGCCTCTCATTTTCCTTACTGTCCCCTCCACCCTCTGTACTAAAGGATGCTAAAATCCACCCTGCTAATTAGTCACAGTTTTAACATGAGAAGCTGTTTACCTCAAATCACACAAAATTCTTTTGCCCCCCCTTTTATAAGATCGTTCAGATTCAACATTTGTTATTTTTGCACAGGACCAAAACTCTTGCCAGCAGCTTCCCTGTCTCTCATAACTAATTATTACAACCTCCTGCTCTATGGGGATGTCTGTCCTGGGCAACATAGGAGAGTGAAGATGAAAGCCTGGTATCAAGCTGCACCTATGCTACTAAGATCTCCCTTCCCAACAGCAGATTTTTCTGGACAAAAGCTGCTGAAGGTAGTCCAAAGCACAGCAAGGAGTGCAGCAATAATTAAGGAGCATGGACACGCAGAAGTTCAGTCCAAGGTCATTCTTTGATCCTCTCACATTAAGAAGCACAAACACTGGACTCAATGCCTGAATACTTGTCCTGAAGGCGCCTTTGAGGCATTCTGTTTCTTACTGCTACAGTCATTCTCTCCCCTTCCTAGCGTATATCCCTTATTCAATACCATTCTTTCTGCACAACCTTGAATGCACACTTCATGCTTTCACTTCCCAAACCTCTATCATCTACTTATACCTACAGTATTCTGACTCAGTAACATTTTTTCCTATCTGAGGGCTGAACACAGACCCTTCAAGTACATGTGGCAGATGATGCTGGTGTTCATCCAGAAAACAAGGAAGACAACCTCTCCAATTGAAGATAAACTCTTCAATTTGTATAAAGCTACAGAGGCACCACAGCAGCTCGCTGGCATATTGAACAGGGAAGAACCCAGATCAGTATGGGAGTTTCAAACCAGGTGTCCTGGGTTGGCTCTAATTAGATAATTTTCTAATATTGACGCCTGATTAGGCCAATAAAAAGAGTGGATACGCCTGTTGTAAATATACATCTAAAGACCAAAAACAAAAAAAAAAAAAAAAAAAAAAAACAAAAAAAAAAAAAAAACCCACAAAAAAAAAAGCCCGGGAACCAGTCCTAGCTCGGCCTGCATGGCTGGGTCTAAGCTGGTTCCCGGGGAGGCTCGGCCAAGATTTCCCTCACTCCGGATGGGTGGTGAGCGGGGTGCTGAACCCTTCACCAAGGAGCTGCTGAACCCTTCACCAAGGAGCTCACCAGGCCTTGTCCTGACAAACAGCTGGAACACTTTGCTAGCAAGAACAAGCCTTTTCTTAGCAGAGCCTGCCAGACTGTGCCAGTCAGAGACTGTGTTAGCACCAGGAGCAGCTTAAGAGAGAGTGGCCTGGGGCCAGGAGCAGCCCTGCAGCAGTCACCATTGCAGGCAGACCAGGAGCAGCCACGTGGCCGGGATCAGAGGAGCTGGGGTGATCTCACACGGACACCTCGGCATGGCTGGCAATGAACTTTGTGTGCTCAGCTGCTTTCAGCCAGCTTTACTATGGACAGAAGTTTCGGCGACAGTTTCTTTCCCTGTTTTCATCACCCCAGCAGAGTTGGGCTGGTTTGCGTGGTGCCAGCAGGGACCACGTGGCCAGCAAAAAAAGCAAGGGGAGCCATGTTCCTGAAACAGAGCTTAGACCAGATCAGCTTATTCGGCCTTGCAAGACTTTATAAAACTGTTTCAGTTAATGGTAAAGCTTGAGAACAAATGCCTTTACAAATATCATTTCTTTCCTAAATTAGGAAAAGGAAAAAAAAAGGTGAACACATAGAGATAATAACATAGGATTCTGAGGTTAGTAAAGAAAGAGTTAATTTTAGATAGAGGGGATTGAAGAGATGTTTTAAGCTTGACTTAAAATCCTGTAAAGCTATGGTAAAGATATATTGGACTTTGTTTTCGATTCCTTGTAACACATAGAGAGGCATTCTAGCAATCTAGCACAGTTGTGAGCTGAGGCACCAGTAGTTGAAGCAGATGCATGTTGCTGTAAATCTAGTGAGAAACTTGAGCATAAAGAAATGAGAAACTTTACCCTAGTCTCAGACACAGACAGAGAGAACTTTTGCTCTGTGTTAGAACAGCTCATCTTTAAAATAGCACCCCAATAAATTGAAATAATCTATGAAAGCAGCTGTGAGAAAAACTGCAAAACATAGGAAGGACTTTCACACTGCACTGAATTTTCCTGTTCTAGGCAGCTGTTCACAGTAGCATTGAAGCCACAAGAAAAACTATTTTCTTGTAAAGAAGTGTCCATAGTATGGCAAGAAAAACTCTTCTCCCTAAGTGAACTGAAGAAACTATTTCAAAAGTAGTAAACTGACTAAAAGTCCCAGGTTTTTGTCTCTACATTGTCAGTAAGAAAATGTTAAGAGAGAGAGAGAAAAGGTGTTCTAAAGGTTTGATTTGGATTTCTCTTCTTTATTATATTCCTTTTAACTCTGTTAATAAAGTTTTATTCCTTTGAAGTTTAAGCCTGCTTTGCTCTTAACTGAAAAATTTCAAATCAGCAAACCAAAACTTAAACATAAGTGGTGCATTGGCCAGGAAATGACCAAACCCCAGGACACAAGGCTTCTGCCACATGTCTTTTGAGTCATTTTAAACAAAATAATCAAACCACCACCACCCCCAATGCAAAAAAAACAATGTTGCATTCAGCTGTCACTCCTGATTTGTGTTTCAGTGACACAGGTATCCTCCTTCACCCTGTCAATTTGTGCCAAAGTCAGCATCTGTCATCAGCTTCCAAACTGAAGCCTGTTCTCATGCATAAGAGCAGGACTTCACTGCACAAATGCAAAAAGCCACTTCTAGACCCAGCTCTTAAGGACTCAGTACCATTACTACTGTAGCTGTACATGACAAGGGGTGGGCACAAAATCAGCTAAGAACTCTGCTCAAGCAGAACAGCTTTCTTGGTTTTGTTTTACTCTATTTTCTTTACTCTTCCAATTTTCTCTCTCCCACTGGCTGCATATTCTATAACAGGATCTAAACCATTAGTCTCTGGAGAATAAACTTTTATTTCAAACCTCTAAAACCTACTACTGCTGTCTTTGTTGATATCCTGCTAACTGCCAGAGAAATCAACATTAATACAAGTTTTGAAGAAATTAAGAGACAAGAACAAACTTGGCAACTTCAGAGAAAATATCCTTTTGTAGAAAAATGAGAAGGTATACAAATGTTTTTACAGAAATATTTCTGCTGGTCTTAACTAAAAGTGAGACCGCCCTTCTCAGGAAATAATGCTTCAATGCACTTAGATGAGCCTGAGAGCAAATATGTAGTGGCCATTTGCTCAATCTTATGAAGACCAAATAAAATGGAAGCTCCTCATTTCAGAAATTAGATTGGAAAAATATATTTTTAAAAATCAGCAGTATTTCACACATCTTCCTAGCTACATTAAACATAAAATGATAGCGCTGCATCTTCTGGGCTAAAAGCCATTTTTTCTTGTAGCTTTCATCTTTCTCTTGCAAAAGCTTTGAAAATGGTCAGCTGCTCAAAAAGTGACTCCAGGCTTCCTACAGCAAAACAGAGGTCATGGGATCACAGGGACCAGCAGCCTACAACTATTCCCAAAACACCTTCCAGCGTTTTACTTCCAATTATGAACTCAAATAACTTGAAATAAGGCTACAGTAACACACTTTCAAGCTTAATTTACAGAACATGTTACTCTTACATAAACAGAGTGCTTTTTCCTAAATCAATTAAACCATTACACATGACATAAGGATTCATCTGAATAAATTCACTCCTGAGAAATGGCATTAGGTGGGTTTACAAAATACCAGATAATTCATTTTGCAAAGGGAAGACAGAAAACTGCAATAAATCAGCATCATAAGATCCAAAGTTAATCTAACCAACAATAAGGTCAACCTATAATGGATTAAATGTGCCACAGAAACAGAGAATTGCCATGATCTTTGACTGACATTTGTAAGAAAGAAATGTATACTTTTATTATTAAAATAACTACTATAATAATAAGTTTTCTACTGTAGTAGGTCTGCAAAGTTTATAAGCAGGAAAGATCAGACAATGAAACAGGACAAAAAAAAAAAAATTCCATTTTACCAAAAGCTGAAACAGTGGCTTCATCCTGCTCAGAGAGAACCCCTCCTTTGGAGTCAGGGATTGAGTCTAGGCTCAGTCCTGCATTATGAGGCTATAATGCTTCTTTTCCTTTTAGCAGAGCAAAAAAATTCTAGGAAAAAATCTGGAGGTTTGACAATTCTGAAGTAGAATGTATTAATTACTCAAAACATTTTCATTAACAAATATATTTCAGGATGCTCCTAGAAGCACCTATGTTTATTAGCATAACGTTCTTTGGAAGGGTAGGACCCCTTTTCAAGGAGCAAGCTGAAGGAGTGCAAATTCAGCTACTGAACACTTCCTTTTCCATCAGCTCTGGCTGATATGGAGGGTGGGTTCACAGGTCACACCTCCCTCCTAACCACATCTAACACCACATAATGGGGCCAGCAGGCTTCCAGTTTTCAGCTTGTGATTAAAGACGCCATCGGATGACTGAATTTCTTGTAGGGAAGCAGACAGTATTCAAAAGGAAATCAGGAACAAAAAAAACCCTTTGAAAGGCCTTTCTGAGGAAAACACAAATTTTACTATGCTTGTTAAACATAACCTTTATTACACACTCCGTTATCCGAAAACTAAACTGAAACTGATTGCAAGTTGGCAAAGAAAAGAAAAAGCAGACTCAAAGTCCTGGTTTTATAGACAGAAGAAAAGCCTTTCTCTATCCACTGCCTTTCTCCCTGGAATGCAGTCGTGAGTCACTGTGGATTGAAACACCAGAAAACAGCTATAAAGCAAATGAAAATACACCAACCCTACCTAACTGTATCATGTTTCCAGCAGTTGCAAAGTTGTGGTTTAATTTAACCACAGTACTTTGAAGGAAAAGAAAATGCATGACCACAGCTTATCCTAAGGTTACTCTTATGACAAAGTTCTGCCATCCTGGCATAAAGCAGTGTTAGCATCCTGAGCAAGGCCTCAGAGGGTGTGTTTGCAAGGTCACCAGGACACCACTGGGAGCCGTGTCAAGAGTGCAGTTAAATGCACACATTTTGCCCTGGAATCTGACACACCGCACATGAATCAGTGACTGTAGATTCAGATGCAGCGTCCAATCTAGCTCAAAACAGATGCAATCTGGTTTTTCAGAGAAATACTTATAAAAAAGTACTGACAAATACCAGAAACTTCCATGCCTATCTGAGGCTCTAGAAGATGCACAGAAGACTGTCAGTCTGCCTAAGCTCAAGAGCCAAATCTACCCAAACTTCCTAAATCATTTTAAAGCAAGTATCAACCAGGCCTCCATCCTTTTTGTTGCTATCCATTTTTTTTTAATATTTCACGTTTTAAAAACATCAAAGGAAAAGAACAAGTCTTCACTGCTGGTTTTAAACAAAATCAGAAAATATACAGTTTGCTTGAATACTAAGTATCAGGTCAATGGTCTTAATATCCAGGTCTCACACAGCATGATAATTCACTTCTACAAAAAAAACAGTGGTTGATATCTCAAAAACTCCTAAGTAAGGTATTTGTTTACTATTAAACGTGCTGGACAAGAGGTTTGTGGTCACCCCCCTTTCTACTTCTCACTAGCCTACCCAATTTTGCTGGGAACTTTCCCCTCCAGAGTGGGAATGCACCTGGATGAAAGTTTTTCTTAATATTTATTCCATATGGGGACACTTTTCCCCACACAACTCAGCTCTGCTCATTGCTCAATAGTGCAGAAAGAGGGACTGGAACCCACTTTTGGCTCCTTACTCTTTGTCCTGCTGGTAGAGTGCGACTGCAAGCAGTCTCACCCCAGCTCCTGGAAATGGAGGAGGGAAGAGATGCAACAGACATGAGCTGTAGGAGAGGACTAGGCTAAGGAGGTGACATGAACCATAGCTCATGACTGACTCAAGCCAGCATTGCATTTTTTTTTGGAATCTCAAATTCAGGACTGTGATAACACTGGTGTGTTGGTTTGTTTTCCCTTGTTCCAAATTGTCTGGAGAAATGAGCATTGGAGAATTCAGCACTGCACAGAAACTGTTCCAAACTAGGGAATAATCTGTGCCATTGCTTTCTCAGTCTTTCCAAATCTTGTTTCAGGATACAGCAAATGTTATTGGGCAGATTCTGTCTACTCTGAAACCTTTTTAGCCAACTTCATAAGAAGTCACTTTCTGCCACCAGTCAAACTTAAAAGCAAACAAGAAAACTGAGCCAAACCTGAAGGGCTCACTAAATGCTGCCCTTGAGGGAGTAGGAGAGGGCAGACCAAGAGTACAACTACTACTTTAGGTAAATCCAGCCCTGCAGCATTATCAGCAGGCTCACATAAGGTCAGGCCTAACAGCAAGTTTGAGAGCAGGAGGAGGAAGGAGTTTGTTTGCTGTCTGCATTTGCTGTTTGTAACAGCTGCTCCTTCCTTTAGCAGAGGGCAGCAGGCGGCTGGGAAAGGTCTAGGGATCATGCTGGAGATCACAGCCTGCCTGCTGGACCAGAGTTCAGCCCACAAGAAACTGGAACAAAACCCAGTTGATTGCTGAGGAAAAGTGCAGCAGCTTTATTCAGCACTGCATGGATTCATAAATGCTAAGCAAAGCGGAACTGATATCTGCTTGCTCTCCATATGTGCAAGCATGTCAGAATTGCTCAGTAACTGGCAAACAATTTCACATGGCATAATGTTAACCTTCCTGTTTCTCTAAAGGAAGAATACCACCATATGGTCAAATTCCTTAAAAGTAATCATGCTTTCTTATCAAATAGTTTGATGGTATGTAATATGTAGATGTTGTAAGTGAAAGGGTTTCATTTCCCCAAACAAATTACGTTCTGCAGATAGAAAACCCACATATGTTACTTTAAAACCATGTACACTCATTGTTCAGCAGTAGGTGCTCCTCATCACATCATATTACAGACTAGCTATTGAAGAGTAATAGACCAAAACTTGATTGGCTGTCTTAGCCCTTTGTGCTTTTAAGTCTGAATACTGTGCTCTTACATTCACATAGGGAGGAAGTCTTGCCACAAAGCAGGATCTGGTCAATAGCTGCTCTTTCCTTTTACCACAAACATTATTTACCATTACTGATGCATGGTTCAGTTGTCTCAAATAATTTGTCAGTAGGCATTCAGCCTTGAGAATCTCCCCACCCTATCAAAACAGACATGTCATCTCTCTTCAAAACAACTAGAAGATAGAAGATTAATATATGTGCAAAATATAGAAGGTAGCACCCATTTATTTCCTGTGTGTGGTAGAAAGCTGATACCAAACCTGGAAGCAGCTGCTTCTTTTTACAATTTGCATTTACCATGCTTACAGTAGGTTGTACAAAATGCATCAGTGACTCATTTTTATGCTAGAAGTGTTTAAGTACCAACACAAAGACAGTAAATATCAATGTTGGACAGTGGGCATGCAATGCTCCTAATTATTCAACAGATAATGTAATTCTATCTAATGGAGCAAAACTACCCTATACAGTTGCTCCTAAAGACAAGTATATCTCCCATCTTTAAACACATATCTTAATTAACAGTTAGTAACAGAGCCATCATGGGAGAGACTTTGGAAATTTCAACAAGGTAAATAAAAGTAACAAAGTAACACTTCCAGCTTCCTCCACAGATCTGGGATAAACTTCTCCATCACACAAGACAAAATGAAGAAGAGCTAATTAAAAAGCTCCTGGTGAAATCTTGGCTCTGATGAACTCATGGCAAAACTCCCACCCCAGGAAGGCCAAGACTTCATTCATGAAGCCTGACACTTGGGATACAGATTCTGCATGCAATGGGAAGGTGCTGACAAAAAGGAAGTGTTTTTCTGAGAAGCACACCATGCCTTAGCTCGCTCTTCTAGCTAATATAAAGGCAGCATTTCAGAGCCAGTAGTCATGTTCAGCAAGACAAGAGGATTTTAGGTGTACTCTCCAAACATACCCATAAATTATGTTTTCCACTAATGAAGTATAGTACACTATATGACCCTCATACCAGTCCATATTCAAGAACAGGCATGTTTAATCAACAATAGCCAAAGGCCTGAACAGACAAAATGCTAATGTGGTGAAAGGAAGAGGAAAGGCTCTTGGTGTCTGAAGAAAGTACTTAACATCAGTAAATCTTTGGCACAAAGCTTTGAGTACAGAAGGTTAAAATGTGAGACAATTTGCTTCCTCAGTGTTGGTTATCTGCCCTTTACATGCCTTTTATTTTTATTAAGTTGATAGCCAAATAGATATCTCAGACACATCAAAGTTCTTATTCAAAGGAAGGGGAAATGAGCAATTTTCACGTTTTTGTCAGGTTTTTTTCCCCCGACAATGACTTTATATAAGACCTTGAGCATAACTGGCTTTGATAAAGCATTCTGTCATTTAAAACTGAGAACTCAGCTGTAAGAGGACATGACTATTTCACATTTGTCAATGAGGTGGAGGAAGTAACTCAAAGCACACTTGAAAAGGGGAACTTTTAAAACAAGAGCCTGCACAGGAAAACATGTCAGAATAATCTAACTCTCCTTGCAAGTTTCCCCCATATACAGACAACACAGTTTGGAGTATGTTGGTGTATGTAGATATTAATCAGAATATCTCTGGATCTTTAACCACTTCACTGATTACATGTACACAAAGGGTATTTAGGCAGCAAAGCTCAAACTTCACAAAACAGACTTGAACTATGAACTCCATGTGAAAAAAATTAAGGGGAAAACTACTCAAAACCAGAAAAGGCCTTTTAAAGATTGCATGTGCACTTGGGCTTAAATTCCACTCAGAACACATGGACCACTGGGAGCATCTGTCATCTACAGCCCTAGGCAAATATCTGAATCAGTTACTGTTGGGTAAACTTCCTTCTGTGAAGAAAAGGAAAACACGGATCAAAAGAAAGGTATGCACAATAGCATGGCGATTTTTGCTTCCAGACCTCAAAATGTATGACAATGAGAATATAGCAGGTCCTGAAAGACAAATGACTAGTAGAAAACAAACACATCCCATATAAAGTGTGCAACATCACGCTCGGTTCTGACCACAAGCAGCTTACAATGTTGTCTCTTCTGCTGCTAACCCTTCCCCTCCAGCTGAAGCTGCCTGATTGTTCATAATCTATTTCAATGCAAAAGTTAAACCATTTTCAGTAATGGTTCGATTCCTGTTCTACTTCTCACTAAAATACTTGGGCTCATGTACTGTCAGACACTGGCATTTAACTGGGCACAGTACTGAGGCGGAGGAAGGCTCCATCTGAAGATGGGAACTTAAAATTCCTTCAGCTAAATGCACACAAACCCACTTGGTTATAGCTTTATACTTTCAAAACCAATTTCTCAGTCTGGAAAGTTAAGCCATAAATTAAACATTAATGGCTACTGTCAACTTCCATTCTGTACTCTGTATAAGAAACCTTCCCTATCACATTTAACATTTTATTCTATATTTAAAAAGGAAATATTAAAAAGGAAAGATATAATGTCATTTCCTATTTGTATGCCAAACACAAATGCAAGCTAGAGTTTCATCATTTGTTCTCCACAGATCAGCTCAAACTTAACCACCTAGAGCACAACTGCTGTTTCATCACCCAGCTGTATCTCAACAGCATCCAGGGTACCCACTGACAGGACTAGAGCAGACTATGTAATGTGTTATTTTCAAACGAGTGAGTGCAAAACCAGTCAGTAAAATGTGAGGGCTTTGATGTACCAACAGAGTAAAAGCCTATGAACTTCAAGGGGCTGTTACAGCCTACTGCTGAATGACCCAGCACCGTGCTGTGGTAGTTACTGTTTCCCACTGACTCAGGTGAAGGGAAATTCAGATGGACCTGATGATGCTGATTATTTCACTGGGTAGGTTTGCTAGGCCAAAAGGTGAACCAAACCCACAAAAGGTACGTGGCTTCTAATGCCTACTCTGCATCTGCGGGCTGAGCAGCTGCACAGACCCGCCTGCACTGCTCCATGTGAGACTGAACACAACGTGCTGCTGAGATCACAGGCCTCTTAGCAGCACTCAGCCCAGACACACAATGCCCTCATTTTTTCTTCAACATGAGCAATCATGACAGACTCCTTTGCTTGCTGTCAAGCAATAAATGGAGATGGCATTAAAGCATCCGACAGTAATACTCATATCTGTGTAGTCTGACAATTAATGTAGTCCTGCTGTCGGTAACATACTTATCTGCAATAAAATTTATGAAGCCATAACCTCACTCCTGACAATACAAAGCACCTTTATAAGGCAGTAAGAACTCACAGTGTTGTAAAACCATAAAACTAGATTCAAAGCCTCAAGCTAAACACCTTGGAAACAATCTGTGATGAAGTTCTACAACATCAACACTTATATACTGATTTTTTAAAGTACACAGGAACTCATACAAGAAAGGTACAAACCATGTTGAAAAAAATTTTAAATTCTTCTCATTAAACTTAAGATAGCTCAAAATATCAGTTGTTACATCACAAATTTTATTATCTGTAATGTCAAATCAGTCTTTATGTTCTGAAAAATGTGTCCCAGAAACAGGCCACAAGAAACACAGCATCAGTAATATCACTAATATTTGAACATTCCATTATTTTTAAGGTGGTTTTCAGTTTCTGACTGTGCTGGCTGCTCTGCTTAAAACCTGGGTATTTTCAGATTTTTCACAGGGCAGTGGTAAGTCCCTCACAGGTTTACTATTCTTACCCAGTTTCTTTCATATCACAGCCTAATATATTAGAAATAATTAGAAAACTGGTCACTTTTTTCTTTTTTAATTTCTCAATCTAACTGCATAACCCCTAGCAAGTAATTGGTTTTGACATTTTCTCTCACGGTATTCAAAGTGTGGGAGTAACAATAGCTTACCTCAACAGAGTGCTGTGATGCATTACTAAATAGCCATGAAGTGATCTACAACATGAAAAATAGTACAACAGCCACTGGCTGACAAAAACAGAAGATGCAAGAGTTTCCTGGCATATAGCTCAATGTTTAATCCATTAGATTACATTGGAAAAAGTGCCAGAATGATAAAACTGATAGTTGGCACATTAAAACTGCCTTTCTACTAGTATTTGCGTGATTCACTGCAAATGTTAACTATTAAAAGTTTCTTAAATTATTTTCTTTAAAATTGGAGGAAAACTGAGTAACATTGTACAAATACTCATCATTAACACAAATATTGTATTTTCCCTTATAAATTAAGAAGTGCTTAGAAGGACAACTGAGATACTGCAAACGTAAAAGATACAAACAGAAATACTTAATTTGGGTACCTTCACTTGCATAAGAATTCGTACAAATATTTACAAATCTGCTTCCACAATTACAGAAAAACAAGCCTTATTGCAGTCTCAACAAAAAGACCAAGGAACATTTAAATAAATGGATAAAATCAGAATATCATTGTAAATCATATTTACACTACTTGTAATAAAAGATTACCATGGAGCCCAGAAACAGCTTTTAACAGTTGAGATCTAGTAGGGATGCAAACAGCGGAAGTGATAAACTGTACAATTACAAACAGAGAACATGCTTCCAGCAAATCCTGTGCTCCTCATCACTCCAAAAGCTAGAGCTGCCTACAACATACATTACCAGTGCTGCCCTAGAAAGCATCCTGGTCTGAAAAGCTTCCACAAACTCACTCTGCATAAATACTCTAAAAAAACCAAACAATGCAGAAGTTTATCTAAATATTGGCTTTCTACAACCGATAAATTACAAAGGGAAAGTTTCCATATCCTACAGGAAATAAACACTCTATTGTTCTAAAGGCACTGTCATAAGAGGCTTTGGGGTAAGAAGACAGGAACACCAGGGTAAACAGAATAGATCTCATAGATAAAAGCCTGTTAAAAGCCTTCCCATCACCAGTGACACTGAAATGTGGCATTAAAGAGAATCAATATTTTACAAGAGAATGTCATAGGCTGAACAGGCTGTCCTGAGGCTTTCTTTGTATCACATGCACGACAGTGTATTATTTGTCTCTCCAAGCAAAAAGAAAACCTAATCCTACATGTATTTCACATATGCTTCACCATACCTGACCACACTGTATGTTGGAATGTGTGTGCATTTTAAGTGCCATTTTCCAACCAGGTATTTGCAGACCCACACATAGACTGAAAAGCCAAGACACTGTGTCCAACCCTCCCATACAGAAGTATCTAAGAGGCATTTCCCCTTGCATTTACCTGAGACTTTTGCACAGGTCAGATATTCATGTCCCCTCCTAAACAAATATTGTGGTTCAAAAGTGATCTGTAATATATGCTTACAGGAGAAAAAAAAAGTTGCACAGTAAAACTGGCACAGTATCCTGCTATATCATTTTGATTTCTTGCTTTGTTATAATGACTATTTTCACAAGATCTGATGTCATAACAGAAAACAGAATCTGCTTCAAAAGAAGGCAAGTACAGAAAAAGGAGTCTCACTTTGTACAAAAATTTGCAAAGTACCATACCCTAAATGTAATTTAGAGCTGAAGTAGTCCAATTATCAGCATTATTATCATTTGGAAGAGGGCCTAGAGATCTGGCAAGGAATGTTTTTCACATTTAAGATGTACTTGTTGCCATTCCTGTGGCAACCTGCCAACATAATTATTTAAAACAGTACCTGCAAATACTATTTTCAAGATGGCTCCACTCCCTGAAGAAATACTGTTATTTATAGGGCCTGAAGTTATTTGATACTTGAGATAAACACACCCCTCCAGTGACCTGATAGTTCATAGTTTTAATTATTTCTGTAGGCAGAATCCTGACTCCCAGTGATTTATGCACACTTGTAATCCACCCTACAGTTATCACCAAAACCCAAACCATACTAACGGGCAATGCTTCCTTCTTGTAGGGAAGAAATGTATCTGTCCTAGAGCTATCAAACCCATGAAACTACCATGGCCTTGTAATAAATAGTCCTCTGCCAAGATATTTTTTTAACCATCTCACCTGTACTTCTGAATCAGCATCAACATGCTGGAGTTGAAACCAGGTGTCTCTGTTATGATACTTCTGCAGATCTTCTTTCTGTATAGCTACCTTTCCTGAAATAAAACAAACCAGAACCACAGTTTAAGACATGCTGTAGAACTACCAGGAAATATTTCCATCAAAAACAAGCTTTAAAACAGTGATTTAGGTCCTGTCCTATTCAAGGCTTTAGAGCAAGGAAATTTTTTTTTGGGGGAATACTTCTTTATGCAATACATAATGATGAGCACAACACTGGTGGATTGTACAATTCTGATGAGCATCTTTTTCCACTGCATTTTGTGAATGACTTGAAAATTCCTGACGTCCTACTCACCTAACAGAGTGAAGCACTGGACGCCATGGACAAGCTTGCAAATATGCTTATAACAAAAATGTCATTATTACTTCCCTGACATGCAATTAAACTTGTGGAAAGAAAAGCTTGGAAACTGTTGCAGAGATTTTTTTGTGGCTGATGTTTGTAACAATCCCAAATTAAACGTTCCATGCATATGTTATTGCCAACAATATTTCAGGATAAGGCATTTCACTGTATAGCTTTGTAGGAAAAGGGAAACAACTAGAGATGTCAAGTAACAGCAGATTCCTACATCTGCATTTTGGGGCCCTGTCAACCTCTCTCTCTCACTCAAATCTTTCAGACTTTGCATTACACAAGCCAGAGTAACCCAAGGGCTATCCCTGACTGTAGACAAAAGCCAGGGGGAAAAACCCACCCCAAAACACTGAAGAGTTACAACTCTCACGTTTTTATACCACTCTTAACCACTACCAAATTAGCTGTTTCACTAGGTGCAGTAACAGCACCCAGTTCCACGCTGTGAACTAAGAATGTGAAGGGTCTGTGCAGAAATTTCCGTCCTGCCCCATCTCTCTCAGGCAGTAGGTAAAGCACTCTCTGAGAGGCAATGAAACTCTTTCCAAGTGTCTTTCTTTGTATACACAAAGCAGAGCATGGCGTGCCTGAGGAGCACGTGATCCTCAGAAAGCCACTTTGGGTTGGGTGGCTCCCCAGGCACTGAGCAAAGCAGCATGTTTGAAGTGAAAGAATCCAGGGCAGTCAGAGACATTGACAAGGCTCGAGGAAGCTGGGGTTTGGCAATGTGGTTGCGTAGACTTTTGCTTCTAAAGTGAGTTGCACACATACAGTTTGCAACCACTGCTTTGTCATAAAACACAGACTTTCTTTAACCAAATGTTGTTAGATAAAATTCACCAATGGATATAGTTTTGTGGCAAAAAGACCTCCAAGGCTACCTAAATTCATGCAGTTTTACCAGATTAACTGGTTACCCCAGCAAACATTAACAGAACACATTTACAAAGAAAAATAATTATCAAAGACTACAAAAAGGGCAAACACAAAGCACTCTCCCTTCTGAAATCTAAAAGCTTACAGAAGTCCTAGCAGCAAGTTACTACACACCAGCATTCCCTCAATTTATGGCCTTTTCCTTTAGCTGGATGGCATCACCCAGCCCTCCTGCTTGCTAGGCTACACCCCATACCATGCTGCAGCTGCATTCTTCCGTCACCTCAGGCTATTTCTGATGACAGTTTCCAGATTCCCAGCCCCAGTTCCTAAACTACCCCGCCATTCTTCCACGACTGCCCTCCATAGTATCTGCCAGGGTTTCTGCTCTAGCTTCCCTTTCAGAACTTTTGACTCATTATTTCTAAGTCTTGTTCATTCTGTCCTCAGCACCGTCCTCTCACTGCTTGACCTGTAGAGATGATCAGATGATCCATCTCCTGGCAAACATTTAACTAGAGATTAACAAGTGAAACTTCTTAGAAAAGCAGTAATTAAATTACACAAGCCTACAAAATAATATGGCAAGAAGGATAAATAAGACATCTGAACTGTGCTGAACAGAAGACACCAAGTTATTCTACTGAGAATCCATGGGATGATGACTGATTTTTCAAAGCTTCTACTTTTATTCTGCAACCACAGTGGTTTGTGGGGCACCTAGTTTCTCTAAAACACTTTCAGAGGAATACATTGAAATGCATGACCTTCCACTAATTGCTTTGGACCTCACTTGAAATTGTTTACTTTCACTGCTTGCTATCCTCACTCTACCCTTTAATCTCTTGCAGAAATCCTCCATGCAACTGCAGTGTTACACACACTTTCCAAACACTTCTCAAACACTGTAACCCGCAATCAGTCTCGTTCAGAGTCACCTCCCATGTAAGGTGTGCCTTGCAGAAAACTCAAGGATGGTTTCCCAATATCTGCATCTGTACATAGCAGATATACAGTAAATAGTGTGATCACTGCCCCCTCTTTCAGCAAGGAGTTCCACTGCTCTCTGCATCAAGGATGGCAGGGTAACCCAGGTGGGTCTGACCACAAAGTCAGTACATGATTGCAGCACAAAGCGTTCACAGGCAATGGCACGTGCCTCCAGCTCCGAGGGAGTTAACGTGGTGATATAACTGTTTTGATTAGGAAACTGTTTGAACAGCACTGTTTGCTCTGCACACAAGCAAGTTTTATTAATGACTGAAACTTATTGACTGGGCTGGCTATTATCCAAGGGTTTTCATTGCATACCAAATGATCCACAAAGAAAAAAAAAAACTACTAGGGGAAAAAAAAGAGGGTGGCAGTAAAAAGAGTGCCTATGGTTTGGCCGGTCTGAACATATACAAAGATATATTACTGATAAGGCAGAATGTTTGATCTGCCCTATTAAACAGAGGAGTTTCCCTTACAATTTAATTTACCTGCACCAGCCCTGTCCATATGCTCATCCAGCTCACATTCCTCCTCCTCATCACCAGACCCACATAAAACACAGTGCAGGTGCTGAGCAAGGTCATGTTTGTGCCCTGGCCTACACAGTCACTACTCTTCTACTGGCTGACCTATGTCTGACCTGGCTCAAACAACTTCTAGCAGCACCAGAACTAGGTTAAATCTAGGCCAATAATCACAAGCTGTTGGCACCTGTCATTTGACCTGACACTACACGATAAGAACCTGTAATTCTCCCTGAAGATAAAACCTACACGAGAGGTCAGAAAGATTTAACACCACTCATTTAAAGGATGTTTTCCTCTTTGTGGTTCTTCAGCATGCTCCCAAACTCCTGCCCATTGTCTTACACTCTTTCTCAAGACTTGGGTGGCTTCCAGACAGCATCAAGAAACTCTAAATCTTCCACCTGAGGCACCCAGCCACTCCTGCTGGTTTCCTCAGAGTGGCCCCAGGCTGCAGTCTGCATTTGTTTAAGTCTTTAGACACTGTATGGGAAGAGGCAGGAAATAGCAGAGCTTGTTGAACAATATAAGGTGTAATTTCAAAACGTAGTATAAGTTACATTTTTCAAAGTTAGATCCTCAGCAATAACTAGCAAAGATGAAGTAAAAACTTTCTTCTCATTTGAACTAATTTCTTTCTGAAATTAGGACCTCAGACTGGGGGAGGGTAGGAAAATCTCACACACTCCTGAGTGTTTTCCACCCATATGGCAGCATTTTCCCCATGACCCCCCACCCCCCACTTCAGGCTAAACAGATCTTCACTGGAACATTTAAATCCTAAGCTCTGTGTTCAAAACAAAGGTGAAGCATGTCACAACTGAGCTCTTCCTTCTGTGAACCTCTCTTTAGGGAAAAAACAATGTACCTATTATTGAGGAGACAGCTTACAGATTAATAAAGTTACTACCTAGGCCCTGGATGGTTTTAAAACTGCAAATTATACTTCATAATCCCTGGTACTAACTAATTTAAGAGCCTCCTCTGTTCTCTACCCATGCACCCCTGTCCTCTCAGCAGGGCATACTGAAACTGTTCAGGAAATCAAGCAAATCTAGAAAAACCCAAACAATGTAAATAAACATTCCGTGCAAGGAGAAGAGAATAAGAAATAAGTTCAATGGGTCACATGTGAGTGATGGCGGCATTTTTAACATAAAGGTCATTTCAAATGACCTGTTTTAGAGCTTCCCCACTTAAGAGTCACATTAACATAGCTAGAAGACAGAAGACAGTAGGAGATCAGTAATTTGGGCACAGAGGCAGAGATTTTGAACTGAGAAGGGTAGGAATTTCTGGCTATACCGCCTGGGAAAGTGTCTGTAGAAGCACCGCACCCTCAGTGCCCATCCCTCACTGGTTATAAATATTTTTCCAAAGCAAGTCAATGCAGCCCATTAACTTGTCCCTGAACATGCCTAGGCTTGTTAAGCCAGGGTCAACATCTCCACACAAAGACTAACAAAACTGATAATTTGGCTTAGGCATTCTCCATCCATACACAACCACGTTCTGTCTGCATTACCTGTTGGTGACAAAAGGCTTAGGCATTGGTTGAAGGATTACATTTCACCTTTTAAGAGTAATTTTCTAGTTTGCAGGTGAGATATGTAATATTTATGACAGATGCTAGACTAGTAGAAGATTTCTTTACTGAAAAAGCAGTCACAGCAGCAATAGAAAAGGAGCTTGTCATTTTAAAAGGGCTCAAGGCCCTACTTGAAACATGATCCAACAGTTATTTTACAGAAGCCTAAAAATCAAAACATTTAAGGAGCTCCTGTATCTTCTCTTTAGGTTACCTTTATCTTGGAATACCTACACAGTAAAAACAACAGAATTTTACACACTGATGTCAAGTGAGCTGAAAGAACATAACATAATATTGTACTTTTTAATATAATATCCTTTATTAGCAATGACTGCAGTACAGTTAATATACAACAAACGGCTATGGTTGAGTCACACATTAAAAGGCCCCAAAAGCCTAATTAACTGAGTCTTCTCTCAGCTCTCAACAGAGACTTTGTCTCCTTCCTATACAATGCAGTATTGGGCAATAAGCGAGCCTCGAAGGTACTTCACCTTAGCATGTTAAGTGGATGGACACACTGTATCACTGTATTGATTTAATATAACTGATATGAAGGTGCACGAAGAAAGTCACTTTCAATAGTTGGAAAAACTAAGGAAAAATCAGAATCAATTTTCATGGACACTTCAGGCCGAGAGCCTAATTATCTTGAAACAAGAAACATCCCTGCTATTCCAGCTTACCTAATATTCTATGATTATCTGTATGAAAGGTTATTTGTCTTTAAATGAAAGTACAGAAACGCTGACTGCCTTGTTCAAGAACAGCACAAATTCACACACCTCTCCCATAGTACAGAAAAAGATCAAAACAAGCAAACTCCCTATTTCAGAATTACAGAGATAAGGATGACAATTAGGGGCAACATAAGGCTTCAGAGCCCTAGAAGCAGCAGAATTGCTCCCTCACGGTTCCTGTGCAGTGCACCATGAAGCACAAGCACTATTAGACCATCTGCTACAATGGGTAAGAATTTAGTGGCAATAATAGCAGAACACTTCCAGCACAGCATTAGTGCATCCACAGAGAGTACTGAGGTATGTGATATTCATGATCCCAATTTAATTTGTTTGGGTTTTTAAAACTAGCCCAAATATACTAAGAATATCACTTATTAAATCCATTTTTTCCCCTTTGAGGGATTTATCTTGAAAAATAAGGCAGAGAAAAGCAGGCTATGGATAAATCATAGCTTCTATCCTTAAAAGTTGCAAGCTGCAGCATTGCATGAACTATCAGGGTTGTTTTGCTGGTCACAATACAAGAGATCTCACCTGGCTTACATCCGAATTTCTGCTCTCCCTTCCTGATAAAAACAGCAGAGCTCCCAAACAAACAAAAAGAACCCTCCTCAACCATACCTCTGGTACTATCTGCCAGCTGCTCTCTGGGCCCTTAAAATGTCCCTACATTTGAGACACTGGGTATAGCCTGTGGTTGGCTGCAATGGGAGAGCAGTCCTGAACTCCACACTTGCAGTCACTGCCTTAAGCAGGCAATCACGACCCTGAGCCTGCACTAACAACCATCTCCTTCATTGCCTCATTCTACAGACAATATTAAAAGTTGTCATTATGTAAGAAGGAGGGGGCTGTGTAAAAGGACAGTTGAGGTTCCAGCACGTTATGCTCAGTAGTTTTGTTTGTATCTGTACTTCTAGGATGAAGAACTAAAACCATCACTTTTTGAAAGCTCAGCTTCGTTTCTCTGCTCTTGGGACCACCTATTAGGTTAAAAGATATTGTGAGCGCATCCTAGCAACTTATTCTATGCAGACAGTATTTACTTTAGCTTTTCTATGTAGCTGCAGAGAACCCTTCCAGGATAATTCTAGTTTATATCTTTTTGAGACTTATCATTATGGAAGCGTCATCTGTTTTCTTTATTTCATTAGTAGTTATATTCATATCATACTGAGTAGATACATTACTCCCACGTCTTCCACCAGTACATTATGGAAGCAACAAACCACTGCCTAAGACAGGGTCAAGCTAGAAGAAACCAAGGAACACTAATTTCTACTGAAATTTTGATCTCTGTTTCATGCTGTATTGGAGGATCTTTCCTGCCCTTGAATAGCAAGAAGCACAGTTCATCAGGGATGATTACTTTAATTTTTTTTCTTTTAAACCAGTAAAAAAGGTGATGCTTCAGCTACATTTGGTAACAGCTACCTAATAACAGTAGATGGTTTGCTTGGATGTTTGGTAATAAATTGTGGCAACTCTACAAACATACCTTCTCAGCTTTGGAAGCAGCCATTAACAAAGGCATAGATAACTCAAACATGCAAGCCTCAAACAACTTTCAATTCCAAGGTGTTTTCACTTTTTGAGTGTCGTCAAGAGCTATGATTTGGTTTCATCTACTTTAGTCCAGATCAGCTAAGTTTAACTATTTCTGCATGCAAATTTGTTTTAGTACTTTACTTTGCTTCACCTCATCCAGCATTAAGCAGGAAGAGAGTTACAACCAGGATACAATGGCCACAGGAGTCTCAATTTGTCATACAACACACCTAACAGCCTGTATGAAGGTGACTCAGAGCAGTTAAGCTACTGTAAATGTAATTAACAGAACCACAAGCTATCCTTCTCCCACTGGTTTCCTGCTCCTTCACTGAAAAGTTTTAACATTTCACATCTGTGCTTTATCCAGCACTATTCCACCCCCATCAGCACAGCAGCATTTTGTTCTATTCAGTTCCTGCTTAGCACAGACCTTGACAAGTCAGTTTCATGTATCTCTTACCAAAAGAAATCAAGTATTGAGGTGAAAAAAACCAAACTGACTTAAGTAGAGGATAAGTAATTGTGTACTCATCACCTGATGAACAGATGATATCAACTAATCTCTCACCAAAGTGTTAAGTGATTTGGTGTGGCATAGATCCTGTTTATGAACCGATCTCTATGTTTAAGGTCACAGTCTGGCAGCTTGAGCTATTCATTATACACCTAGAAGAATACCAGCTCAGAGCACATCACAAACACGGTTTTCCTCACTAAATCTAGCTCATTTATTGAGGGGTGAGAAGCCCAGTTTATTGTTATGGCCAATACAGCATGTCTCATTCAATATCTCTAAAAAGCTGAAAAATATCCAAAAAATCATTAAAGAACATTTGCCTGACACAGCAGCACTACTATCCTAATATTCCTTCTGCTGCATCTAGTCAGAGACATTTTTTTCCCCATTATTACTGGAGGGGCACCAACTGACAGTTTTTCAAGTTAACCCATCTTCTCTATGTTTTTCTTGTTTGAACAACTAGATGGAAATAGCTATTCTACATATTATAGGCACATATTCCAGCAAATTGGACTAGTACTGCTATTTTATCATTCAGAAACAAACAAACGCAATTTTAAGTTGCATTTACCATTGCTTTCAGTAGTATATTTCCATCTCAAAGCATCTCAACGTACTATATGAGAACACAAACTCTAACCAGTAACAGTCAAAATCAATTAAACAACTTAAGACTAAGTTTACAACTTAAGTTTACTTTCACAGTAACTATTTGCTATATTTTATCTAAAACAAGAGAAAAATAATATTTCATATCCACCAAACTCCATATTTTCTTCATTATATTTTCATTTCAACCAGCATCCCAGATTCTTCCAAGAAACAATTGCTCCAAAGTTGTGTCTGTTAAACTAACAAAATCCCATATGACTTAGCAATTATGATTAAGAAAATGCAAATGTAACAAGCAAACATGCAAACTCAAAAGATATCTTTATCTGCACAATCCTCCCATCCTGTATGCCAAAATACTTCAGTATGTTACAAAACATATCTGCTACACATGTTCCAGTTTGACTTTGTTTGGCTCTTCTCGGAAGTTTGTGTCAGAGGTTTCAAGGGGTTCTTGTTTTTCATATTCTCTCTCCCACATCTTCCGCTTTTGGTAGCTGAACCATTCTCATCTGTCACACACCGAGTTGCATTTCTGGAGTTAAAGAATCTACCATCACAAACTTAAACTTCATATTTGAATAAATAAAAGCATGACTGAGCTCAAATAACCCTGGAAGTTGGTACTGTAACACCAAGAGAAACTCCTGAAAATATCTAACAGTGAACCAGAGGGAATTCTGCTAACCAACCATCTTCAAAAAATGCTACTTGCCAAATTCTCACCATTTTGACCCATATGTACTCCATCCTCTGTCTAAAAACCCACCAAAAAAGCAAAGGGATGTCAAACCTTGCAAATCTCACACAGGTAAATTCACAAGCTCAGTAATACATGGACTTAAACTTAGTCTCTCCTGGATGGAAGACACAATCCCCAGACTCCATCCACTGAGAAAGTTCATTGCTGGATGAGCATGAGTAACCACATTTTCTGCAACAGTAGTCTCTCATCATAACAGAATGTTACAAGCGTTTTGTTGGAATGCAAACAAAGGGCCCCTGACTGCAGAATTTGGTGTTTCAGTGGAAAAGAGCTCGTTCTAGTTCTACTCTGACCACCCTTTTCAGTAGGGACATCTTCCAAACCTTCCTTGATCAAGCTTCCTCAAGAAAAGGATTAAGTCTTAAAACTGAGCTGAAGATAACATACAGCAACTATTGGTATAAAATGTTACAGACTTGTATCAAAGTAAAGAGTTCCCTTGTTCAAAAGAACCTCTACTATAGAGCTTTGCAGCTGCTGACTCCCATTCAATAGGAACTACTGAAAACAGCCACAAGCAGGACCCCAGAGCACTGCTCTCTTTCCAGAAAATTTTCCTACTACAAGCAGAACTTAGATAGTAGTATCAAACTGACAGTAATTCTGGATTTTTTTTTTCTTTTCTCCATTCCTATTTATCACGCTTTCATTTCTTTGAAATGCTTTTTAAAATATGCCTGCAATAAGGAGGAAGAGGAACAGAGGGAGGAAGAGGGAAAAAAAAAACTACAATAGATAATATGCACTGTAAAATTTCAATGTAGACAGGAAACACTAGAGTTTGGACTTCTAGTGCTACATCAACACTGACACCAAGCTATGGGGTTTGGTTGACACACTAGAGAGAAGGAACAGCATCCAGGGGGACTTTGACAGGTTGAAGGGGTGGGACCATGGGAGCTCTGTGAAGTTTAATGAGGCCAAGTACAAGGTCCTGCACATGGGTCAGGCAATCAGAAGCTCAAACACAGTCTGAGTAGAGAATGGATTCAGAGCAGCCCTGTAGAGAAGGACTTGGCAGTGTTGGTGGACAAGAAGCTCAACATGATCTGGCAACGTGCACCTCAAATTTCCAAGTTAAGTGTAACCTGGGGCTGCAACAAAAGCAGTGTGACCAGCAGGTCTAGGGAGGTGATTCTGACCCTCTAACTCTGCTCTTGCTAGACTCCAGCTGGTGGTGTACTTTGTCCAGGTCTGGGGCCCTGTCCTGGGTTGAGGCTGAATTGTATCCCCATTCGTCTGTTTAACTCAGAAATAAGTTTTGCTCCTTTAAAACTGGATCTGAGAGTGAAGGAGAATCAGTGGAATGTCTGAGGTGGTTGTTTTCAAAAAATAAAGATAAGAGTTTTCAGTTTTCCTTCACACACAGCCTATGTTGCCTGCAGCGCGGATGGCGAGAAAGAGCCCTCCTTTGCTTTTGGTTAGTTTTTGGCTACCTGAAGCAGAAAAGTTCTCCAGACTGTAGGTTTGTTTTTTTCCTTTTCCTTGGAACTGTTTGAACCTGCTCTGGACTGAAAACCCAGCAGAGCCCCAGGAGCTCTTACACTGTGGCCCACCGGGCCTGGCCTGGGCCCAGCACGGAGGGACTGACAGCAATGGAGTGAGCCGAGCTACAGCCCCCGGGAGAGACTTTCTAAATTCATCATCTCTTTGGAGTAGTGAGAGGTTTTTTTGTGTAGTATTGTTCATTTGTTGTACTGGGAAGTACTTTGCTTGCTAAATAAACAATTTTTTTTCCACTTTCCTCCAAGGAAATCTTTTTCCCGAACCAGTTGGGAGAGGGGCCGTTTGGATTTGCTTTCTAGAGGGATCCCATTTGGAGGTTTCTTCCCAAATTTGCCCTAAACCAGGACAGGCCCCGAACACAAGAAGGATGTGAACTTGCTGGAATGAGCCCAGAGGAGGGTCACTATGTTGATCAGAGGGCTGGAGCACCTCTGCTATGAAGACTCCTATGAATACAGGCTGTTCAGCCTGAAGAACACATGGCTCCAAGCAGCTTCATAGCAGCTTCCTGAAGCAGGCCGACAAGAAGGCTGAAGAGAGACTTTTTACAAGGCATGTAGTGATAGGACATGGGGGAATGGCCTTAAAGGAAGAGTAGGTTTAGAGTAGACATTAGGAACAAATTCTTTTCTGTGAGGGTGATGAGGCACTACAACAGGTTGCCCAGAGAAGCTGTGGGTGCCTCATCCCTAGTAGTGTTCAGTGCCAAGCTGGTGGAGCTCTGAGAAACCTGGTCTAGTGGAAAGTGTCCACTTCATCATGTTTCAACCAGGGGTGTTGAAACCAAATGGCCTTTAAGATCCCTTCCAACCCAGACCTTTCTATGATTCTACGACCAGTATAGTAAGACATCAGCTTCCCTACCTGTGAATTCTGCAACACATGCAAAAGTTAACACTGCCATTTCCTGAAGAGAGTGAAAAATGAAAACTTGATCAATCATTCAAGCACACAAATAAAATTTTTTGTATTTTCTGCATGTTCTCTTCACAAACTGCTCCCTGTTCCTTTAAGATTACTCTAGCGGCTTTTGAATAATTCCTCTCCAACATCAGAGCTTGATTATTAAAACATGACCTTAGGAAACACGGAGAAAACAAAAATGTTTTCACTTCTCCATCTGCAATTTCACGTGTCTGACATGTATTAAGTGGTTCAAGGGACTGTTTTTCCAAGAGAAAGAGTAAAGCCATGAGCAAGAAAAGTCCCTGGCCAGTTGATGGGTCACTGCAGCTGCTGAAAACTGGTGACACACAAGAGATCAGATAATTTCAACAATGAAAAACTCATCAGTTGAAAGAAGGGAGGTGTTACTTTCAAAGTACAAGGGAAACTAGACAGAGAGAAATAAAAAAGCTTTCCAAAAGCTCACTCAACAATCAGAAACCTCTCTCCTCCCCAGGATGCTATGAGTTCACTCACGGACAAAGAGAATGATGGCCGGCTTTCCCAGCTCATATGTAAAACAATAATTAAAGGAAAAGCTTGTGACTGCATGACAAATTATTATAATGTAAAAACACATGTAAAATATCTGCACCACCACTCCATGGTTTAAGATAATAAATTTTATGCTATTATACAAACTGTTGCTCAGCATCTGACAATTTCCTCTCTACAACCTCTGTCAAGATAGCTATAGCCATGGTAGTCACACATGACTTATTTCAAAAGAAATGAGTAACTGAAAAAAAAAAAAAAAAAGTCCAGAGTACTCAAGTGACTTAAAATAGAAACTGTTCCCCTCAATAACAACTAAGCTTTTACCAGGTTTTTATCCCCAAAGAGATAAATGGAGTGTCATGCAATTTGCTGCAGATGAAATGCACAACAAATAATATCTGCAGAAGCAGGAATCTTGTCAATTGCAAACAGGCACTGGATGTCTTTTAGAGCTATTCTGTTGGTGACAGCTTGTTCTGATATGCTCCACAAAATTCTGTCCTCGTTGTACTTGGGGTACCTGTGGCCTGTAGCTATTCCTCTGCCTGTTGGTAAGGCAGCCATAGTTTAACCACAATGCAGGCAGGCAAGTGTGAGTGATTGCAAAACTAATGGCCTTGCACTTAGGGAAAAAAAATAAGAAGTAACACTTCCAGTAATAAATGAAGTGGTCAACATTTAAACAAGGTTTTATAGCCTGTTTTAATTAAACTGCAATCCACATTCACTATCACAACAGACAATGCCTATCTCTCCAACTTTTTTACATATAGTATGTAATATTGAAGGCATTTTTGACAACTGAAAAAAGAAGGACAATACTGAGCAGTACCTAGCACTATAATCATCAGTCCTCTCAAGACCCCCAACTTCTAAGACTACACATGATGTAAAAGTTAAAATCCAAGAGAAATAAGCTGTATGGAAAGTAGTAATTTATGAACACATACCTATGATGGAATCCCTTCGAAAAACATCTCTGTCAAAAATATAAAATGACAGATGGCGAAAGGTCCGAGGAATTTCACAGTAAAAGTCTTCTCCATAGAAGGGGCTGAGTGAACAAAAAAAAACCAACATACACAAACACATACACACACACAAAAAAAAAAAGGAAAATAGATTAGTGTTGGTACCCTAGACAAGCCAGTGTGTTTACATTTCACACACGGAATATCACTCTGGACTATGATGGTCCTTCCCACCAATAAATGTGCTCTTCCAAGCACTGCTCCATTTTGACTCTTCCTAAATATCTCAAATGCCCACTGAACAAGATTTTTTAATGAGCAATAAAAGAACAAATACTTCTTTCTATGTGGAAAACAAGTGTCCCTTTACAAAGGGGGCAGAGACTACATTATTTGTTAACATACAATGCTTTGAAGGATAGAGGGATGCCCTTGCTGCCACAGAATGCTTACAGTATAGGACATTAGGATAGAGATCATAAAAGCATACATGAACAGGATGAGGAAAACCCAGTACGGTTCATCCTTTTTTTTTTTAAAGCATTTAGTATGCTTAAAATGCCTACAGCCATTGCATATTTTCTCATCCCTGAGAAGTTTCTTATTTAAAATCAGATTCAGCCAATTGACAGTAACTAAGCCTTGGATCTGGCACCACGCTTGTTACCTTAGAACACTGAATATTTATTTTTGCATAGTGGAATTGTATAGATATTTTTTTTTACACAGTAAGACCACATTTAAATTAAAAACAAACAAAAAACCAAACCACAACACCACCACCACCCCCCCCCAAAAAACACTATCTCAGAATGAAAAGCTCTTTAAGGACCTAAGGGGCTTCCTTTGGATCCTACCAATTTATATGGAGAAAAAAAAATAAATCTCAGACCCCTGACAGCAAGCATTTCAGTTTCTCTCTATGAAATTACATGGTTAAGGATTTACTCCTAGGAACTATAAGCATACATCAACATTATTTATTCATTGACAGGTCTACCATTTTACACAGACCTTTCATTCCAAGTCACCCATGCTTCAGTAAATATAAATGAGTGGATGCAATTCAAGTCACATGGACAAATACAGCAACCACTGCAGATGTGCAGATGTAGACTTAAAAATAAATCTAATTCCAACAGGCCATAAGCCAGCAAGTTTTTTCTTCCCCTCTTAAACACAGACCTCATTATTGCTTTGGCTGAGCTCAAAAATGAGACAGAATTGTGCTGCACTTTAAATCATTATTAAAATTTATGTTAGAAAATTAGATAGGCAAAAGGTATTAATAGTTCCTTGGATTAACTTTTAAATTTTTCAGTATTTTGTGAGGAAAGGTCATTCCCCAGCTTCTTTCAGGGATGTCTTACACCACCATATGTTTTTGCTTGTATTTCTGCCTATAGAAAAAATATGCTCCCTCACAATTACCACATTCCCTCAAGAGCTAGCTGACAAGTCTCCCCTAAAACACAGAGGCACTGCAAATTAGTTAATCATTTGGTGTTTGAAGGGAAAATGCCACACTGATTTCATGAAGTCCAGAGACATCACTCAGTATTCGCCAAGAACATTATTCAAGTCACTACTCCACCAGCCACATGGAAGAACACACGTTGGACAAACAACAAAGCCCAGGCGCACCCACAGGTTAAACTTCCACCACTAAAATGGTTTCCCATTCCTTGAATAAATGCATCCAATGTAAGATATGAAAACCAACGTGAGACCCACTCAGTCATCCCTGCTGTGAAGGCAGGAGAGGAAAACCTGACAGTTGGAAATGGCAGCTGGTTTGACTGCTTGTCCCAATGGCCCCATTCGATTCAGCATTCTTTGTTACCTCCTCTTTACCCATTCTGCTCTGAAAGGTTTTATTTGGAAGCACAAATTCAACAGTCACTACTTCAAAGGCCTTAATTCTTTGTTACAAGCAGCTTCTACCAAACTGGGAGCTACATGACTGTCCCAGTAGCCATGCTTCTGCTGGCAGCCCCGAGGGCCTCATTCTATGCACATCACTTCGTGCAAGTTTTCACGCACAGGCTTAACCCTAGGGGTCCAAAGAAATGCATTAATATTGCCCAAATATCTAGTGCATTATACATGCAAAACACTTCCATCATTCTGAGCTTTAATACTCTATTCAGCCATAAAATTGTCCTTTCTGCTGGAAGAACATGACAGATGAATTTATTCACTAATGACCTTAGAATGAAACGATACTTAATGAACTGTGGATTATATATCCAATCCTCTATCAAAAATACGAGGGAAGCCTCAGTGTACTGCAAGTCTAAATGCAATATAAATACAAGTGACTTAGACTGAGCTTAATTTAATGATTCTGGGGGGAAGAGCAGGGAAGACACATCAACTGGAACCTTTGGCAAGTCCCCCTATTAATATTTGCCATGGGTGTTGAACAGAGGCAGAAGTCAACTAAGATCACATCACAGCAAAACAAATAAGAGTCAGAAGAGCAACATGGACAACACTGCGCACCTAGCACAATGCACAGAATCAGAAAGATTAATTAACAGAAGAAATGCTGTGAAGACTGACTTAGCCATGCAGGGACCATATCAGGAAACTAACAGTGGCACAAGGTTTACTAGTCTGAGGAGTGCAGTCTGAGCCACCATCAACAGAAGAAAAGCTTTGCTCTGCTCTTGGCTTCTCCCTTCTGAAATCTTGAACCTCCTGAAGATTCACAGCCTCTCATCACTCAGGTAACACCCCTGAGGTGCACTGGTTCTTAATTAATTTAAGCAAGCAGATTTCCAACACAAGCATACTCACTATGCACTGGGCAATTAGCCAGCAAAGTTTTAACTGTAAGAATACACATCAAAATAAATCCGATATGTTCCCGACCCAATCATGTGTAGCTCTGCAGAAACAGTAAGTTCTTTCTGAAGGAATCAAATGCAACCACACAAATACTTCCAGCTTCCACTTAAATGTGTGCTTTTTCTACATGTATCTCTTCAGAACAGTACTAGCTTTGTCTCCCACTAGGACCTGAAGAGCAAGAGGTCGCAGCAGTCAAATCCCATGATTTATTTCCCAAGCTAACTTATCTTGAGCAAGAAGCCCAGGGCTCCAGAATGGTTTTTCCAAAAGAACAGCTAAATCCCTCCCTCAGCATCTCCTCTCTCTGAAAAGCCATAATTTGTCTGATTCAGTAAGCACTTTTATTTTGACAGAGCAATTAATAAAAAGCAGCAACATCTGCCTACCCAGCCCTCAGGAGTTTGACAACATCCTCCAAAACAAATAGTGGAACTAGCCCGGCTAAAAACTCAGAAATCTTTCAAGAAACAAGTGAATTCAGACTCAACTTCGAGTTCAACTTTCCTTGTAGATGAATCAGCCCTACACTGAGGAGAAATCTTTCTTGTTCAAAGTGGAAGAGTAACAATGAGGGCCTCCTCCCCAGCCCTGGCAGCATAGACTACCCATGAATATGATTACAATGGAAGGGCATGGCCAAGACCAGTGCTGTCATTATTTCAGCTTTTTCTGGATTTAAAATAAGTGTTGGGACGTAACGGCTGAGAGCAGGAATTTGCAAGGCCAGAAACAGTGGATCTCCCCTGAAAATGCAATTTGTCTCCTTCCAAGCTGAACATAACTGCATTTTCAAACCCAGCTTCTTCAGTAGGGACTATTAAGTTCAGAACAGCTCTGCTGATTTCATTTTAGTTTTGCCATCACAACAACAAGAAGAGTATCAGTGCAGACATCAGCTAGTCTTTAGTTATGAAACAGTCACTGTTAAGTCATTGTCTCTTGTTTTCCTGATGGGGTTAGAAATGGAGAAAGATCTGTACCAATTTTTAAATCCTTGCTCCAAACTTTCAGGCACACAAGGGCCTGATAAGCCTTCTGTTCCACTTAGTCTCATTTCACAGCCCTTTCTCATTTCTTTTTCAGTACATGAGCATCATCTTAATATGTTCTGAAAGAGGGAAGCCCAGCCTCAGCAGTCCTTTTTCCTCAGGAGGCACAGGACTCTTACTGCACAGCTGTTGTACAGCCTCTACCACCAACACATACACTGATCAATCTCTCCTCAGGACACTTTCCCGAGTACGCCTCCACAGCTCCCATCACAGAAGAGGTACACACAAAAAATAAAGTCAAATAGATGCATAAACAGTGCAACCGATTTGAATCTTCAGGCATACTCACTCTCTCCTCACCAAAAATTTGCTTGTTCTGAATGCTTACAGCATGGGAGCAGGAATACCAAGAAAACAAACCTAAAAAAGGTCCCTCTAGTTATTGTTTCACTTATTTACAGCTGTCCAGCCCTCCCCATTTCAAGGTATCTATTTTTGAATGTCTTCTAATGCATGTTTTGGCAATGGATATTTTCAGGAGGAGACAGGGAAGGAGAAGAGAAACAAAAATTACTGTGCAGATCAAGTGGAATGAAAGCAAATAAGGAAGAGAATCCTTACTTCAAACACAATTAACCCTCTAAAAAGGGTTCAAAAATTGTTCACATTTACATATTTTACTAAATTACAGAAGCATACTTGCAACTTTATTTCATAACTTCATGTATCTACTGGTATCACCACAAATAATATTAACAGAGAGGAAGAGCTTTCATAAAACAGATGTTAGTGTAAAAACATTTCCTTAGTTTCAGGCTGTGTTACAAAACCCTATGCTTGTTTCTCAATACTTAGGATTCGCTAAAGCAGTTTTGTTTTTGTGTTGGCACCAGTACTTCAGTGGATGAAGTGAAAGAGTTGCACGATGAATAATAATGAAACCCCTCAAACCAGAATTCTTTGTGCATGGATTTTTTTCAAACTCCTTTTGTGATTAAAAGTAAGGACTATTAACATGCCACAGACAACTCTACATCCTCTGACTATTTTAAAGGGTTTAGAAATACTGAATTCATCCTGCTGCATGAACTGAACACCAGAGTTCACATCACCATGTGAGCAGGAAGCAAAATCAGTCTGTACAAAGGAGCACACTTGTTTGTTTCTACTACTAAGCTTTTCCTACTACTTGGCTAATAGTTTTTATGCCATGCTTTGCAGCATATGTAAAGGGAGTGGAGAAGAAGAGAGAAGGTTTATTCAAAGCAGAAACAGCAAGCCAAAGAAAATCTGAATGCACTTCAGTCTCCTACTAGACACAAAACGAGAAGACAACAGGCAAGTAAGACAGGTTCTGTAAAAGACAGTGTTGGCAGATGTCACGGTAGCTTTCTGACACAATTTATTCAAAATCACTAATATATTTTTGAAGCACAGATTTGGCAGGGGACACACAACAGGAAGTATATGGCACAGGAGGCAACATCTAAATCCAAACGTATCACTTATGCCCACTGTTGAGAGTGCTGGCTGCAGTCTACCAGACACACACTGAGCCTAAGTGAATTTTTTCTCATGTCACTGTGCAGAGACACTCAGATGAACAGTGCTTTGTTACACCCATAACCAGCCCTAGTACACAGAGAAAAAAATAAAGCAGTGTGCATTTTCTCAATCCTGTGCTCAGAAGAGACAGACAGACACATGAGCTATAGTTATCAGCCTCACTTGACAGTTGCTGGTTTGGCTCAATGAGGCTTACAAGGATTATGATAAATTGAAGCAGCAGCCATTTGGCCCCTGGTCACCTCCCAAAATATTCTGTAAGACGACACACACAAACAGCAGAAGTCACATTACAGCTGCATTTTTTTTTTTTTAAATCACTCAAAGCAGCCTACTACACCAACAATTGTTACTCAGATGGGTGGCTTTTCATATAGAAAAACACTCTCACTAATAAACCCTGCCTTGGGTCTCAAGGTTCACTTCATTCTCCTTCTTCCATTAAGTCTTGCTTCCCTTACTGGCACTCTTCCCAGCTATATTACTTCCCTGCACAGCCATGCAGTCCTTGGCTTCAATAATATCCCTGACCAGGCTGAAGTTATATCCCTACCAATCTTAAGCCTTTCCCTTAGATGCTTGGGGTGTTCCAGAATTGAAGTTCACTGTCACTAGGAATTCAAGCCACAATTGGGTGCTGTCACATGTAGAAGACAACAGACCCTGGGAACATGCAGGAGTGAAGCTGCAGAACACGCTACAGCATCCTACAAAGCCTCTCTGCTTAAGGCCTCTGGGCTGGGGAAAGTTGTTATTTCAAGGAGGTGAGCTGGCACTATAAGAATGTAGAAAGAGCTAATGGAGCTAACTCATACAACAGCTAATTTTGGCAACGCTCCAACTAAGGGAAACAACTTTGTGTTTAAAATTTGAGAAGTGGCCTGCATCCAAGATGCTATCAGAAGTTTAGCTATGCAGCCATAAACTCCAAACACACAGGGAAAAAGGATTTAAGCAAACCTAGAATTAGAAAATAACATTAAATATAGCAGTAGAATAACTTAAAGTTAAACTTAAAGTTCTGAGAGCTACTGGCTGAATTTGTTACCTGATCTAATTCTAAAACAAAGACAGAGCAACCACTTAGTAAAGAGAACGTAACCTTAACTATGAATTTACAGCACATTTCAATATACGGTCACAAGCACACTACAGACTTGTAGGTTTCATTGTTATGGTCACCAGAGACTAGCCAAAAAAAAAAGGAAGGCTGGGGGTGGCAAAGTGGGGAAAGTGCCTATGGCTTCATTTGCTGTTTCATTCAGGCTTTGATCACTATGTTCAGCACGTGAAAAATTTCTCAGTGAAATAGTGGTGAACTAAATAATCACAGACTCAAGATGCTTGGCTCACATCTCTAAACCACACACTGTCAGACGTTTGACTCTTAGCGTACGACAGATTTTGCCTTTATTCATATCCTTGAAACAAATTTAGAGATGTCACATTCCTTCCATTCTTCACCTATGAGTCGAGAAGCTGCCTTGATTTCCTGTTGCAGCTGACACTGCCCTTTAAGTGAATGGGCACACTTGATGCAAACTGCAAGGGCAAAGTCAGTCTTAACAACAACAACCCATGAAAGTTCATCCTTGGGAAATATCTGTAGCTAGGAAACACTCCTATATGGTGGAGCCTGAAGCAGGGAAAGCTATAAATGGGGGAAAGATAAGTAGTTTACTGAGCAAAGGGAATTAAAAGGCAAAATTCTTGTCAGGCTGTTTACTTGCAGCTCAGAAGTGAAGAAAATGTGTAGCTCTCTGTATTTAAAAAAACAGTCATTCTAACATGCTCCTTAGGACATAAAATACATGAGTCCCTTCACGTACATCTCTGCTAGGTTATATGGAATGGATCCAAATCTATTCAGTGTCTTTGTAGATGATGGCAATATAAATATTGAATGACAAATACAAAACAGAGAAGCATATTAAATCCTGGCTCTAACTGACCTCTCCCTCATATCTTATGACTTGCATGTGACCTTCTTAGAATTTAGTAAAAGCTTGTGCCAAGTTTACAAAAACAGTGCTGCTTGAAGAGTTCAAGATTCTCTCCCTGAGAACCTGGATTTCTCAGTCTGACCAATTCACACATTCACTACTCTTGGTCAAAGATCCCCAGAAAACTGGGATGATTCTGAACTACCCACATAAACAGCACTTTCATGTTGCTCTGTGGCTCTGTAGGAAGGCCTGCCCCAGTGGTAACCAACCCTGGACTTGTTTCAGTCAGACACTGATAAAGTTTATCGCAGCAGCCCTCGAAATCTTCCAGTAGGCACAAGGGCACAAGGCAGCAGTGCCCACCATCCCGTTTAACAGCAGCCAAGAGGCTGGATGGCAGGAATAATTTAAGTTCCGTATTGTAATTTATGAGCCCCACCTGACTGCTGAAGAGGAGGTAAGATACACCATGCTGGCTCCTCTCAGTTTTTGAGACACAAATTTAGATAAAGGGCATCAAGCTCATAGAGATTTTCTTCAGAGCACTGGTAAGGGCACTTGACTGGACAACAAGATGCTGGTTCAATTCTTTTGAGTTCTGAATGATTCATGTATTGTTGATTTAAAAGGTTACTGCTCTCAGCTGTCTTCTCATGCCTCTGCCACAGTCTAATAAAAAAAGAAAATACGTTGCAGAAGATTAGGACAAAGCTCAGGGAGGCAACTTCTTACACTGTCCCAGCATAAAACAGGAGATGATGAGTCAGAGCCTGAAGGTTCTATAACAGATATTCCAAGCAAGCCAGAATTGGACATTCATCCAAGTCCCTCTGGGAAAGAGAGATAACTGCTTCCTTTTTTTCCATCTGCCAGTTCTATTTAAACTTTTACACCAGGGAAGCATATCATGCAAAAATTACATGTTCTGCAATGCTAGTTATAAGCCTAAAGAAGCTCACCAAGAAAAAAAAACGCGGGGGGGGGGGGGGGATGTGTAATTCCCAACTACAGAGACATTATTACAAAGCCTTTTCATGCAGGTGAAAGAAAAAAAAAACACTCAACACTGCTGCAAAGGATGGGCTTCTCCAGGATAAATCTGAACAGGAAGACATAATTCCAGAATAAGTAGTGCTAGGGCTGCATATGAAAGACCTTGTAATTCAGATTTTCAGATAAAGCATCTTGTTTTCTATAAACTACATAAAAATATTTTTTTGAGCTTATTGGAAGATGAGGGAGTTATCAGCCTTACTAAAAATACAAGCAATTCTTAAAACTTTATAGCAAGCGAGTCCTGTGCCAGACATGAAGTGATAGGAAGTAGAAAACAAGCATGAACAACAGAGCAGAGCCAGTGCTCTCCCATTCAAACTGTGGGGGAAAACTGCATCAAGCTGTGTCACCCACTCCAATGCTAGCCACACAGAGTTTAAGGCAGGATTCGATTCATTTAGTCAAGCATTGGCCCAGCTTCACATCCCTGTTCCCAAGCACTGTGTATCACTGCAGCAATACCTCAGAGAAAGGGACCAACAAAATTCACAATTAAGTTGGCAAGTGCCTGCCAAAGAAGCACCGTACATGAGAGAAGGAATTTCTCTACTGTACATAAATTCCATGGCCCACAGGGCACATAAACCTCACCTGTCCAATAACTCCCACAATGGGTTAAATCAATCTGCAAACAAGCATTAAAGAACAGAACAGCATGGCTGGCTCCTCATCCCAGAATCCTTCAAAAAACAATAAGCAACTGCAGTAGGGTCTGGTATCATTTGAAAAACATCTTCTGGAAGTCTATGTATACATTTGCTTTAAAAGATGTAAACACAGTCATGAAAGATAAAGTAGCTGTTTGAGCATGTCTCACAAAGTAAGAGCAATTCCTACCCACAGATTGGGAAGACATCCCAGGATTATCACTCATGTATTTAGGATTTTTGTCTGCTTTTCTTTTAGAAAAACAAGGACAGGTAAACAACTATATGGCCAAATGCAAAACTGAGTTGATATCAATGTCTAAGTGGATATTCAGAGACTGTAAAGCAGCAAGTTTTCCAAAAACCTTATTGGAAAACAGAAGCTTACACAGGGAGAAAGCAGGCTCCCACTGAAGACAGGAATTCACTAGGAGAAGAAAGAACGATAAAGGAGGTGATCTTTAGCCAAGCTTTAGATCAAAAAAAATAGGTCCATAATGGCATTTTGAAAGGTCGTCTGGTCCCACCACTGTTTCAAAGCTGGAAGACCTCTATTATTTAGTTGAGACTGATCATATAGAACCTATTAAAAGCCATCAGCAATAAACACAAAAACCAACAAAATCTACTCCAGTGCTTCATAACTTTTAACAGAGGTTTTTCTTCACAGTTAACTTTAACCTCAACTTCCTTCCCCACTTCAATTTGAGTTCATTATTACTTGCAATATCCATTCTGGACAAACAGTTCCCTCCCTCTCAAATTTTTGTTTTGGTGGGGGGGTTGTTTGGCGGGTTTTTTTGGTTTTGTTTAATGTTTTATTTATATATTTATGTCTACTCTCATTTCTCTTCTCTAGGCTAAACAATTCCAATATTTTAACCTTTCCTCACCAGTTATGTTTTCCTGACCTCTGATCATTGCTCAGTTCTCCCCTGAATTCTCCTCAATTAACAAAACAAACTTAGTCCCATCAGGAAACTAGAAACCTTCCACTTTTGCCCAGCCCCAGTGTACCTCTCCATCTTTATAAGAAAATCTAAAGACAATTGGAACTTTTCCCACTGAAGGAATTAATACTTGTTGCTTATTTCTATTCCCGAGAGTTTATTTTGTTAATAGAAAAATGCTTGGATTAATTCAAGGAAATTACATCAACTATTCTTACACATCCTCACTTCCCATCTTCCTGTGAAACACTAATAATCATCCAGAAAAAAAAAAAATTAAAAATCCCCAAAACAACAACAGAAAAGGTATATGACTTACAAAATCATTTTTAAAGAAACAGCTGGTTCAGGGATATTAGGTTTAGGGGCACTACGTGTCAGCTACAGGGGTGAGGAAGAAGGCATACAGACCAATTTTGGGGGTTTGTTTGTATATTAGAAATAAAAGGCTATTAGCATCATCCCTTAAAAACATCAAGGCTTAAAGATGACAAAAAATTATGTGAAAGAACAATTAAAGAGTAATAATAAATATATACATAAATCCCACTCATATTCCTGAATGTGTCAGGTACTTCTGAGTGGTAGGAAGTGAGGTCTAGAGAGACTTCCTGTAGTACATTATTTGCAATAACTAGACAAATAGCAAATTCCTAGCATATTACTCAAATTGGGAAAAGGGTGAGAGTTATCTCTTAAGATATTAAGTTATAAACTTGATTGTTCCTGGCTGCTTCTTTCCTCTTGACTCAAAAAACCCTTGCTTACCAGAATATACATATTTGCCCAGCCTAGTTTCCCTTGATTTTTTTGATGTCTAAGGATTTCCAGAAGAAAGCATTTTAACTTTTTCTACATCCTTCTCATTCTGTTTCATTCTACATTTGACCTCTGCAATCTCATAGGAAGTGTCTAAGATCATCAGACAGGCATCTTATGTTCAAACCTCTCCTTTCAGCTACAGTCTCATGACAGGAAAAAAAATAAAATTCTTAACTCCCTAGGGCCAGACCAATGCAAAAATCTAAGCCTAGAAAGATGCAAAATGGAGCTTAGTGAATCTTTTCAAAATTGCGATTTTAAAAGCTTAGGGAACTACAAAACAAGTATCACAGAAAGAAAGAAGCTCTAGTGGTATGTTGTTAGAAAAAAAATTAATATGGGTTGCCTTGGTGAAGGCATTTTCCCATAAATACAGATAGGTATCATAACATTACTGTTTTTAAAACTGGAAGAAGAATCCTATGCATCCTCTCTTCTCCCCTCAAGAAAGTATCTTTGGAATATAAAACAAACCTAGTAAGCAGAGAATGAGAAGAGTTAACAGAACATTTATCTATGTATGTGTTACCATAACGACTTCTCCACTATTTTGGTCCTGAAAACCTCCTCCTGGTCCAGGTTTACAGTACAGTAGCAATCCCTCATCTTGTTTGGCCCCGGATATGTAGGAAGATTTTTGGCTTCACCTAAAAGCAAGAAAAAAAAAAAAGAACCAGAAAGATTATGTATTAAAACGTTATCCATAAATTAGTCATCTGTCAACTAACGCAGTGTCAGCAACATGGCTAAAGCAAAGCATTATATTTTCCTCCTCAAATGTGAAGTCTATTAAACTTTGCAGCAGTCTCTTGTTTACAATGCAGCAGGTCCTGACAGTCACCAGGTTTAGAGCTCAGCTAAGAACTCAGCTATCTGTTGCATCCAATTTATTCACAATTATTTGGATGCAGACTATCTCCTTCCATACAATGTTCAGGTTTTGATCAATGCTCCCCTAAGATACCAAGAACACCACACAATATAGCAATCAAGCTTTTCAATACAGCCCACTGATTTTATCCTAAAGCCATTACCAGGACACAGCAAATTAGCTGTGCAATTCACAGCTCCACCACTCACCAAGGATGTGGAGATGGAAAACAGACACTGTAGTTACAGCCAACAGCCTTAGATCACCAGCTGGACTTCAAAGCACTCTGATAGGATAATTAGCACTTGTGAAGCTAAGGTCCTTGCACAAAGGTGCCATGAAAGTCATGAATATTCTTCACAATAAACATTTGTTTCAAAACTATAGCAAGAAGTATGCATAATTAACAACAACAACAGAGAACAGGACTGAGGAATTCAGGGTAACCAACAGGCTACCAAACCCAAGCATACGAAACAAGAACAAAACCAGGGCTTTCCCCTCTACATATCCATTAACAACCAAAGTTGAGCACTAAATTTCCTTGGCTGACTGATAAAAATCAAAACTTTCCAACAGGAAACTGGACCATGCCCCTCATCATTTTGCTAAAGTATGTATCACTATGAGGATGAGGGATTTAATTCTAAAGACAAAACTCAGACCTAAATGTAAATCTGCAGTGCTTATGGATCTTATTTACCATCATTCTTCCAGTAGCCAGAGATTATTAGCACATAGCATGGGTACTAGATCATTCTCTCCTGGTAAAAATATAAGGAATAAAACTAAAACTGCACAGACCAAGGGAACACAGGCTTGTTTGCCAGTACAGAAGGAAACTAAATGATGGTAACAAATATAACTTTCTTCCAACCTCTGCAGCTCAGCTTAAGTGAACTTTCCTAGACGCATCGTTTTCCAGTCTCCAATAGCTTGGAGATCACAAATAGCTTTATACTATTAACAGAACCACTTCGCTTTTTTCAACCCTATCTTTGTAAAGACATACTTCTTCCTTTTGGCAGATTTGCTTCACAGCAATCTGATGCGTGTGCCTGTAAACACTGAAGATGCATAACAAGGAAATGCTGAGCCAACCTGCACCCTCAGCTATAAAGGAAAGGCATAAAATGACAAATTTCCATGTCTTCTTGCCTATGATCTCTTTCTGGCACACTGTTCACACACTTTTGCTAACTGACCCATGGCATGCCCTTGGAAACATCACACAGCCACACTTCTCACAAATGCTTGTATATGGGTGACTGTATGTGCATATGTTTTCTAAAGCTAACCATGGAGCATATATAGAGGCACTAAAAAGGGACTCGAAACTGTTGCTTCAGACAGTAATGCCTCAGTTCAGAGTTCTTCTAAATAAGCTTGTTCTCTTAGCTCAGCTAATACAAATTGATAGCATTCTTCCCACTTCCTTCAGAGTTGTGAGACACTGCATTAAAAAAAGCTGTCTCCACTGTAATTTGAAGGTGTGACTGGAACATCTGTTGGCTCGCTCCATGTGGTGTTAAACTAACTGGAAGTGTTAGCAATAGTTTCACTGCAGCAGCTCTAGACAAAATTATACTGAGGATTATTGATGGCTTGCTCAGTCTGCACTGAAGTCTATTCTGCCCTACTAAACCTCCAAGTTTTATTCTTGTTAGTCTGAGTTCAAGTTACAAATCAAATGCGCTACTCTCACACGAGACTGAGGCCTCCAAGTCTATCTTCTCTCCCCAAATAATCGAATTCCTATCAATTTTTCTCCATTAAAGTCACATGAGACCAGCCTCTTTCCTGGATAACTGGGTGCAGTTCCCCAGAGAGATGGTATCAACAGGAAGTGTTTCAATAGCAGACTGATAGGGAAGCCTTCCTCCAGGGCTGGCACATTGTTCTCACGGGTCTTCCAACAGAAAGACAAAACTTTTCAAGCTCAAAATCAAACCAAAACAGTAACACAGCTTCCCTTTTTCTTCACTCTTCCACCTCCTGCTTCAAGATTAATGCATCACATGAAACCAAATCACTATTTTTCATCGGGATTTCATAATGGATTTTTTTTTTTATGTGCACAATATTCACTTAAGCACTTAGAGGAATAGTTATGTCAAGTACTCTGCAGGAACCACATTTCTCTTCCACAGGATCTCTTCTTTCTTAAGACTTACAACAGGAAAGCCCACAATATTGAAACCTAAATGCAGTGTGAAGGAACACACCATTTAGCACTAGAAAATGGCTGCCTGCACAGTCTGTACAGCAAATTAAAGGTCACCACCATCACAATGTTCAAAAGTGCACAGAGGGAAGATAAAGGGAAAAGACATTTTACAGTAATTTCTTTCTTCAAAATGAAAAAGACCCTGAAAAACCACTGGGACTAGAACAAGGGATTAATTGACCAACCCAACATATTAATCATGTTACTGACTTGAGTAGCTTACAAAATAATATACTGTTTCTTCCCAACACCGGCAGCAGCCAATGGCTATTTAGATTCCTCCAGCACTGAGCAGCTGAGAAAGAAAAATTTATCAAGATTTCAAGCACAGCTAAAGACTCAGCTCTCTAGCCAGACATTTTAAGTCAACAAATGTGCTCTGTTAGAGCTTCAGTTACTTTTTAGATTCCTCCAAGACAAAAAAAAGTTTCCTCTGTGGCACTGTTTTGCTATCTACAATGAAGCTGAACAATTTGATCAGTATTTTTTTGGATTTGCTACCAGAAAAATGAAAAAAAAAAAAGAAAGCCCTGAATACATGATATAGTCATACACCATTTCTACTTCCTCCAAAAACAGAGCTTGCCCATTTATTTTGGGAAAGAATTTAATCACTTAACCTATCTGTGGAGAAGAGGCATCTTCATCAGTTGCGTTTTCAAAAGCCAACTCTTTTTTTCTTCTCCCCTCTTCATATGTGTGAAGTACCTGTACTCTAGAGAACTTGGAGAGGGCTTGCACATGAAAGGTCAAATACACTTGCCTTCAATATCTTCAGTTTCCACTTCCACTAAGAAGAAATGGTATGTTTCTTAAGATGTCTAAGAAAATTTAGACTACACAAGCACTTTGTTTTGGAACATAGGCTTCCATTTGGAGCCACAGCAGCAGAATAATCTGTACAAGTTTGCAAGAGCTTTTCCTTCTATCCCTGCACTTCTAATGTACATGGGTCCTAATTTAACTGTGTGCCAAACTCCATTTAGCACTAAGTACTCAAAACCTAGCAATGCTGATTTCAGCTATGGAAAAGTTAACATTAGGTATTTTGGACGAGTCTTAAAAAATGGACTATACAATTCTGAATATGTCACTGGCTTGCTATCTTCTCCCCATTCGCCTCATAGAATTAATACAGGGCCACTACAGTTCAAAAATAGACTACTACAGCAGCACAGATAGCACAGCTTGAGCCAGGCACAGGGAATGCAACAAGCTGGAAAAAGATGAAGGGAAAAACTCGAAATTGTATTAGTCTTCTTTGTTCTTTCCAACGTTGCATATTCCTGCCCTACTAAAGCACCATCAATAAAAGGAAAGCAAGTAAAAAGGGCTCTTCCACACATATGGCAAGGAAGGGCATTGGGAGCATAACTGGTAAGAACTAAAAAACTTGGAAAAGGCTTCTAGGAACACATGAATATGTACATACATTTTCTTAAGGTTTTGCCACTTATTTGGGGTTTTTTTAAGCATCTAGTATTTTTAATTGAATTTAGACATTTGCCATTGTGTTATCTTTGCTTCTGATATATTCCCCTAGATATAACTTTCTGAAAAGCAAAGAATGCATGACAGCCAGGTATTAGAGCTACCTTTTGCAACAAATTTCCTGCTTTTGTGGTGCCAAATATTGGGTCACCAGCACACTCAGATGTGCCAATCTAAATGCATTAAGGAAGACTTTGTAATGCATTAGAAAATTTATCTTGCTGTTTTCCAGCAGCAACGTATTTGACCAAGATGGCATAAGAAAACCATTTCTCAAACTGTTTAAGAAAACAAACAAGCAAACAGAATCCTACCTCCAAAAATAAATCCAATAAAAGCAGCTGAGCTTTTAATGACAGAGCATTTGACTTCAGGGAGCATGCTGAAAGACTTGAGTACAGAAACAAAATACCTAAAATCTGAAAAGGGCATCTTGCCCAAACCCATGACAATCCACTTTGTTTCCGCTATATTCAGGAAAAACATTCTCCAAAGAGGTTTGTAGGAAAGCAGTTCAAGAACAAAAACAGAGCAGCAATGTATGTCAAGAATGAAAAGCTTCTCCTGTTCTCCTTTAAGCTATTTCAAACGAGATGCTGGAAATCTTGAAAAAAAATTATCTAAAGCACTCCTTTCAAGTTTTCTTTCTTCTGAAAAAGCATTACTACTTGAACATCCACAGATCAAGCAAAAACAGAAAAAGGAAAATATATGTACAGACAGAGCTCTGATTTCCACAATTTATGCTTAAAAAGCTACTCGTGCACAAAATTCAGCATATATGTAAAATATCAAGATACCAGCAAGTTTCTAATTAATACTAAATTTTACTTAAAACAGAAATATAACAGCACTCAGTGTTGATTAAAACACACAGAAATAGACAGAACTTCATGCCTATGCATTGAACTTAAACTGAACAATAACAGTTGCATTTACGTTGAATGCTGAGAAAGCAGTTTATTTTCTTGCCAGTGAAAGATCATCTTTTAAGTACATGAGATGGGGACTAGGAGAGGGATATGACTCCAATACCTCAGGAAGAACATATTGAGAAAACAATCTCTTCTAGTATTGAAATGGTCCCAGTTGAAAAATTTCCACTCATAATAGAAAACAATTTTGTTACTGAACAGTTAATGTGATAATTACGTGACATTAATGTAATATTTGAAAGCAGAATAGATGGTTACATTTGTATATAATTCCTATATGCAGATATAATTGTGTGTACCTCTCAAAAAAGAAAGTTTGAATTAATTTTTGCCTTTCCAAATAGAAAACAGCAACAAAATTAGACAAATTTTAAAAGGTAAGTTCCAAGAACCAGTGTACCCAGTGTGAAACTACAGAGCTATGTAAGTAGCTTAGTGCTTTTTTGTACTTCTGTAGTAAAATAAAAACAATGAATGCTTTCTAAGCAATACATGCCAAGTGTCAAAAAAGTTCTTTTCCTTTCACTCCTGTGTATAATTCTCACAGCCTGAAAATAAGAAAAACACATGAAAATCAAACATGTAATCAAGGAAACTGATTTAGTAAACAAAAGTATTTCTTTTAAAATAGATGTGTTAGTAATGCTACTTGTCCAGCAATCTTTTTGCCTTGACCACTGGCATTTATGCACACACACATACATACAACTTTCCTCTAATGGAGAGACAGATTGTTTCAGATTTCTAAACCAGGTCAAAAACAGCCATCTGTGAAGAGATTTTGATGATCTGGAAAATGACGTTTTTAGATGACCTGTTCTTAATCTAAAAGCCCTTGCCTGCCAGCCTCTTTCCACGTGAAATGGTCATCACATTATCAGGGAAGGGGCTTCCTCAACAAACCAATACAGGAGACCTGGGCATTAGCAACAGCCCTTGAGCAGCTCGATACCATGGCCTCCGTACCACAGCTTTGCTTCAACAAGTAGCCATCAAGGAAAGCACATTACATTAATTACAACTTTTTAGACAGGAGTATTGTGTGGAAACCCTCCTGGCTTCAGGGAAAGAGCATCAACCCAAATCTTTTGGCATGAAACTGAAGACCAGCACCAGCTGATACCTCTATTCACAGCCTAGTGACAGGAGCATTTGGCATCTCTTAAAATCCCATCTGCACAATCCACCAGTACACCCAGTGCCATACTTACTATACTACCTCCTTTCCCTGTCACATGATTAAACTTATTCTATACTAGTTAGGAACCTTCATACAGATCCTCCTCTGATCTGGAGTCTGTTCTGGTACAGCAAACAGGCATTTCTGTCCAAGGTAATTGCTAAGCCTAATCAGCCACAAGCCTGCATGGTGAACAGACTAAGACACGTGTAATCAGGCATTCCAGTTCTTCTTTTGCAGCCTTAAAATTCCAATAAACTGTCCACAATATCTTGCTTTATTTTCCTGAGTGTAGCAGAAGCAGCTGAAGATATTTTCACTGGAGAGCAATGAGAAGCTGCAGGCTGACAATCTTACTTTTCTTGTATGAAGAATGAACACAGAGAAGGCTCAAAAGATCTTGTCATGATCTTAAGTACTTAAGTGCTTACAGCACAAGGGCTGTTAATCAAATCCCAGGGCTGAGAGGAAAGATGCCTATAAAGCATCTTTCATGAGATGCTTTCTTCTCACAAGCTTCATGAGAGCTGCTTGCAAAATTAAGATTTTAGTTCGTACAAGAGGAGAAGCATTATTTCTCCTCAACACTTTAATAACTTGTTGCATGCTACTTGCCAATATTGTGGTCAGCAGCAGGCATCAGGTTTCTCTAAAGATCCCCTTAGAATAGTAACTTAATCCCACAAAATAAAAAATACACAGTCCAGCTGCTTTTTAACAAGACTGAAGCTATTCTGTGTAAAAGGACACTTTGAAGGTATTCTATTTTAAAGTAGGATACTGCCAGGGAAAAGGTGTTCTCATGTAGTTTATATTTAAATTCAGTTTTCCTGTGGCATTCTGGGGTTAGCCTTATAAACTGCTGTGACGTTTTTTTCCTATTTCTGCAGAAAAACTGATGAATTAGGTAGACTCTCTCTTTATCTGTGCTGACACACATATATACACAGTTACCCATACATTATTTTTCAGTCCAGCTTGTGTTTTGAAGATGGTACTTTGGTATCAAGACATCTCATGCAACTTCCCAGCTGCATTTGATACATATTTGTGAGGCTTTTCTTTCAGTTTCAGAACTGTAGGGACTGGCTACGGGTTTTTCTGAAACCTCTGAATTGTGACCTTTGTTTAGATTGTGGCTTGTGCAGTTCTCGGTAGGATTTTTGGTTTTGTTCTGAGGTGTGTATTTATGAAGGGGGAGCTACGTGGTTTGGGGCAGTTGTTTTGTAAAAAAGAAAAAACAGCATCCTAAAGTTATGAAAGACCTTCTCTCAGCAAAGTTTAAGTCACTGAACATCTGTTGAGAGAAGCCATGAGGGAGAGACTCAGGCTGCAGGAGGGGCAGAGTAGCTGAGAGGAAGTAACTTTAAACAGGCTATTCCATCATGGAGCTGCACTGAGCAAACAGCAAGCAATTTCAGCTATTTTTAGAAAAACAGTATGACACAGGAAATACAAGCAAATTATTTACACCATCAAACAACGAAATCCAACAAAGTGTTCTTTTTTGAGAGCCTCTGTACTTAAGCATAATTTAAGATTGCTACTCTGTAGTAAGGAGCCTAGTATTGCTAAAGAACGAAAGCACTGTTCTCAAAAACATCAGCATAAGCAAAAAGAAATGTCTGTGGAAATAAGTATTTTTACTTTCATTTACATTATTCACAAACAAAACCTAAAGTTGCATCACAAAAAAATATAAAAGGACAATTTTTATCTATGAGCATCCCATTTTTTTTAATTGTAGATCAAAAAGCAGCAACTGTGTGGAAAAAGCAACAAAACAACAATGAAAAAGGAGTGATGTCCTGTGATGTCCTCTCTCTTCCAGGATGCTAATATTTCTAACACAACAAGCAACACCAACATTTTTTAAAGTAGAGTAACATGAAAAGTATAAATCTGCCAAAGGCTGTGTTTTTCTTTTCTTTTCTTTCTACTAACTGAAAGGAATAGTTTTTGAAAAGCCAAAGCTTTACTGGTACTGTTAAGAAACCATAACTGCTTCCTCTAATGATTCCACTGCCCACAACGGCTCTTGCTTTAGAATTACATATTTAGAAATATCTTCTCCAAACAGAGTCTCACAGGATCAAGTTTAGATCAGGTTCAGTTTGGTCCTCTGGGTGATTTTGAGCACAGAAGTTCAAGGCAATCTTGAAAACCATCTAAGATTTAGGAATTAATTGAGAAAAGAGTGTCTTCCTCCACATTCAAAACACTTCTCCTATTACAAAAATAATCATCATAAGGGAGAAAGCAAGGTTTTTGAATCTCCTCAACTTGCTTTTCTTTAGTCTTTCTTCAAGAACAGTGAAAACAGGTATGTTCCTACAATGAGATCAACTTCTTTTTTCCCATTTAAATATTCCTCAAGTGTTTCTTCACACACAACAAGCATCCTCTGCACTAAGGAACAAGATTAAAGGAAACCCTTTAAGAGAAGTGTGATCATAACCAGTTCTCAGTCTACATGCTTATCAATGGGTTTTGAATGAAATAGGGAAATCACACCTTTCTAGCTGTAGTCTTAGGTGGCTGACAAATACTATGTTACAAACTCAGCTTTCATATTAGGACACTATCAAACCCACCCACAGTATTTGTTTTACTTTAGTTACTGGACCTTTATTTACATAACACTTTTCTAGTAAAGCGAAACCAAAATAAATTCCACTTGGGTACTAAGGTTGGTTCCTAATATGATTATAGGTGACGTTTAAAAAATTATTTCACTGTTGAATAGCCTGTATTGTACAGATGCATGACAACAATACACAAGAATTTACATAAATCATGCTAACTTCTTGTGGCTAGCTTGCAGTTCCATTAATGAAGCAAAACCAATAGCATCTCCCTGTCCAACATTTTAAGGTGCCTAGAAACATTTGAGCTTGACTGTCAAAGCAATCACTTGCCAGCTTGCAGTGCTGTGCAGCTAAACTCCTAAGCGTGCAGATGTGAGGATACACTCCAACTGATCTACAAACCCATTGATTTCTTCACGGCAAGTAAGAGGACAACATACCTGCACTCTGAAACCAGACTGCCTTAACTACAGCCACCACACAGTTTGGCCCAAGAATTTCCAGGAGTGGCTACCTCCAGAACATCCATATACTGACAGAACTTGAACCATCATCATCCAAGATCCTAAACATTCCATTTACCATGTCAGCAGGCTTACTAAACAAGTATCTGTTTTTTCAGAAATCTCATCAGCACAGGATTGATTCCTGGCTCCTTGTTGAAATTAAATTTTCACTTAGAAAATATAGATGATGATAAACTGACATACGTATGGGGAGTAAATGACAATTGTAGCTACCACTGCCTTAAGCCTTGGAAAGTTTTCCAATTGCAAGCTAAGAGTGTATGAGATTATTTTCAAAACAATATTTCTGTGAAGATCTACCCACAAATCTAAAGAAGTATAAGGGAATTGTCTGACCAGCACTGAGTAAATTGACTGCAAAAAACCAAACAGTAATTCCCCCATTCAACTTCCGAGTGTCCCAAGTGGTGGCTGGGGGCTGAATCTTTGAAGGAAATGAAGTTCACGTGCACAAATAACTAAGCATTTACTTGTTCTTGCTTCATCTGCAATCACAGGATCAGTCCTCATACCACAGTACATAAGACCCAACATACCCATCTCTGCACAAAGTAACTGCCAAAATACATGCTTATGTTGTCTTGTAGGGGAAACTAATGCAGCAGGATTAAACAAACTTCAAAGCAACACAGGTCTGTTCTACTCCAGTGGATGTTCTCACAGAAAAAAGAACAAGACTCAAAAATAAATTTTGGTTGTAGTTAATCACCTAGAATCTCAGTATTTTTCCAGTCTGGAAATTATTTTTGGAAGCTGGGTATTCCCTGTAAGTTGTTCATCCATAAAATTCATACAAAGCTGAATTTCAGCAGATCTCTCTAGTCACTAAATGCATCGGTCTCACACAGAATGACAGGAAAACTAAATATGAACTAGTATTTGTAATGATTGTGAGTGTATGATACCTGTGAGAATCAGCTGAAAATTGGAGACCGAACAAGACCACCACAAAAACCTTCACCAAAAAAACCCCAAACCACCACTACTGGGACTTTCTATAGATAATCTCATTCTCCCCCACACTAGTCTGCACCTCCACCTACTCCATGAGCGTTTTCCTGTCAAAACATTGTTAACAACTTACAACATGAAAAGTGAGGCCTGAATCAAAGTTGAATGTGGAACATTAATTCATCTTTTCTTCTATCCAGGTTTTCATCTATAAACTGTGACAGAGTATAACCATTTATTTCAGCAACTTCCAATCCTTTACCGTGTCATAACCCTTATTTGCTCTCAAGGCACAAACCAGACGTTAGTCCTGGGGATACACCTAAGATAGAATACTTTGCACAATTCAGGTGCCTGCATTAACATCTACTGTTGACAGACCTCTGTGTAAGAGGATTTGGGCCGTGAACAGAACATGTTTTCTGAATCATAATTTGTTGTCCATTGACTAGATATGGAGCTTAGTCAGCTAACAGCAACATCTGAGTTATGTGTTTACAACCTGTATTTTCCCTTCCCTTTTCATACTTCTGAGCTGGCCTCCACACATTTTCTGCATTAGTTTGTCTTTCAAACTGCTACTTTCCACAATGAACCATCACCTCTAAAATCTTTTAGTATCAAGATAAAGAACTTCATGAGCCTTCATATCAGCATATCACATAGTAGAGACTGGGAACTGCTACTGTCCTAAAGTTGTTTGAAACCTCCATCAAATCTTGGCTCCATCAAACACTTCCAGGTAATTCAGATAATTCAGCAAGAAGAGTTTCTGCTCCAAATACTAAAGTCTGATTCAGGTACCATGATGATAAGCCATCTATATTAACAATTTTTGTTATTACCACTGCTTTTATCAATCTATAGGTTTCATAAAGCTCAAGCTACTACTACATTTGCAATGTAGTTTTTGTTCTTAACAGTATAATGAAAGAAGCCAGATTTAAGCGAGATGTATTTCAGCACATTCAATTACTTAAAATTCACCTGCCTTATATACAATTCTTGCTAGTTACTACGAGTCCCAAATTTAATACATTAATTTCAGTGGGACTCCAATAGTATGTCAGTTACCGTGACTATAATATATTTTTCAATATAAGGATGCTGAACAACCCAAACACTGAGGAGTGGGAGAGCATGTAATGGGTAAGCAGCAACAACCTGTGGTGTGATTTATTTTTTAAACAAGATTTCAAACAGTGACTAATCTGATTGCCCAGAGAAGGGGAACATCACATGAATCCTGGCCTGAGGAACAAACCTAAGGAAGAAAGCATGACTCATCATGCAGGCAACGTGATGAGAACCAAATGCTTGATCAACCAACTTCAGGAACTATGGGAAAACACTCCTCAGCACAGAGTATAGATAACACAGGCACAACACTGCAGAAAAACAAGCAAGAAGCTGAATATAGTCATTTATTTACAAGCAATGATCAAAACCACATACTTCAGTTTGTGTAGCTGTGTGCTTCAAAAACACATCATTTGATATAAGCAGCTGAGATTCAGAAGAAACATCGAAGCCAAAATTACAATATTCCCCTGCAATTTCCACAAACATTCATATGATTAAAATTTGTATTTACAAGGAAACATATAACTTTTCATGAACTGTCTGCAATCCTGTTGGGTTTTTATGCGAAGTATAAAGTGGGTATTAAAAATGGAAAGTGACCTACTTTCCTTTTCTAAATTATGCAAAGCATTAATATAATGAAACTCAATTGATGGTTTTCTTTCAATCTTCTGGTTTCAGTTTACGAGTTAGTCATATCAGCTGCAGAAAATGGGGTGAAGTCACACTAATTGTGAAGTATTTATGAAGTGTTAAATATTTTGCATACTTACTAGAAGTGAAAAAGCAGAAATAATTTGTCTATGCAGAAGCAAAGGAATTCAAAAACATGAACAAAAGGAATATCTGGCAACCGCTCCAAAATACATTCACAATGTTTTATTGTTATACACATCTTCAGTTTCATAATTCTGTCTAACACAGCACAAACCTACTCTGACTTTACCTCAGTAGCAGAGGTCCAGAAGTAATGAGAGCTATACCAACAAAGAAGACATTCTCTTCTTAAAATGTTTAAGCCTACACAAATATTCACAGATGGTAAGTGAGGATTAAGCTTTAAAAAGAGAAGGGCAGGTAAAGGATATTTGACAGGATGGAAGTAGAAAGGCACGGCATTCCTAAACATAATGCAATACAAAGGATATACTGAAATGTAGTGTTAATCTTAATTTAGAAGTCTTATTCTGAAAACCTTGCCAAACCAAACCAAGATCCAACTTCAGTCTGAGCCAACACAGCTAGTTGCTGACAGTGGGTTGCTTTGATGGCACACAGGTGGAGAAGGCACTGCAACTAAGCTTATTCCACAGCCCAACAACCAAAAAGGACAACACACATTTAAGTAAACTTAAACTCACAGTTTTGAATCACAGTTATGTGGTGCAACTACTCAGTTATCAAAAGCCCAAAATACACAAAACCTTGGTTAACTGTCATCAGCACTTTACAGAAAACATCAAGCAGGCAAAAAGTGATAATTTACCCACACGCTTCAACTCACAGTTCATGTTTTTCAGAGCCCAACAGAAGTGAGAAAATCATGTTTTTCTTGCTGATACAGCATGTACTAGTTTTATCTCAAACGCAAAAAAATAGAAAGCAATAAATCCTTTTGTATTTTTCGAGGCTTCACATGAAGCTATGCTATCATGTGCAGCCAGTGTCAATAGGTATCTAAAGGCCAAACTATACATATGTAATATCAAATTGTCTTGAAATAGTCTCCTCAAACCCTATGCAAGTTCATGGCTTGCAAAAGGAGTCCTTCGCAAGTTCTGGAGTCAGGGAATGCTTCTGATAACCATGTGTAAAATGAAGTTGATTTCTGGATTATATCACACACTTTCACAGACCGTAAGGAAGTTCTTCACAGACATTTACAATAACCAGCCACAGAAGTTAAAGCACGTAAATAGACATGCCCATTCAAAGACTATTTGTTGGATAAAAAGATTCCCTTTTCTTTTACCTTTTAGGGTAGAACACAAGTTACATAGAGTAGATGGACACAAATCCCTGTGCACACTGTAGTCATAGCCTTTAATGCTGTGGGATGGAGATGAATCCACCAGAGATTTGGCTACCAAAACAAACTAATACTTCTTTGCAGAGATTTGCCCAAGAATGGAAAGTCATTGATTCAGCACCTTTCTCATTTCATGTGGTTTCAAAAGCGGTCCATTAATTTTTACAGAGCAATACCATGCAGGAGAGCTGTTCTGTGCAGGAAGGTTCCATCCCCACACAAGAATCTGGCTCTTTGGTTGAAGACCTGGATTCCATCCCAGTTGTGCTGCAGACTCCACCTGTGGTTGTGCATAGTAACTCACACAGCAAACTTCCACGGTCAAACTCCATCCCTCTTCTAGAACTTCATAATCAAAATGCAACTTCAGATTCCTCAGATGAGAGTACATGGGAGCAATGCATTACACTATTTGCTAATGCAACTGCATGAGAGATTGCAGAAGCTACATCTGAGGGCCAGCAAAGCCACCCCAGCCTGACCTACCTATCTTACACCAAAGGGTTCTCCTGAGCAGCATGTCAAGATCAACACCTTGGTCTGGGAAGCCTCTTGCGTGTTGTCATAACAGCAGAACAAGGGGGGAAACCAAACACAAAGCAGAATTTACCAATACAAAGCAGGAGTAGACAAAGCACCTGGTGCTTTTAGCAAACAGGTAAGACAAACAGCTCCCAAGTAAGCATGACAGGAAATATCTCACTGTTAGCAGTGTATATTTCCAGTAGTGCTATCACATCCATACCTATTAAAAAATTGGCCCTCAAAGCTGCACTGTGGAAAGAATACCAATTGAGACATGAAAAGGTACTATAGCTGTTGCAAAGCAACCTGGCTGAAAAATGCCTTGCAACAGAAATTACTTCGATAGGAAAGACACTCTTCATGGGAAGCTACCTGAGGTATTCCATACCAAAAGAAAAGGGCATAGGAACTCCCAAGTGGAGAGAGAGTATGCACAAACAACAGAAGCACAGACATAAGCCCAGCAACAGCTCCCACTAAGGCAAAGTTCACCTCTACATACTCCAACACTGTTACACGTCAAATAACCATGCCATAACCACAGCATAACCATGCTGCTGCCAGCTATGGAGCTAAGGGATCCAAAGAAAGACTTTCTCATCTTCCCAAGATGAGCCATTTGTGAATAGGAATGTTAATTATTTCAGAAGACATGTGGTCAGAACAGATCTTTCCTATACTGAAGATTTTTGATTCATGAGGGTTTCTGCAAAAGAAACTACTTGTTGCTTAGTTCCAGCTCTATCTTGTTCTGAAATCAATGTACTTGCATTATAAATTCAGAAGTGAGGCAGTGGGTACAACTGCAAGCAGGAAAACAACTGCTAAGTTTGCTACTCAACCAAAGAAACTGCCTATAAAGCTAAGCAAAAATATCAGTCTTTGAAAGAAGCATCTGCGTAGGTAACAGTATTCTGGGTCGCTGGTATTTCTTTTTGCTTATTTCTTGCGAGTTCTTATCAATCAAAGCTTCTCTCCTTTGAAAGGCAGATAGATTTCTGTACTAATGTGTTCTTAACATACATAAGATATCCCTCCAAAGAAACAGCTAACACTGTTTAATAGCGTAAGTTTGGTAGGAAAAGTCAAAAGCAAGTATAACTGACTTTCAACTGAATTGCCAGTCAGTGTCTTCCTTTCCTGCCCTCCAACAGACTCATTCTGTGTCAGAAAATGAGTTATAAGGGGCTTTTTAATCAAGAAGCAGCAATGTCCTCACCTTTTTCATTAACACTGCAGCTTCACAGCCACTTGAAGCCACCACAAGCCAGCTGACTGCTCTCCACCCATCTTCCCCTATGTGTTGCAAAAACACATGTTCACGTGCTACGCAAATCCACTAAGCAGAACAGACCTCATCAGCTCTGACATTGCAGAGGCTCCTGATGGACCTATACCATAGCCTTTTGCCTTGTTGCAAGAAATGAGGCAGCAATGAGAGTGAACAGGACAAGGCTCTTGCAACCGCATAGCACTGGGCACATATTTCATACAGGCTTATAGGATGTAAGCTCCTGGAAGATCTGAGGCTGCAATCTCAAGCACTTGAACTACAGGCCCATATTTCACAGCCACTTTTGCTGGCATTGGTCTATAATGCCATTGATCTAAAGACTCAAGCAAAAGCAACAAAGTCTCTGATAAAAAGAAACTGGTCTACTTACAGGAAGATCCAGTTCAATTCATCATCATTCTCCATTCAAACTCTATATTCCCTGACCAGTACTTAATGCTCTCTGCTGGTTAGCTTCTCCACTCTTTTTACTGTTGAGCCCTTTAAAAAAAATAACTATTAATCCTGCAAAGTTTTCAAGACCTAACCAAGTCTATCAAAATCAAAGAGAAATAAGTGAAGAAAACCAATTTATGCAAAACAGTACCAAATCTCTGTAATGCTTGAGCTCAAATAAACCAGTCTGAACTTTTTTTCCAAGGCATTACTTTATAGTCAACTTCTCCTGATACTTTCATTTATCCTTTCTTTTATTCAGTTGAATCACCACTATGATTGAGGCTTATACTGTACATCATCTCTTTCATGAGGTTTCTCACTCCTTACCAAAAAGAAGTCTAAAATACAATCAAGAAACCCACAGCTATTGAAGTGCATCCATACCCTACTTACCATCAGTAACACTTATTTTCCACTGGAGAATTAAGTGTTTTCCAAAATGGTGTGACCTGCTGATGCACATGTTACCTCTAATTCCATACCACTGTCAGCTGAAGAGGCCGGGTCACTGGCTCTCCATCTCCAGTGCTTTCCCTGAGGTCACGTACACCTACTGCCTCCACTGGCTCAGCACACTGAAGGTGGCATGGTGAGGCCACCAGTTAGTTTTTACATTGGATCAGCAGCTTCAGTCAGCTCCACAGCTGCCTGCCAACCACTGCACTTGAGGGCAGAAGCTGCAATAACAGCCCCTCTACAAGACAATGCACAGTTATAACAAGCGAAGTGTGTCCCATTAACACTGATCTCTCCAGCTGTATTCAAATCCAGCTAAGGAGGAGGCATAGCAGAATCAACGCTTTACCAAACTCATTACAGCTCCTACTGCAAAACCACATTTCCCTTCCTAGCCAGCACAGTCAGTCCCTGTGATGCACATGCAAACTGAAGGTAAGCAGACCTATTAGACATTATTAAAAATACTGTCTTGAGATTATTCACAACAGCTGTTTCCTCTTCAAGCTAGTGGAAAACAGATGGCAACATAACAAGAGCTAGATAATTTTAAAAATTAACTCTAAAACATGACACTTGTACAGGATGTCTTCCACTCATGCATCTCCAAATGGGATAGTAAAAATAAATTGATGCCAAATGTCATTTTCCTAGTACAATATAGCATAATTAACATATCAAGAAGGGCAGAACAAAGAATACTTCCAATTGCACAGAAAAGCTGCATGTCGTGTAGAACACAAAGCTGTTGCTGTAGATTCCCTACAAAACCACTGAGAATATTGTTTATCTCCTCTGTCAAACACCTACAAAGCCTGACAGCCTCAAGACACCGACAAAGCATCAAGACAGTGCAATTACAGGTGTGGAGAACAGAGGGTGTACACTTTTTAATAATCATTAGCAGCTTCAGACAAGATTCACAAGGGTGGGAAACAGCAAGGAAAATATTTAAAGTCATACTTATCTCTGTGAACATAATGAGGGGATTTTATTTGTGTCAGTCTGGCTCAACTGCAGCCCATCAACTGCATTTCATGCACATTGCATATGCTTAAGAGCAGAATTTAAGAAATTATAAGTACAACACTGCAACAGTTTAAACACACATAGAGGGAAACTACGTATTATTGAGCTGCAGCAGGTTGAAACAACTCTTACCAAAACATCAGCATTTATGGACAGACAGCAAGGAATCCTCCATCAGCTATGCATCTACAGGACCAATTTAGAGCCAAAGTATAGGTCAAAATTTTGGACAGAAATGAAAGCTATGCTTCTGACCACCAATTTTATGAAAACAGTTTAGGATAAGTGGTTATCTTTTTTTTTCTAATATGCTTAGCACTGAAATGCAGTATGCAATAGACCCCTGAACCACCAGCTCACATTTCAGGATCTACTAATGCCTCTGAGTCTCAAATTCAGAGTAGTGAAGAAAACAATGCAACAACACTTCATTTTTCTGAGCAGTCTCCTGGAAGTGACTACTTAAGTCTGGTATACATTGAAGGACTTAAAAGGTGCAGCTTTTTTTCCTGGCAGAAGAAATTATTTATTTTAAAAACTAACAAAGTAGTCTCTGCCAATCCAGACAACTTTCCACTGCAGACCTGCTGAGAAATACACTCATTTCTATTCTCCCAACTCCATTAACATGCCTGGTACAAGCCTCCACCACCTATTCTATTAACATTTCTAAAAATCTGGAAAGTAAATAATCAGAGCAGTTAGACACCATTTTCACAGTACAGCAAAACTGGTCCAAAAGAAAACTTATGGGCATGTATATCTGTTCATGTCCCTTCAAAAAAAAACTCCTGAAGCATAAAACAAACCACATACATAAATTTTGCCAGATGGTTAGCACATTTAGAAACAGAGATGGTCCTAAAATCAGCTCTGCATACACTCAACCCGATCCTTGACAGCACAACTCAAGCCATAGTCCCTGGGATTCTTCCACCCATCATGTTTATTGCTGTAATTTGAAGCCAAGGTCCCTCAAAACAGGAACACTTGTGGTCAGTAAAGCGTATATACAAACTGAAATAATGTTCTCCATACTAATATATAGCATATATTAATATATTCACTGAACACAATCATAACCTAAAGAAGATATACTGTTTTTATAGTATATATATATTTTATAGTTTATAGTAATTATGTAACTGCTTTACATTATATTTTTTATACTGCACAGTCACATGTTACAGAGATATATGAAAACCCTACAAAACTTGCAAGCAACTCAGATGAAAGAATTCTCATATCTCATATTCTCCTGTCACATGTTGCTAATCTTTCACTACATCATAAATTCTTCTGAAGTGTCTTTAATAGTGAAAGTGTTTTGTGTATGGAAGAGAAACACTGAAAGAGAACAATTACAGCAAAAAAATATATTTCCTTCCACGCCATTTTATCTAACTTCCATTCTAAGGGTAGAAGACTGAATTTTGCAACTTGCCTGCCACATTATTCAGCAAATTCGTTATCTCAAGCAAAACAGTGAAGTCTGTGACATACTCATGTACTCTCTAGCTGTGACTGTATGAATCAACTTCCTCTATTTATGGAAAGTGGGTACTAAATTAACTCTTGCCTTGGCATTTATCATCTACAAGCTTCATTCTCAAATTCACGGGATATCCTCTGTCCAGCACAGTCTGCCATTCCAAGTTAGTTGTGTAACTCCTGCTGGCATGGCTAACCTGAGTTGACACATGTTCATATTGCTGAGGTAAAAAAAAAAAATAAACCAACAAATTGTTACCATCTTGTGAAACAAGTAACAAAACACAAGTAAATGACACCCAGACTGCCATTTCCCATTATCAGACCCACACCCAGACCTCTTCAAGTGGTACCACTTCCATTAGCTCTCTCCCTTTTGTAAAGGCAAAGTAGACAAACACATATATAAAAAATTTGTCTTGTAGATTAGGAACTGAATTTCCAAATCTTAAACATAAATCCTGCCCCATTTTCTTCAGGAATCAGAAGTCATAAATGCTGCCAGTCAAGCTTACATTTAAATGGAAGGAGATGGGGCACATGTACAGTTGATAACTGCAAAATAACCACCTAAAATAAATCTGCCAAGGAATCCAATTACATCATTGAGCTTTAACCACTTACAGTGTACTTGCAGGAATGAGAAGGACATCCATTTAACAAGCTTCCTTCCTCTTTAACAAGCTTCCTTCCTCATCTTTCTACACCCCCCCCCCCAGATCCCCATTTAAAATGCTTTACAACAACCACCTATAAACATGTGAATTATCTAAAATAAAGTTTTCTCCCTTGTTATCATTAAGAGCTGCAAATTACCAACAGCTCACACCCAGGGGAAGATGTTTATTGAATAGATAGTACAACTCTGTGGTCTTCCCAGCTGGGAGGAAAAAGCCACTTAACCAGATAAGCCCTCCTTTCAACTTCTCTCCACTTCCACCTTCAGCTCAAAGGAGCACCTAATCTAACTTAGACAGTGACAGAATCAACACTGCACTTAAGTAATAGAACTCATAAAACTCCAGCACTAGCAGCCAAGCCAAGATATAAAGAAACATTTAATAACTTAGTGAACATATCTCATGGGTGTTCTCTGATACTTTGTTTTGGGAGATCCTACACCACTTTCTTTATATAACAGTTGTGAATTTCCTCCCCTTGACCCTGCAACTGCTGTCTCCTTAATCCTTGCTTGATTGCTTGTCATATTCCAGCTATTACACAAGCAAGATACCCTTAAACATAGGAGAATGCTTGATATCGTGCAGCAAGGAATTACTAAACCCACAAAGTACAGACTTCATGTATATCTTAAGTGAAGATGAAAATCTCTAAGCAATTTGACGATGCAGAACAAGCTTCAGATGCATTTAATAGTACTCCAGTATGTGAATTCACCATGATCTGCATTTAGATTACAATTTAAAATATTTTGCGTGAGTTATCAGTGCCTTTTCAGGAAAGGAAAAAAAAAAAAAGTAACAGTGGTAACTTCTAACTCTTTTAACCAAGCAGAACTAAAGAGGAAGGTGAAGAACCACATGCCTATCTATAAAACACTGGTCATTACTCTCCATTCTGTGGAAGGAGCATATTGCAAGTACTGCTGTTCTGAGACACATCACTGTCTTTCAAAGCAGCAGGAAACTCGAATGAAAACAGAACCAACCCTTTCATCTCAAGTACAGGTCTGCAGGGACATGGTTGAGTTCATAAGCTAATTTCTACACAACCCTCTGTCTGCTGCAAAGACTCCTTCAATACAGCTCCCACAGAAATAACACAGATAAGTCTCTTAAAAAATCCTTCTGGGGAAGGGGGAAAGAAAAGAGGCAGGGAAAAAAGGAACACTGAACTCTAATAGGTCTCTTCTGCTAATCAACAGAATGCTGCTGACATGATGTAAAGGCAAACTTGACACAGCCTGGAGAGAAGCAAGAGCATGCACCAGAAATTTCACAAAAATCAGGCCCGGTTTTCAAACCACAGAAAGAGGGAAGAAGAATAAATCACTAAATAGTGTCACAGAATGAGAGCAAGATATTAGTCCAAGTACATGGATGAATGAAGGCACAAAAACACAGCTGCAAAAGGTTAAAGAGACTTCAAGAGAATTTCCTTTCAGTCCATCCCAACAGTCTAATTAGCAATCATTGTAACATACTGTAGCAACAGCTACCTAATACCTAGTGCCTCCCACACTCGCCCTTATGCACAGAGAGCTGTGGAAATACCCACATCCAATTCGAGACTCAGTGGCTGCAACCATCACAACGGGGGGCTGGCTCCCCTCACACACAGGATGTGTTTTATTGCCACAGCCAGTCTTACAAAACACACAGATCTATTTTCTGTTATTGCACCTCCACTTCCTCTTTTCACCCTTTACAATTCACACCCCAGTTATCCCAGGATCAGGAACTGCACAAGGTTTTATGTGATTTAAGGCTAGCCCAGACAAGATCTTCCCCAAACCGGAGCGGTGCCAGGGCGCGGGGCAGAGCCTCTCCCCATCCCCGGGGGTCTGGATGCCTCAGCCCCAGGCTGGCTGTGACACAAGTGCAGCTGTGTAAACTCGGAGCAGGCTGCTGGGGAGACAGCCCTGGGAGAAAGCACTGGAGGAGGCCTCGCTGAACACCCTTCCCCACTTCAGGGATGCATTCCAGCTCAGACCCTTGGTGTCAGAGCTCTGCATGTTTGTCTGCACCAGGCCATTTGCCTTATCAACCCCAACTCTGCCCTCATGATTTAAGTTCTGGTGCTACCATGGACTTACTCATCACTACAGAGTTCTCTGGTGGTCACCAGGTTCTTGGTTGACCCTGGCTAACATCATTAACCTGCTCTACCCTTGTTTGGCTACCATAGGATTCCCCACCTCTCTGGCCTGATCACTGCTCTGCCCACTTTGTTGGCATGCTCAGCTTCCAGCCTGCCTTTTTTTATCAAGTAATCCACTTGGTGCTCTGTGACAAGTGGAATAGGATAGCCTCACATCAAATTAATCTTTTGTTCATTCGGTTCTGCTCTAAATATTAATAAAACACACCCTTATACCAGCAGGGCACTGGAGTTCTGTTTCTAAGGTCATAAGGATCAGCAGAGTATTTAACCATTGTTATTCAGAACAGGGCAACATTTGTCAAGGCTAAGCAAAAGGTTATGTTGTAACATAAGTGAACAGCATTTTTTTCAAAAAGGTAAGCAGCTAGAAGACAAAATGAAATTTATTACTAAGGCTATAGCAGATTTCTCTGTATTGTTTAGGCGCCAAGCAACCAGAACAGAAGTTGCTTGCACAAAACAATGCACTACACCAGGACTGAGACCTTGGTAGCGCAGTGCTCAAAATTCCATTACTGTTAGCTTACAGAAAGGCAAAAACTGTATTAAATCCTCAAGATCAACAGGGAGAGTCTAACAAGCAGGGGAGTGTGGGTACACAGGGAAAAGAGAAAGCAACAATTTAGTACCAGTTTCTTACAAGTAGCTTCCTTTTTAGCTTCCATTCTTCAGAACCAAATAGAGTACTAAAGCTGTACTACTCTTTCAATGCCCCTCAACTGTTTCAGTTAAAACAGGCAACATCAACTCCGAAGCCAGCTTGTCCAGCAAATGTACAGGTGCTAAATTTAAGTATTAGGCAGACTTCCGCTTTTGACCTTAAATAATTCGATCAAAATCCTCCAAAATCCCAAAGAATAGAAATCAGCATTTTTTCTGACCCTTGTGAGAGATACTTGCTCTAGTACTGCATTTCATTTCTCCAATACTGGTTATGCCAGGAAGGGCTTTCACTGCAAAAGCCTTATCGTGTCAGGAAGACACAGAAAGCATTTGACTACAAGTGCAGATTGACAAGAACAGGATCTTGAAAGGAAGGAAGCAAGACTTGGCTAAGCAGAGAAACAGAATCCAGCTTGTCCTCCCCTGTCCCTTCCCCTGGCAGGGCTCTCTCATCACTCTGGGCACTGCTGAGCCAAAGCCAGTTGATTCCATCTCTACATATAGCTGGGAGAAGTGCTTGTGAGGCATCTGCACTCCACATCTCAGCACATCACAAATGAAGTAAACAGGAAGAAGCAAGATTGCCACAATGGAATAACAGTGGCTGGATACATTTTCAGGTCCAAGATCTTTGCCACTTCAACAAAATTGCCTTCCAGAAAAATGTAGAATTAGATGGAAATTGGCACCATGACTGGTAAATACCACTTTTCTATCCTGTCCCCCACTTAAAAGAGTCAACTCTATCTTGAAAAAGGCTGGGTGATTAAAGATTCCACTGTATGGTAAGGAATGCAGCAAGAGAGCTCAACAATGCCAGAACAGGTTTTCAACTAAACATATGGGCAGAAAACCATGTGTTCCACTACAAGAACAGCATAGAGATGATGACAATGATAATAATAAAAAAATATTAATAATAAAAAATAAAATAATTACTCATTACACATAGGGTGAAAGCAGTATAATGTTTTTCTTTTAAAAGTAAATACATAATCCTGTAAAGGTAAGAATGTTGTGCACACAAAGGAACTCAAGATTACAATGAGCAACCCTCATGATGGTAAGGCTCAGTTTCAAGTGTTTGACTCTGGAAGCTCACCAGTGCTTAGCACAAATGGGTAAACAATACAAGCCTTTGAGACACTGCTTCCAGCTGCCAGGAACATGAATGAAGACATATGTCTGATGTCATAATGTCACAGTGAGACAAATATCCAGGCTGTTTTACAGGCAGAACAGCAGCTACACTGTTTCAGTGACTTTCCTAAAGCAGGCTGTCTTTCAAATGATTAGCAGAAAAACTCACTTATCATTAAGGCTAATTCGGTAATTAATGAACTTAAAAAATTAACACCTGAGGAGACTGCAAAATGAATTAAGTGGGCCAGGTCAAACTTACTGTCTTATCTTGAAGGTTTGGGGCTGAACCACCCAATCTGGATTATTACAAGAGTACAAACCAATTTTGTATCAGAGTAATTACACCATCTACAGCTAAGCCATAACTCCTGATATGATTCTGAAGCCTGGGGATAACTAAAGACTTTTCAGAGGCACCACTAATACCACAGAAGATGTAAAGCAGCATCCTTTTGAGTTAGTTTTAATTTACAAAAGTCTCAACCGCCTTCCCTTCCCCCCGCCTCAAAAGCTCTCAATCACAGCCCTACAACAGAATTCATGTTAGTCCCCATCAACATCTAAGTCCTCCATTCCTCAAAATAAATACTTAAACATACTCTTGATATTAAATTATTTTGTTCCAAAGATTTTACTTGAACAATTGTTGGAAAAAAAAAAAAATTTAAAATCCTGATTAGAGTAAAGCTAACCCATTGGCTCAAAATCATGTTTAGGAGCTTTATATTGTCGTCATTTTCATCCTATGCTGGCCTATTTTAGTGCTAATCTCATGTTCCCGAAAGAAAACTATCATTCAACAAACAGAAAGCAATGCAAAGCAAAAAAAAAAAAAAAAAAAAAGTAGCACACAGTGGCTGAGCTATGGCTCATCCTTCCCACCCCCTGTTCCCCCTGCAGCTGTGAAGGCTCAGTACTCCAGCACAGCTGGTTACAGGTGTACCACAGAGGTCAGAGAAGCAACAAACACATTGTCGGGGATGGGGGGGGAAACACGCATCCATGTCCAAAACAACAGCAAAACTGCAAGAAAAAAATATCAAATAAATGCGCATGACACCTGGATTAGATCAAAGTGCACTGTGCTTTGCCTCTTTCAAAACCCAACCTACCCCAAGAGAAATATCCCAATTATATCCCCTGCAGACTGATATCCTAGAAGACACACACGCTGCAAAATACATTAGCATTTCACCATGACTCTGATGACACCGACTGTTATGCCTACAATCCAACAAAAGCACTGATAAATCACCATCGCTGCCTCCTCCAGAAGTACAAAGGGAACCAAATTCCTGTCTTTAAGGAACAGATACAAGATCCTGCCCTGCTACTGACTTCATACTCTGAAAGAAGTAGGTAGAAGCTCCTGTCCACATCTCGTATTGTGGGCTTTGTGAGAGAAATAGGGAATCTGAGCTAACCCCACACCCAGTGTTTTCCCACCACACAAGCAGTGGATTTTTCAAATAATATTCTGTAGCATTCAGTTAACTCCATGCAAGGCCAGAGGAGTTTTGGCATATCTGCAGCCTGGCACTAATTCACAGACATGTAAGCTCTTATTTGGTTCTAAGCCCTTCCTGGATAAGAGAGTCATGCCTGACCCCATTTCATTCTGCCACTGTGCATGGTCTGTTAAGCACAGAACTTGGTCCTATATGTTTCCTAAAGCAGTGTGCATTGTAGTGCTGAAGTAGAGACCCCACCTTACATCTGGGACTTCTAGTTATAGCTCAACCAGCCACCTAACATTTAAAAAAAAAAAAAAAAAAAAAAAAAAAAAAGAGTTTGACACAGTACAACTAAACCTGAAGAAGATTCCACCAGACCAGGAAAAAAAACCACCTCAAATTACAGAGATTCACTCTGCACAAGAAAGTGAAGCCCACATTCAAGAGCATGGAGTGCAAGTTACTTTCAGGACTAGGTTACCAATTCCCATAACCAGAAGCAGGGCACCAGCATATCAATAATTTGCAGGCATTACCAGGAAATTTTAATAATGACAACATTTTCCACTAGACTGTTACAGAGACTGGTTACATTTAATACTGAAGCTGGCTTTAAAAGTAATTCAACTCATTTTTTTCCACTTTCAAACTCACAACTTTCTGGAATACTGTCACAGAAGAAGGTGTCAAAACACAATAATTATCAGCCTGAAATGATTTTGCTCTATTGCAACATTCCAAATTCCCCCGGGGCGCTTTTTATTCCCTGTCAAAAATCACAGAATCACCATTCAAAAACAGACAGGCAGGAGTATTGGTCTGAATAAAAATTAGCCTTCTTCCTCCTTCTCAGGCAATTTTGCTTAGCAGGCCTGAAAAACAAAAAGCCATGGGGGAGTAGGGAGATGCACACTACCTCGAAATCTAGTTCCTTCCGACTCTAACACCAATTTCCTGAAGACCATTGCAGACACCACCCCACAGAGCACAGAGGTTGGCTCTACACATCAGTAGGAGAGGGAAGGGACACTAACAGTTCCCCCAGCTTTAAACAGGGCTGAATGTATGACCATCGACTACGACCTCCTTTCTAAGCCACCATCATCTCTGAAGCACCTAAGCCTATTCTGCAGCAACTACCTGGAGCTCCTGTTAGTGGGAACTCTCTGCTTGACCGCTGTGAGCATCAGTCATCCAAGAGCTGCTGGCCCTCAGCTTGCAGCAAAATTAATTATGTGGAACAATCTACAAATACAGGGTAAGACAAATATTTACAGAAATAAGAGTAGTGCTGGTCAACTCCTACCTTACACTTTGGGCAAGAAATGCTAATAGAGCCCAAATGTGGTTCTTCAGGTATCTTAACAATTTGAAAATTGCACATTATGCAACATCAGCCAAAGTCTTAAACATTAAATATCTACACTGTAAATGTGACTACAAGTTTATAAAGAGGAATGGGCCACAGAACATTTGCAGAAATAGCTGATGGGTCTTTTTTCTCACCTACCAGGGAATACTTTACACAAAACTCAGAATTTGTACATTATGTTCCTGGAGGTAAAATGCAACTTATCATTTGAGGAACTGAAATAATAGGTTAATGATCCAGTGCTGCAGGGATAAGTACTCTGAAGCAAGTCTCTTAGAGTCAGACTTGGTCTAGGCTACTAAGAATTTGCACAGATCAAGAGGAAAACCTTACTGACAGTTACAACAGTGAGCAAAATTTACAGGAGCACAGCTCCTCTGAGTTGAGCAGAGCAGGTGCAAGTTTTCTAGGACCTTTACTGCATCCCTGAAACAGGGCATAATACAGTCTAACAGCAACAATAATCACCTACAGAGCAAAATGCCTTTTTGGTTTACCAATTCTCAGACACACTAAGCAGTATGGTTATTTATATTATCTTCAAGCGCAGAAGATGAGAACCTTAAAAATGGTTCTGTACCCATATAACATGCTGAATGACACACAGCTGCTGGAATTTCACAATTCTGACACTATTTTTGCATACCTTGTGGGAAACAAGTAGCTACTCCCTCAGCTCCTTATAATATGTAGGAAAAATATAATGTGCAACTACCTCCATGTACAACCTATTTCACGTAATCAATTACGTATCTGCTGTCAGGGACATGTGGAAAAAAAAAAATCAAGACAAACTATACTGATCAGATCTGTAGAGGAATGACAGGTCTCAGTGCTAGCACTCCTTGCTTATCTCTGCTCAAACATATTAAAAGCAGCTAAAAACAAGATAAATATATCCCAAATATAAAGTTCTCCATGAGAGTAAATGCTGCCCATTCAGAGACATTCTACAAATCAAAAATGGAAGGGAAAAGAGCAAGTGCATTAATAAAGAGAAAAAACAATGCTTACAATGCAAGGCACATCTAGAGAGCAGGTGTTTTGTGAAGAAGTTTTTGAACATATTTTTTACCACTAGAGAGTTTTCATGACTGGTGACAGCACGAAGAATGAAAGCTGCAACCTCAGAAACAGCACTCACCGCTGGCAAACGGCAACAACAGGAGAGCCAACCACTGGACTATGAAGAACTTGCATTTGTTCTGGAAAACCTGGGGCAGCCACTCAGATACATAAAGTATTCATAAAAGCACTTTTTTTTTTTTTTTTTCAGGCAGAAGAGAACAACTACTTGCAAAAAATGAGAGCAATTCTGTTAGACAACTGCATCTCCTCTCTTTCTTACTGACTATCTGCAACAATGCAATCCCAACCAGTAAATCTAACTTAAATGTGGCTGTTTTGGAGAGGATGGATTTGGGTTTTTTTAGACACACACACAACTCTCACATTGTGCCACAGTGTCAGAGCTGAATTTTCCAAGGTTGTGTTCATGTGTTCTATAGCAGTCAATCGAAAAGCAACTGTAGGATGTCACACCCTGTGTCTCCTGCAAAATAGATCTAATTTTCCATTACAAACTGGTGACTGTTCCTGGGCAGGGGGAGGGAGACAGAGACTAAGAAAGGCAGCTTTTGTACTATCTACCAGATTTTTCTTCTATTTCTACCACCCTCCTTCCTACAATTCTACAAGCTGAACGACAGCCAGATAAATCAACGAAACTATTTTTCACTGAAATATGACAACAAAGCATCTAAGAAGTTTTATAATACAGTTCAATTTCACTGTTCAATTACACCATTAAACACAAGCACATACAATTATCTTTAAGAACTCACTAATTGGTTTAAATGTACATCTTAGAAGATGCTAAGAGAAACAGCTTTCAGAATGTTGCACTGTAGTACTCAATGAAACAGGAAATGAGGAACAAAGAAAGGAATTTCATAGATTCCAGATGTACTCTAACACCAGCTGGGAAATACAAGCAAGAATCAACTACAGCCTTGTAAAAAGCTACCACTAACTGTTTTCTTCTACAGTTCTTGAACAGAAGTAAGTAGCTGTAAACAATTTGTAAATAGAAATATTTTTAGAAGGAATTTGAAACAGTAATAAAAATAAACTTCTTCCCCTCCCTCCTATTTTTAAGGAGTTTAAAACAGCCACCAGTTCATCTGGTTTTTTGAGTTGCTCTCTTTAAACATAAGAAATCTGTATAAACAGTCATAAAAAAAACACAACTGTAAATAAAGTATTTCAAGTCATCCATTTTCCAATACTTAGATTATTAAAGCTGAGTGACACACAAAAGCAAGGAAAATTTAAAAAAAAAACAGTAAACTTGATTTATACTGCATGCCTTCCATGCAACTGGAACTGAATGGAATTTAAATTTGGAAATTGCTATAAAACAAGCTATCAGTCACTTAAAATTTTTATTCCTACATCTATAAATTAAAAAAAAAAAAAACAACCAAACAACCACTCCAGATTAAAAATCCTGAAAATAAAACTTCTTCACAAGTTCAAACACTCTTCTGCTCCCTGTGTAATATAACATCTCCTATGTTTCATCTTCCTTTTTTGAAACACAAACTCAGGCTTTTCAATGCAAACTTCTTCTAAATGGATTCTGAAATCTCTTAGTAGCAAGTTTAGAGACAGACAAGTATATTTGCTCCCAAAGTCACTGTAACTTTGAAAGTTACAGAAAAGAAAGCTTAAGCATGCATCTTACAGAAGACAGATCTGTCTCCCTCTCCTCCCCTCATCACAGAAACAGGTGCTCTTCCCAGCTTCAAGACTTTTCATTTGTTGCACATGGAAGAATTGAAACACTTCATCTAAAGTTCATCCACCAACTAGCAGCATGTAAAAGCACAATAATATTTATGCAAATTAAACGTTGCATCAAGTGCTACCTGTTCAAACCCACCGTTCATTTTTAAATAAGTGAAACCCTCCTACCATCACATCACACTAATCCATTCCAGTCAATAGCAATGCAGTCACAGCTACACGCCCCAGCAACAGGGAACAGCAAGATTCTGTGGTTGGGCTAATGACAGGACCTTCATTTTGCCCCAGTGCTCCCTGAGAGGTAATAACAGGCAAATGCACAAGTCTCCAGCAAAGTAGAAAAAAAAAAATTATAATACTTCAGAGGTCTGGAATGAAAACTGAACAGCAGAAACATTAATCAGAAGGCTCAGAAGTCTTCAACATTTGTGTTCTTTCCTCAACAGACTTCAAAAATACAGATGCACTATATTTTTTTTCCCTTTCAGGCAGAAGGGGAAAAAAAAAAAACCTCAAACAAACCTCAAAGGCCTCAAACTTTCCACTGAATATATGAAGCGTTTTACAGTTGGCAATGATCCATTAAAATTTGAGAAAGGAAAATAGGGGAAAAATATTCCAGTTCTTCATAATTTTGAAGCTTCACATTTCATTTTGCAAAACTTTCACCCAGAAAGTATTCTATAGGAGGAAAACAACATGTGAAGTTTCAGAGAAGGTCCTTTCCCCTTGGTAGAGGTTAGGATGGGAGAGGAAGGAAGTTGGATTTGTTTTGTTTTTACTCCAAAACAAAGCTTTTATTTGGATCCTAAATTCAGTCACCAGTCCACTTCACTGAAGAAATCAGACACTGCTAAAGAACAGACACTTCATAAAGTTTAGCAAATGTCAGTAAAATCAGAAGGTTAGAATGGGCAAGTCCACAATCAGCTTTTCAGTTTAATAAAATATAACCTGTTATTAACTCCAAGCTTGAGCTTTTTCTTGGTGTAACCACAAAATACATAAACCTCCAGTACTAGAAAGTTTAAAAGCACTGCATTAAGATTTACTAATGCACATTTTGACTATTAATATAAACCTTAGGTGACTTGCTCCCCAGAAGCATTAGTAGTCCACTAGCACACACACATTAAGTTTTCTTTGACATATTTGGCTGAACATTTGTTGGTCAGATCAATATGAGCAACGCAACTGTCTGATATTTACGTCTTTTACAGTATGCAGCCAAGTACACAAGTCTCTGATTTTATTCTAGGCTTCTTGCTCTCACAAGAGCTAGCTGTAAGATTTACTCTCCAAACACATCTGCTTGCAAAATGAACTGTAACAACATGAGAGATATTAAGTACTCCTTAACAACCCAAAGTGGATCTTACCTCTTCCTTTCCCCCCCCCCCCCCGCACCTCATCCAAGAAAAAAGAAATTGCTACATGAGATACTCAAAGACTTAATTCGACTCTCACAGAAGTGCAATTACTGGCTTTAACAGAATTATTCCTAACTTACACTCCTGTGATGGAGATCAATCAGTGAGAAAAGCTAGAAGGAATTTTAACCTGATTAATACTATCAAAGGTATTTTTGATGAGGTTTTTCAATTGTATTTTCTAAACCTGGTGTAGGCAACACTGTCTAGTGTTTACATGAGGATCTAGGATCTTCCTTAAATGGGACCATCAGCATCAAATGACTGCATAGGATAGCAGAGTGTTTGATAACATAACTGCATAAGTAGAAATCTTGCTTTGATGCAGAGAAAGGGGAGAGGGAGTTCTGTTAAGCATAAATAAGATTATCAGCATTAGGTGCCTCAGCTTTAAAGGCAAGTGTGTGATGGAGAAATGGGGCAGCATGTGTGACTATTAATTAATACCAACTAAAGCACCTAAACTTTCATAAACAGCTAGGGTTCCTGAACTGAGTGTGACATTTAAGTAGTTCTCAAGTGGAAGGTCAGAGATATAGATACATCAGTTTGTCAGATAATCCTCTTTTCATTCTCACTGGAGTTCTAAAATTTGTTTTCCAGAGCAGCTGACCAAGCTGGTGTGTACCATCAAGAAAACCCGCAGTAAGGAAAGGGAGGGAACTGAAGACCATAGAAAGAATTAGGCAATGTCATAACGCTGCCAGTACCCAGAGATGAAATCAAGGGATGCACCTGCTGTCCCCTCCAATTTCCCACACATGCACAGTCCCAGTCAAGCTCTTGAATACTTATCCAGAAACACCTCTGACACCCACTGGAGTGCACAGCTCATTAAAATGGAAAAAAACCTAAACCTGGAAAGAAAATTAAATTGAATTCTTTGGTTCTGCTTTGCAAATTGCACTGGATTTTCTTTTCTGCGAGCAGAGGAGCATCAGTCAACAGCAGGTATGCAAACAGCATTTCATGGCTGTGAGCAAGATGAGTGGGGAAGGGGGAACACAAGACCTGCCTTCTCAGCAGCATCAAGGTACTAATTTGGATGAGCATATCATGATTTCATGCTTTGGATTGCAGCTATCAAATAGAATCAAAGCAATATGCAAAACATAAAGAAGATCATCAGGCAGACAAAACGCATAAAGACAGAGCAAGAGAGAAGCTAATACTGGCATCTTCAGATGCTGGTCATACTAACCCAGCAACTTCAGAACTAAAAATCTGGTTTTAACCAATGACAGTGAAATACTTAAAAAAAAAAAAAAAAAAAAAAAAAAAAAATCATCTGCCTGAAAAGTTATTCAAGGCAATGAAGTTTTCAAAAGCATTTTCTGGAAAACTCAGAAAGATATCTAGCACTTACATCTCCTTACGTAAGAGCATTTGGTACTCTGACCACAAGACAATCAATTCCATGAAGAGACAAAAAAATACTTACTTCTCATGAGACAGATTAATTAACAGTTTTTTCAAATGTACCAATTCCAGAAGAAGACCAAAAAACCTAACAAGTTTGCTTACTGACATCAGAGGCCCTGAGAAGATCTGTTTAACAGATTCACTTGAATTTACCTCTACACACTCTGAAAATCAAAACACATGGGCTTCCACTCCTATATGAATGCTTCTCTACTTAAAGTAAGACTATGGATGGAGGGCTATGGAATTTGATATCAGGCTGGCAGCCCTGAACACAAGCATCTTCTATTACTTCAAAGCTACATTCACTGCAGCATCTTCCACTGCTACCTCCGTTGTCTCCTCTCACTTGCAGAAAATATGGTTTCAATGTCTGCTCCAGCCACGGCTGTTCCCAACAGTCCTTAAACAGCCACGGCACTCAGCCTCTAGAAACAGCACTGGTCCCAGACCTTTTCCATTCAGCACACTGAACACAAGCTGATGAGAACATAACCACCACCAAACCTAGCAATTTCAAATACTGAACCAGCCATGACAAATCTGCTTAATTTATTCTGCACCTTCCATGGCCTTTGAGACTCAACCTTAATTAGCATTGCTACAGTCAATCAATAAGAATATTAAGTTGCCACTTTATTTTACCTATGCAACATCAGTTTAAGCTGGACTTGTTAACTTTTTAATGTGAAGAAAAGATCTTGAAAAGTCTTGAATATATTCAGGGTGAGATGCAAATAACTTTTCTTCCTTTCTTTACTTCTTAGTCCTCCTATTTAGAAACACTAGAAAAAACACTGTTATCTTTATAAGTAACATTTCACACTTCCTAAACAATATTTTCTTCATTTTTTTATAAATAAATAAATATATATATAGTGAGAGAGAAAGAAAGGTACCTGGGAAAAATTCTCTCATTCTAAAAATATCTATTCCATAACCTTTTGCCCCATTTAAATGGGAATAAATCCTTTTACAGTATTATGCAATGAACATATTTAGTCACAATTACTTCTACAAGTAACCAGTTAGGACAAGGCACGAAAGCCCAGCAGACAACATTAAAAGGGACATCTTCTCAAGACAAAATGGATTTCCCTGAACAACCTTAGTATTATTAGACTGAAGGGAGACCTTGAATTTGTCAGGAACAAGACAAGTTTCTTCTTAGCCTGGGAAGCACAGAGACATTTTACTCTGTACCAAGTTTAATGGTGGAAGCCTGTAAATACCTTCTCTTGCCAATTGACCTGCTTAAACACCAGTAAACTAGCACTTAACTAAATACTCTGCCTGACTTCACCCAAGACTCTCTGTTTCATTAAGTCTTACTGCTTTCACGAATCTTAAACTACATAGCTCTGTGTGAATTAGTAAAGAAGGCACACTAAGAATAAGAGGCAAAGAGATGGCACATCTACAGACCAAACATCCTCATTTTGTCAACTGGGCATAAACAAGGTCTTACAGCTCCTAGAAAATGGGGTGAGTTTAGAACAGGGTAAACTGTGTGTCAAGCACTAACCTACATCAGGTAGGTAGCAACTTTTATCACAAATATTTCTCTGCTTCATGATTCTGATCACACTTAGTGCTAAGGAGAGCTTATGCTGATGGAATTTCCATATTTTAGATTAAGACCTCAACACCTCGTAACCACAAAACAGCCCCTTTGAAAGATGGCAAAAGAAAGCTTTAGAAGTTCATGAATGTCTTAAATTGCAACAAGCACTCACAGTGCACAAGGATTATTATCGGTCAGCTAAAAGAACGATGAGGAAAGGGCCCCCCTCATTATATCACAGCCCCAGTAAACTCTCAGTGTGCAATATCCTCCTGCCCCAATTACCACTTGCAAACTATCAGACAGAACTACAACAAGCTCTACTACTGCTAGAAAAAATACTATTTTAAAGCAGAGCCAAATGACCCTAACAGTACTAGATTTCAGGGACATGAAAAGCTTGCTAAAGCGAAAATTCACAAATGAGCTGTTTCTTTAGATTTTTCAAGTATAAACAATTTCACAATGTAAAATCTGGCAGCAGGTTCTCTGCTAGCCAGCATACAGCTTTCAACAGCAGAAACACTAAACATGAGCTATTATTTTTTCAACTGAAAGTTTAATAGTTGATGCCATTTAAGGAGAAAAAAGTAGCAATTAAGTACAGCATATTTTTAAAATATTAACAGTAAAACAAAAGTCATGTTGTCAAGCAGAAGGACTCTCTTTGTAGTTTTTCCAGCCAATCATCAGCCATAGAGCCTTATGTTGTTTCCTTTCAGGTTTTGAAACACTGACTCATGGAAATATCAGCACTGCACACTTCCTCAAAGTGGCAATCTTATAGGAAGTGTTTGTTTAGTCTTACATGACACATTGTTTTGTTTATGTATAAGGGATTCCGGTAAAAATAATTTTCAATTAAGGAAAAAAAAAAAGACATAAGCACAACAGTTTCTGTTATGGGAAGCCAAAATATATCAATTTCAACTAGACATCTGAACAGCACATTCATTAACAAAAGTATTACCTTTTTCTTTCTACTGTACATTACTTTCTTGCAACATGAGCAGAAGTTGCCAGGCATTAACTTCTTCCAATTTAACTAACCACAAAAGAAACCGGTCAAGGGGTAGCACAGTCACAACTCCCCTTAGCACTGATACCCACATCGACAGAGTTGTCATTGCTGCTCCACAACTCCAGCATCTCAATGAGACATCTTTAGGAGGTGGCACACCATTGTCAGTTCAACTGAGTGAGGCAAACACACAGTTTCCTACAAAGCTTAACTGTTTCAACATTTTCAGAAAAGGAGACAGACGGCTCAAGCTAAATCCAAGCACAACTAGAAACAACACTCCTCAGAACGTGGAAGCACATAGGAGATCCAGGATGTAATTACCCACCTAGCTAGATAAGGCTGGTTGCGTGCAGCCTATCAGTCCCAAAACAACAAGTCATACGAGCAGAAGAAAATGCCTTCATTTACCTGCAGCTTCTTGGAAATACAGGACAAGCCAGCCATAGCAGTACACTACATTAGGGCAGTCAAACATCTCAAGGCTACAAATGTTTTGCACAGCCAGAAGCCTCCCAACTGCATCTGCCTCCCCATTAAGAGAGGCATGCCAACATGGGCGTCCACTCTGTTCGCACTGATGCCTCAATGCATCCATCCTACGTTCCATCCAAATCATTCCAAGGCACACCCAGCATCCCCATTCATGATTTGCCAGCAAAGGTGCTACAGAGAAGGAAACATCAGATCAAACACACAATATGCCAAAGTGAGAGATCAATCAGAACTTGGCTATTCAACACACTCCCAAAGAACAGAACTGACCATTCTCACAGCATGATATATCAAAGCAAGTCGACATGGAAAATGACTTGTCTTTTTGCCCTCAAAGAACTTCTCTCATAACCCATTGAAAGACTCAAAGCCTCCTAGAAAAGAGAAAAGACTACAAAATACTCATGAATGGGAACTGCTAAAAGAAATGTATTATTGGGAATAGCTGAAAAAAGTAGTGTCCCTCCAATGTTCACCAACTTTTCAGTGGTGTCCAGCAACAGGATGAGGAGCAATGACCATAAACAGAAACACAGAACATTCCACCTCAACATGAGGAAGAACTTCTTTACATGGAGGGTGGCAGAGCACTGGAACATACTGAAAGATCATGGAGTCTCTCTCTCTCTGGAGGCATTCAAAACCCACCTGGGCACTTTTCTCTATAACTCATGCAAGGTGACCCTGCCTTGGCAGAGGGTTTGCAGTAGATGATCCCTTCCAACCCAAACAACTCTGATCTGCGACCTCCCTTCAGATCCAGCCCCAGGATATTTTGTAGGGAGCCTACAAGCTCCACATACAAATTCCAGAAGATTAGGGCTGCTTGACGAGGCCTATCAGATTAGGAAAACTTCCTCAACCCACCAAAGCAATCCTGCCACTTCCTATTTTTCTGCAAGTTTGCCAAGAGACAGTCAGCTACAGAGCGGAGGGTGACTCTGGAAGGCGAGCCGCCCGCCGAGCCGCCCGCGGGCAGACGGAAGCGCTCGGCTCCGCCCCCTGCCGGCCAGCGGCGGAACGGCGGCGCAGCGCCGAGCATTGTCCCCGACGCCCTGCGGGAAACACCTTCCGCTCCGACGGCACCGCTGCGCCCGGGATGCTCGCGGCTTTTCCTCTCGCTATCCAGGCTAAAAAGCAGCGGGGGGATCCTTGCTGCAGCGCTACAGTAACCAAGTGCTTAGCTCTGATAGGGGCTCCGCTCCGACAGCTGAAGTCAGCAGCAGGATTAACTTTAGTCCGCGACATAATGAGATTGATCTCGAGACTTTTGCTGCTGTTATTATCTGCGATGTCCTCAACAATTCGAAGAAATTCCCACACTCTCGTGATTTAAATCATTCGGGTATAAGATCACCACTGTTTTCTTCTCAAAAAAAACCCCCAACTAATCGTACACAAACACCTTAACCACAAGTAATCATCCTATACGCGAGACGTGTTCTTAGCCCTTTTACTAAAAAAACACCAGATAGAAACAACTTGCAATATCATCACTCACATGGTGTCCGGATTTCTCCCTTGTGAAAAGACCTTTTTTTATTTTCCCCTCCCCTCTACAAAAAGAGACGGAGAACAAGTCTCCGACCATACTCGGTAGTCTTACTGAATCTCTTTTCTGGATGTATATGAGAACATATAAGGAACACATAATTTTTAGTTTATACGATAAACTTTTAAAAACTGCTATCACTAAACTACCTGTTGACAATTAACGAGGAAACGATGGTCTCTCTGAAATGCTAACGCCATTATCCAATAATGAGATTTTCTACGTAATCTCACGTTTCAGTTTTATCTAACACGCCAATTGGTGGCTGCAAAATTGCTTCCGAACGCAGGGAAACGCAAAGGGAGATTTTTCAAGAGCTTTATTAGAAAGCCACACGCCCTCGGCACCCACCGCTGTGTGCCCGGCGCTGAACTTCGCCACTTCCCCTGCAGCTCACAGCCCCCGCGCCCCATCCCGGGGAGGAGAACCGCTCCCTCGGCATGTGGGACTGATTGTCTTACGGAAACGAGGGATTTCCCTCCCAGCCGGGCACACTCAGAACTCTACCAGGGAGAGTTTAATCCGCTCGCTGACATCTGTCGCTTACTTTCTAATAATGTGGTTTGGAACTCGCTCAATAGCAAGAAGAGCGAATCTCCAAAAGCGCGAGTCGGAGGAAGCGGTGCGGAAGCGACAGCAGCCCCTGCCTGTCCCCCTGCCGCGGGAAGGGGCAGAGACAGCGGCTCCTCACACGGCCGCTTTGGCCGATTCACACCGCTGTGGCCAGTGACCCAGTGCTGACACTCGGTCACCGCCTCCGAACTTTTAGAGCGCGGTTTAGCAACAAGAATGAAAAAGGAAAAAATAAGGAGAAAACCACCCCAAAAAAAAAAAAAATCAAAAAAGAAAACAAAACCCGCGAAATCGGCCGATATCCTGCGCCGCCCGACTGCCCGCCGGCGCCGCTCGCCCGCCGGACGCTGCCGCCCCGTCCCCCCGCGGCACCGCCGCCTCCCGGCACGGACCGCCCGCCCGCCGCCCCGCACGGCCCCGCGGAGCCCCCCAGGGCCGCGGCCACCGCGCCACGCCCCGCCGCCCCCACGCTCCCCCGCGGGACGCAGAGCGCGGGCACGCAGGGGGGGCCCCGCTCGGCACCTCGCTCCGCTCCATCGGGGGCTCCCCGCCCGCTGCCCCCGCTGCCCCGCGCCCTCTACCGAATTTTAAAATCCTGACGCCTGGAGACCCCCGCAGCCCCTCCTTCCCTCCACCGCCATGGTGGGATGCCTGCCGCTGCGCCTGACGCTCAGCAGTGCTGGACCCCCCTGCCGCCGCGGGAGGCGCGGGGAGCCGGGCAGGAGGAGGCAGGCGAAGCTCCGGCCATGACGGGAAGGAGGAGGGAGACGGCGGCCCGGCCGGGACACGCCGCGACCTGTCTGCGCGAGCGAGGACAGGAGCGGGCCGCGCAGCCCAGCGTGAACGCGCAGCGCCGCCTCTCCCCCCGCGTCCGCAGCGCCCGCCCCGCCGCAGCCCTCTCATTGTCCGCGGGGCGTGCGGCCGCGGCGCTCATTGGCCCGCTGCCCGCGGGGCGTGGGGAGCCCGCGGGGGGAAGCGCGGACGCGGCAACAGCTGGAGCGCGGCCTAGCCCCCCGCAGCCCGCCCGCGCCGGCCCCCGCGGCATCGCCAGGACTGGACCAGACGCCTGGACCCGCGCCATGAGACCGACCGGACCACGGACCGGCGCCGGGAGCAGCCATGGAGTCATGCGCCAGGTGGAGCGATGTGCAATCTCTTTCCCACGACAGCCATAACTAGAGGGCTCTAGCGCTAGCCCAGGTTGAAAGCCATATCATTAAGTGAGGAAAGAATCCGTATTAAATAGCACAAACCCGTTGGCGCTGGGAGCACCATCTGTCTCCTGGCTTCCATTTGATCAGCGGCAAAGCTGGCTCTACCTGATTGCCCAGGGAAGAGCGGAATTCAGATTTCACTTGCATAATACACATAAACTCAGAAATAGGACTTGTGTCCAGGGTTCACGCCGACTTTGAGTCCTCGTAAAGTCGGATTGAAATACGCTTCCGAAAGGGTCTGGTAAAAGCAAGAGCACCAATGTTCAGTGGAGGTCTACAGATTCATTATTTCAAAACAGAAAATCCAATTACCTTGCGGTGGCAGTCACATCCCCCTGAAGGCTGAACATCCCTATGCATAACAGCCCAGGCGCATCATAGTCCGCATGTCTGATACGCACAAAAATGCTCTTCCCTCAGCAACAAAAAAAAGAAAAAAAAAAATAATACTTTCCTGTCTAGCTCGTATGTCATGAGTAGAGAAGGCAACTCACTGTGGACAGCTATACAATTTAAAAGCTAGTAATGAAGGACAGCAAGAATCAAAGCAAATCATCACGCGCAGTATGAATTCTGTACCAAAAGAGGTGCATGTCAAGCAGCTGATGAAAACAGTGATCAAATCTCTTGCTTGAATCAATGGAAGTCCACATATAAGACATGCCCCTTTACTACAAAAAAAAAAAAAAAAAAAAAAAAAAAAAAAAAAAGAAGAAAAAAAAAAAATTAGAGTGAGATATTGAAATACAGCAGAACAAGTGAAAAGTTGGTGAAGCAACAAATATGCGAGGAAGTCATCTTGAGGAAGCCTGAGACCATCTGAGTTCCCACACAGTATGGGCCTAACTGAAATCGCGACG
>CM031857.1:90281612-90316185 GCA_018697195.1 Certhia americana | reverse complement strand
AAAAAAAAAAAAAAAAAAAAAAAAAAAAAAAAAAAAAAAAGTTAAAGGTGAGATATTGAAATACAGAAGAGCAAGTGAAAAGTTGGGAAGGAGCAACAATAGCGGAGGAAGTCAGCTTGTAGGAAAGCCTGAGACATCTGAGTTTTCCCACACAGGTATGGGCCTAACTGAAGGAAACTGGCAAGCTCACAGCCAAAAAAGGAAGCAGTGAGTTATCTTAAGGAGCTGCCTGACTTACTGTGTCTTCCTTGTCTGCATAGCTGAGTGACATATGTAATTTGATAAAAATACTTTTACAGCTTAGGACTCTAAAGAGATTTTACAAAGTACAGGCTTCCAGTCACCAACATCCATGCCGTAATTCTTTCTTTCTCACTGTAATATGCCCAATGTCCACTGTAACCTCATTATACCCATTCCACCATATGCCATCTTCTCTTTAATAATGCTCTCAGCTCAGTCCCAGCAACACTTCAGCTCCTCTGCCCACTGGTCCCTCACATCCCCCATGATACCGTCAGTGCTCGCTGCCCTAATAACCTTTTGCATTTTCTACACCATAACCCAAATTTCAATTGTCACAATACTTCTGATTCCCCTATTTTTGTCTCACCTTCCAGACGGACAAGAGGAAACACAAGCAGCAGTCTGAACAGAAATTACAAGAATGCTGATCAGAGAGCTCGCATTTTAAGAAGGATGTTGTCTCATGTCAGCAAACCTGATGTTGCCTCTCAGATGCTGGATGTGACAAACAAACAATTTTAGGGCAGACATGTCTGTTTTAACATATACACTCTGTACATGCTCAGATATGAAAAGGAATATACAAAGCTTCACCACACATGCACATTCCTTGAATACATTGGTAGAAAATAAATACAAGCCCACTGGGCCATCTCACTGAAGAAAAATGGCAAGCAACTGTTACACACAATGCTGTACACAGGCACAAACAAAGAATTACAGCTATAAGCAAGTGGATAATGTTTAGCTATAAGCAAAGGTAAATGTGTCCTGTGCTTAGGATCTTTGTAAATCTTCCTCAGCAGCATCAGAGAGAAACCTGCTTCCACGCTCTAAATATTAGGGACATCTTGGATAAAATATTTTACTTCTGTGTTTGCCTTTGCTACATAAGGACTTCAGCTGGCCTCATTTCCCTGTTGGAAGTTTTTCTTATCTGCAGAAAGTTGACCCCAAAATAGTCATTAAAAAAAAAAAAATCCATTTTTCAATCCTCTTCCCAGCACTTGCTGCTGTAAGAGTTGTTCTCAGCAGATACTGAACAGACCATCCCTCCCAATTTGCCATTGTGTTCTTTTCAGTCACAACTCTTCTATCTATATCCTTTATACCCAAGAAATTAAAGAATATTTCTACCTATAATACAGTCATTGTATTCTTCACAAAAATAAAGCTATAAATAAATTCCCCACTCATTTATGTGCACCCAAATTTGCTGTCAAAGCCCACTACCTTAAATCTAATGTCATTTGACCCAGCATAAATTCCTTGTGAGTTTAAGGTGCTGGTTTTCTCCCACACCCTAACCTCAGGTGTTGCTTGCAACCTCTCCCTGTACTAACACTGGTCTCACAAGGGTGTGTGGTGTAACACATTTGTTGAGTTAAAAAAAATACACTGTGACGACTCCCATTTGAAATTGTGAAAAACGAGAGGCCCATAATCCATGACACTTGGAAATCCTTTACCCACCATCATAAGCAACCTGATCAGAAAGCGTCTCTGTCCAAAGGTGTGGTCAGGGCACAGTGGCATGCTGGGCAGTTTTAGGAATGCATACCTGCCCATGGCTACACTTCCAGCCTATTTCTCAGGACAGCCTAGCTTTACCAAGAGTATAGATATCTCCAGAAAAACTATGGCAAAATTTTATCATAAACCCGGCCTGTCCTGTGAAATGTAGTGAAGCACGACCAACTTCCAGACACTAGCATAACAGAAACTACCAAGGTGCATACAGAATAAATTAGCAACAACTGGAACAAACCAACATTTAAAAACATCAAAACACACAAAAAATTAGTAAATAAAAAACCAGTGTATAGCAAGAAAATATAGGGAAAAATGCTGGCACCTTCTTAGACTTTTGGCCATGGACTAAATTAATATTCTTCACATGGTAATCTACAAATGGTTGCTTGCAGCTCTCTGTGCTGTCCAGCTATGCTTCTGGTTTCCCAGCAGATCTTTTCTGCTGAAGCTCTTTGTCAGTGCTTTTGTGTATCAGTGTGCTAGTTTATTTTCTGTCGGATCTTGTTTTCTTGACATACAGCTGAAAGCTTGTTACTTCCTCTGTAATAAACTTGTCTCCAAATGTTATACAGTTCAACAATGTAAATGCAAGCACTGTTTCAAAATTCACAAGAATATGTATTTTTAAAGATGTTGAACACAGTATAAAAAACAGCCAAAGAGTGTGTGCTGCTTTTTCAATTTCTCCATTTCTGAAATGAAATCTGAGCAGCAGCATCACATATGTATGTGCATATTATACATAACATGTGCAGGCAACATGAGGTGTGCAGCTGCAGCAGTATAATCAAAAAAATCTAGGCAAAGTGAAATACTGCTTTTTAAGATGTGGATGAGACTGTTAGTGACAATGTCTATCCCAACTTTCTTCATCCAAACCATATGGGTTTATATTATCAGCTCTTCAGAGGATTCTTGAATCTAAATTAGACTACAAAGAAGGTCATTTTCTGTGACTCATTTGTGCCAAGCAAGGAAATAATTTCCTCTCTTGATCTACATGATAGCTTTCTCTTGGGAGGAAACAGAATATAAGAAGCTCTCTAATCTCCTTTTGCATTATGCAAGAAACTAACAAAATATGAACCTTCTATCCCCAGGGTAGCACAAAGCTGCTACCTATATTTATGTGAAGGAACAACATATTTAAGACAAATCTAAGGAAATATCACTGGTTTAAAAAAGCAAGACTATGATCTGATGACTGAGATACTGTAATTGAATTCTAGGAAGACATAGACAGTTTTAACTAATAATATCTGTACCAGGCCTAAAGGCAGCTGCTATGATGTAGAGATGCTGCATGATATGACAGCTACACTGACTCGGGTAACCCAATAAACATTTATCCATGGTAAAGTGAGTGGGGAGCAAAAAATTCTTTGTTAGGGCTCTGCATCCTATTCCCTGTCTGAGTGGTAAATTCAGACCTTGCAGTGATACCTCTCACAGGAAGACAGAAAAAGTGGTTGGGTATTTTTGCTCCTGAAGTCCTACAACCAACTGCAGAAAAGGCTGCAGTCCTTCCTTCAGTCTCCATGCATAGTGAGATATGGCAGAAATATACTATGCAAGTAGGAAATTATGACTGAGTCTGTGATTACCTGTATCTCCCCAGGCTAAGAGTTCACATCTGATGTAGCTACAGAGAATGATGAAACAGTACTGAAATTGCTTGTATGATTAGTTGGGCAGAAAAACACTCTGGCCATTACATTAAATAAAAGAAGAAAAGAAAGAGAATGATGACAAGAAGAAATCTTTAATTAGCAAAATGTCAGCAACAGTGACAAGAAAGCACAGATTTCACAATAATACAGAAGTGACAAAGTTTAATTGAAGGAGAAACGTGGGAAAGAGCAGATACTACTGAGGTGGCTGTTACTGAACTCTGTGTATGTACCAGTACATTATGCATGTATGGTACACTCACACACTGGATAAATATAGATCTATGCATCAGAATCAGGAAAACTGGGGATTGCATTGCAGTTACTGCACTTAGAGAAAGCAAAGATCTCCCCTGTGACCCCTGAGTACAGGAAGTAAAGCATGTCTACCTGTTTTTCTTACTAGTTGCTTTTTCAAAAAATCCCACATTTTTGCTGCTTGTTTCTGGAACATGGGGCCAGGAAGAGGCCAGAAGAGGGAAAAGAAAAATGGCTTTAATTACAGGAAAAAGGGGCCAGTAAGAACTGGTTGTTACAATAGCCAAGACAATACAACTTTCATGGTATATGTTTTTTAACTTTTTCTTTTTTTGCTCTTTTAATTCTCGTTCATCAGCTCTAAAAATCTGTCAGTCTAGCTGTCTCCTAAAATATATTTCTATGTTAAAATCCAAGTAATTTTAGCAGCAAGCACATAACATTCAGGATTCCAATGAAGTTCACCAACATGAAATACTTTCTGGTTAAACTTGCAAAAAGCATTGTGTTCTGGGCCATATCTGCTTTACTTGAGCCTATAAACTTTGCTTTCCTATGAAGGAACAAATCCCTTTATCCTTCCATAAAAGATTATAACGTAATAGAACTGCAATTAGATCTTATAGAAAACCAAAAATAAAACCAAAACAAAATGCTAAACCCCCCAGTGATTATGTACAAGAATGAAATATTTTCCTGCAGTTCAGAAAGTATGCATCTATTCTCATATTTTCCACATTAACCTTCTGTGAAACTGCTAGGTGAAAACAGCAAATAATATTGAGAAAGAAAAAATTAACAACAATGGGACTTGCTGGTGTTTTAAAAATACTGAATACTTCTGTTTACAATAAATACATGGTTATGCAAACAGGCATTGAAACAACCATATTTCACGAGCCATTGCGGATTGGCAGCCATAATCATCATTTTCATATCTCCTTTGCTTTGAAGTCATCAGCTCATCTGTAGTCTTCTCTGTTGAGAATTAATTTAACAAAATAGGACTCCATCCTTACCCTCCACCTCCAAGGCAAAATTTTAACCCCCCCTCAGTCTGGCAGCACCAGTAGTATCTCTTCTGAGGGGACTACAAGAAGAGCTTTTACCCCATCTTCTCCCTCTTATCCACCCCAGGGGACTGTGTAGCCATCCAGAGGAAAGCCATTGGGATCATATTACGAACATCCAGCCCAAAACACGCATGAAACAAATGCTTCTCTGCCTCCGAGATGTGTTCCAGTTTTGTGCTATAAGCAAGACCTGTAAGACAGATGTTATGATGTTTATATTGACTTTGTGAAGCTATGCATCATTCACCCACAAACAGGGGCACACAGCTATCCCACATGCTGCTGTAAACCTTGAACAGACTTTTCCATGTAGTCACGCGTTTAGTATGGGTCAGGTCCTGTGGTCTTCCATTTGCTCAAATACCCCATTGAAGCCAATGCTGGAAGGTCAACTTGCAAATGCCACCCTCTCTCTGTGTGATGAATAGCTCCCATTGAACACACTGGGATTACTCATGTGTGTGAGTGACTACTAACAAGAGCAAAAGGAGCAAAATCTGGTCCTCATTAAGGACTGCTAATCTGAAAAAATCCTTCTCCAGTCAGTACTACCACTCAGGCAGAGCAAATGCCAATGCAAAGCTACATAGGAAAGGCAATATAGCACTGTTTATCACTATATTTTAACACAGAATTCTTTGAATCATCAGTTAATTATCCAGGCATGACTACATGGAAGAACTCTATCTCTCCACAGTTGATGAGCAAAGATTATCTTATACCATGAAACACAGTTAGACAGATGGTTATTTGGAGGCTTCTGGAATAGAAGCAATTTCTCTGATCTGTGAGATTAAAAAAAATCAAGGCTGAATTTAAAAATAAAAATCATACCACACTTGATACACAAGTATTTAATTACATATTATCATGGGTAACAACTAATGAGCTCCAATTATGCAATCTTAGTTTAATGCTTTCGGAAACATTTATAGCCACTAGATAGTGTAGATTTAAGTCAATATCTGAATAAACAGCCTGGAAAACACATCATTTGTAGTCAGATTGGGTTACTAGAATGATTATCATCTGCCACCTGCTGGAAATAGCTGTGATAATGCAACTAAGTTTCACAGATGGAAGGGCTGGTCACTCACGGAACAAGCAGAAACGTCAAAGAGCAAAAATACATTCCTTGTACCCAGGAGCTCATTCCTCTTGCACCCAGTGGGAAAGTTTGATTTGCCAAAGAGGGATATTCGTGAGCATCTACAGAGAAGCCTTAACATGACTTTGTTTAATAAAACAGAAATTAATTTTCTATTGAGAATAACATTATCTGCTTGTGTCTGACCAGAAGGCAAGATATATAGTCTGAAACTAATGCATGCAGTTAACCCCATCTCAGGCTGGCATAGCTGGCTTGCCACTCTGCTGGAAATGGCACGATTGTAGGTCCTCCTGCACCTTCCCTACATTGTCTTCGAGCCTCATTCAAAGAGATTGACCACTCTGGCTTTATGGTGGCCCATAGAACTCCCAAAGACAACAAAACCTGCCCATTCAAGACACCTGCTCTCACTCAAAAAAAGGGACAGTGTTCGTTTGCAGTATTCTTCAGAACCTTGTAACTTGCTTCCTCTGTGCCAGCAAACCAGAGTGAGTAATCCAAGTAAGCCAGAGGGTAAATCCAAAGGCAGCACTGCAGGACTGGCCTTCCTCTCTCCCTTGTGCAGAACAGGCTGAACAGTAGCAGGACACACAGGTAAGACTAGCAGTTCTTGTCAAGGGGCTGGTCTATGGTGTCCCACCGGCTGATGACAGGACTAATTTTATTGGTGTGATTTTGCAATTGGCATGTCTCCCCAAACAAGTAGAGAGAATGAGACAGGTGCCACTCTGTTAGAGATTCAGACCTTTTTTTTATTTAACCAAAATCTAACACAAGTCCTTAAGCAACCAATTTTTGCATGCCCAACAGATTCAGAACATCAGCCCAGAGTTAGTTAAGATGGTTCTTGCATTCAGGGAAACAGAACCTTTCTCTGCATACCTTTCAATTATTTCTGAGGTCAAAAAAGAAGAATAAAAAAGGAGAATGGAGAATAAAAAACGAAAAAAAGATAATAAAAAATGAAATTATTTGTGAAGGTTATCCAGTTCTGTGGAATGGGGCAGAAAAAGAAACAAGAATACACATCCCAGGACCTAATAAAATTCTAGTTAATTCCTCATTTTCTCCACTAAGTCTTCTTAGCCATTTTAAAGCAACCAACTGTTTTTAGCAGCAAGAATTAATACCATCCCTGGTAGAAATTTTTAAAAATCTAGAACATTGAGCCACACATTTGCAAGAATTAACACAGGCATGTACTACCACATGCCTCCTGTGGAGGGGAAGAGCCAGGCCTGCAGGAGCACCGTGTCCCACTGCAGTGTACAGCAATCCCTTCAGGAGCACTGCCCACAGCCCATGCACCCAGAGCAATGTTTCTGTCGGCATTTTGCTTTTAGTTGAAATCCTTTGTTTATTCACCCTGCTGTGTCATTTTTTAGGAGGTCTCTGTGCTTCAGGCCCCCAAGCTTCCTTCTCTGTGCTGCTCTTAGGAGGCTGACACCTCTCTTACAGCAACATAGTCCTTGCCTATGCTGGTCCTCATTCCAGCCACAAATTTAGCTATGCCTCATGCAGACAAGTTGGGTGATTTACTCCTGTAAAGCTTGGTAAGGGTCTGATATAAAGAAAATACCCAGAAGCAAAAAAGCTGCCAGTGAAAGAATCAGCAACACCCTCTAGCCTGCATGCACAGAGTCTGGCACCTTTCCTGCAGTGACATTTGTACCCAGGAGGGCATATAGCTGGACACACACCCTTACCTGGGAGCATATGGGGCTGCCAGGAAAATTCACCCAGCCCTCTGTCCCCAGACATGCTGGCCTCTGACTACAGACCAACTGCTCAGCAGCCAGAGCCTACCCCACCCAATGCCTTCTCAGTGACCAGCACCAAGACAAGGAGGTTAGCACCCAGAAAGCACACCCCTCTTCAGGCAAAGGTGGGGGACAGGGCTCTGGCCTCTGTTAACTGCTCCCTATCATTCATCCACACAGCAAGACCAGCCTTCCCCAGAAAGCTAAGGACTACTGCACAAGCAAACAGACCTCAGTGCAATAGCTCAGTCAATTGCTCAACAGTCGTGTCGTGCCCTGTCATCTCCCTCTGTGTCCTCCTCCCACGTTAAAACCCCTCAGGAACATTAGCTGTCAGTGCTAGTCTTCTTGGCAATTTTTCTGGAGATCAAGGAAATCGTGTATTTTAGTAAATACAGTCCAAAAGATTTTAAATTGTATAAGAAGATGTAAATACATATTAGATAAACAGTACTCTGTGATTACAGCAATATTTTTCCCTTCCTCTTCCTCTCTCCCACCTCCTTTCCCTTCTCTCAATTTCTCAGACAATAAGTGAGAAACAACCTCTTTTTTTTCCTCGGCCAAAAATTAATTCTTGCTCAAAACTTCCAGAAGGGGTCAAGCCTAAAGGAAGCATCTGGTCAATCTGCTTTTGTGCTGCCGTGGGAGCCATAGCCCTCACGTCCTCCCCCTGAGCACCACTCAGCACTGCAAGCACTTGTGCCACACTGGGGAGGCTTTGCTCACACTCATGCATGAGGGCACCCTTGGCATGACTGCAAGCAGCTCTTGGATGGAAGCCCCTAGGTATGCTGCATTCACAGACACAGCACATCCCACTCATCCCAGCACAGCTTCCAGTTGCTTTTTTTATCCCCCTGAGTACAGATGGACTCTTCAACTACCCAAATCAAGTCGTTTGCTCATGAGATACCTGATAAGGGAGTGTGCTTGCAGGGTCGGAGTCACAGCGTGGAGTCCTATCATGTAACATGCTGAACTGACCAAACAATAATTTGGCTTCTCTCAGCATCTTGAAATTCGCATACAGGGATAGGCAACGAATGAAGGCAGACTGGGCTTGGTCCTCCAACACACCCATAAGTGGCTCCCATCCTGTGGCTCAGTCTGTGCGTATGTTCAAAGTCAGTCAGTGTAAAACACTTCACAGAATAAAGTAAGAAAGTGCCACAACTTTAAAACAGTCAGGAAAGCTGTCAACAAAAAAACACCCAGCACATATTTTCCTCTTCATACGTAAAGAAATGTTTTAACACCTTAGAAAATGTACATTCACCATCTTGCATTTTCCTAGAAAATATACCAAGTTTACAGCAAATGAAAAACTTGAAAAAGGCACTTCTGGTCATGGTAAACAACAGTATCTCCAAACATACTATTTCTATGGGATGTGCAATGGCAGAAGAAGCATTTTTTAACTTACTCTGTAACTGGGCAGTAAACATGAGCAGTTTCTGTAGCTAGAAGCTCCTGAGTCTGCCCAAGCTTTTCTGCTGGCAAAGGGGGTGGGAAAGAAAAGGGCAGCAACTCACTAATTTTCAGCATAGTGGGAAGTAACTCAAGAATCAAATTCCTAGCAGGAATACCATCTGCAGAGCTTACAGCCCTATATTTTATGAAGAGTTTTGCTTAAAAATCAGACCAAAACAAAAGTAAGATTATAAAACAGACCCAGAAACCTATGAAAGCCATAGGGTGCTGAGATCTCCAATGAGAGGCCGAGCACAACTCCAAGACTAACAAAATAGTCTGGTATTGACTACCTTGCTCTTATGCTGCAGAAAATACAATTTTCTCTGCTGTGTGTGATAGCTAAATGTATTTGTGTCTTAATACATAGTAAAAAATGCATTTTTTGCAAAAATAAAAATTATTCTTACATTCATTATCTATTCATTTCTCATCTCTTCTTTAGCAAGTACCTTTTGCTATTAAGAAATTACATAAAAGTCCAGTCTGCAGCTTTTTGAGGATGCTTCAGAAGACTGCTTTGACTAAGCAGTGAAGCACCATTCTAAAGAGTTTCCTGCTGCAGCTGTAAGTTTGGAAGTGAAATTAAGACTAGAGGTAGGACCTATTGAACCTGTCTTCAATCACCATCTTCTAATAGAAAAGACCTGCTGGACCTTAGGCAGCTCAACATGAAAGCAACCATTGAAACTGCTGAGTTTTTTTTTCCTTATGTCAAAATAAAACACAACCCAACAATACCAATTTCCCCCAGAACTCAGTTTAGAATGCATACCTGCACAGTTTCTGAGGGTAGAAAGAGAATAGGCAACCAAGGAGGAAGTTTAAGGCCACTTCCCTCCACAGAATTTAATTGCAAAGCAGCCGGGAACCCAGCACAGCTGATTTCAATTTCTTATTGGGACATGTTTCCATCAATCTAAGAGTCTGTTTTTCTTATATTTTAAGGGCTTCACCAAAATCAGAAAAAAAGATAAGGATGTCCTTCAGATCAGTCCATAACAGATCATTAAACATATATCATTTAGAAGACCAAGTCCAAGGCTCTGCCAAGCACTTTTATTTGTTCAAGAGCAAAATATAATTGTTATGTGCACAGTTCAATTTTATATAGGTATTTGAAAAAATGCACTTCTGTTCTGTATTGTTTATTATTTTGACTGACACTCTCCACATCTTTCTTTTATATTAAGAAGAAATTAAGAACACAAACAGTGGGAAAAAACCACTCTTCATTTCTTTCCATCATTTGTCTGAAAATAAGAGTATTTGCCTTACAGCTCAAAATTAGTAGATATCAAGATGTTAATTATATGTCTGCTTCTGCTGTTTAGGCCCCATTTCACACCAAGTGTAATAAAAACCACTAATGCCTATAATCAACCTTACTTCAAACCCTGAATTGAAAAAGATAATCAAGATACATATTAAGAGCACTGGCCCTGAGTCTGTGCTGGGTAGCTGTGTGATAGATGTCTTACTGCATCCACATGAAACACTGGGTAAGATCAACCTGCACAAACAGCCTTTAGGAAAAAGAAATATCCCCTGGTTCATCCTTGAACAGACCAATTCTCATTAGCAAATTTTGGTACTATCTGTCAAAGGTTCCCTCCCTGCTTCCTAGTACTCTTATATAATGTGCATTAATCTACCTGTTTTAAAAGACCCATGACAGCTGCAAGTAGTAATTCAAGTCTTCTCTGTAGGAACTAAGGACCTTATAAAGAAAAATGCATGAACCAAAAGCAAACTTCTTCAGCAGTCTGCCAGACCCAGCTTCAGGGTGCTCCACACAATGAGGACAGAAACCTCAAATGATCTTGTCAGCTCAAAGTCATCTTTGGATGAGACCAAGCTGATCTTGAATGAGCAGAAGAAACTTTTTTATTTTTGAGAGGGCCTGAGAAAACATCTTTGCCCATTTGCTTTTCTGCAAAATATTGACCAAGAAGAATGAAAGCCAAGGTGGCCCTGGATGAGAACCAGTAGTCAGCTTGGTAAATGGCTTTTGGAAGTGTGTTTGTCTGTTTTTCTTAGCAGTCAGATATTAAGCAGATGAAGAAAGGTGAAAAGGCTATTAAACCCTAGAACTCTTTCAGTATGAACACATTTTACCTGGCTTTTGAAAAGTGCATTTTTAATCAATGAAATGAATGATTTCAAAAATGTATTGCAGAGCAAAAGACCACACTGAGTTTGTTCATGAGGTACTGAGGTACTGAGGTGTGCCATGCAATTTAAGAGTCAGTAAATGAATGTAGCCCTTTACATATTTGTATGAATTATTTGTAGAATCATAGATTAGTTTGGGTTGGAAGGGACCTTAAAGATTGCCTGGTTCCAACCCCCCTGCCATGGATTTTATTAATGGCTTATGCCACTGGATTTCCTTTGCCAGTGAGAAGTAGAGCTGGTTTGTGAAGTATAACTGGTAATCTATTTAATGTATGAATAAAATACTCTTTGTTATAATATTTAGTTCTTGTTTTCTGTTTCTTAAATGTATTGTTTGAAATGCTACCACCAGCTATTCATTCCTTTTCTGAGCAGCGATGCCATGACAACCCCCACGTGACTGGCTACAAGCATACCACAAGTCTCCAGGGCTTTGCTTTAGAAAAGACTCAGACTGGTGTTACTCACACTTTTTTTTTCCTTTTTAAAAAAGAGCCCAGTTTCAGAGATACTTTATTGTTTCAGAGATGCATCAAGCCTACCTGTCAATTCTACCATGTGGCAACAACTATTTCAGCTAAAATAAGTCAAAGTAAAATATGAAGAACTCAAGAAAAGGGTGGATACAAGTGTTTGATAAAGAGCATGTTCTTTAAGATTTCATTAAGGAATCTGCTTGCCCAAAAGGACTACAGCATCTCTCTATTCATTCTTAATTTGTTGTGAAAATGACTGATGAGCAATAAGGTAGAAGAGACATGTTTTGAGAATATCCAGCAAATATAAGTATAGCTTTTGTGTCCATTTAGGGTATCATAATGATTTTCACCAAATTTAGAAGTGAAAAAGATTTGATTAGTCATTTGCTCCAAATCAGCAATAATGCAGGACTCTGCCCTCTTCAAAATCCATAAGCAGTGAATAGCATCAGTGATGATTCAACTGCAATGCTTCCTTAGGAAGATTGTATCACAGTACAATTAGCTTTAATATGAAGAAACAGTTCTTCATTATTTCCAGACTGGGTCTGCTTCATTAACTGTGGAAACACTTCCTTCCTTGCTTCCTTGCTTCCTTCCTTGCTTCCTTCCTTCCGCACCTTCCTTCCTTCCACACCTTCCTTCTGCACCTTCCCCTAATTTGACTTGCAGGTGGAAAAAAGTTAAAGATGAGATAGAGAATTGAATGTGATGTATTTTTCTAACTAAACTGACAATATGGAGATAAATAAATTTCTTTCTGTATGAATTAACCTCAAGATGATCACTACTGTTTATAAGCATGCCTATTTAAACAGTGGCTCTTTTAGAGCACTGATCTCTGACCAGTAGAACCAGTGGATATCTGTGAACTGATATCAGTGTAGCTGAAATACCCTCAGCATTCACTGTTCATACTCCTTTGTTCAGTGTACAGAGCAGTGTACTTCATATATGCATGAAGGGCCAAGAATAGAGGTTAGAGATCACCATGATATATAGTGAAGAAATGTATTTATAGAGAACAAAATATTTCCCATGACTCAGTTGCTCTTGGATTAAAAACAAGTATTAATTTCTGAGTCCAAGTGAACAGAAAGAGTAACTATCATGTTGAGCAAAGGATGGCTTAGAAAGTACAGAATTTTGTTTCTTATCATGGGTTCACACCAAGCAGTGATTAACAAGGTCCACAGTTACCAAAGACTGGCCTTCTCAAGTGCCTCTCTGCTGTCATGCTGGTGCTTCTAAATTCCCATGCTGGTTTTCCAGAAAATTCACTGTGCCTCCTCCTGGCACAAACACAGGCTTGCTGCAGTGAACACCAGCTACCAGAGCAGAGGCACCTGCAGCTGTGGTACCTGGGGGCACCAGGGCAACTTGGCAGGTTGTGAGTGAATGACACAGCCCCCTGGGGCCTGGGCTTTTGATCTACTGAGAGAGAGAGAAATCGCTCTGAGAAAACAAAAGGGTGCGGACTTGGTGATATGAGAGCTTTGCATTGAAGGAGCTCACAAAGGAAAAAAATGAATCAGAGCAAGAGAGAAAGGGGGAGATAGGAAGCAAGGAAGAAAACAAGGTACACTTCTTGGAGAGGACCACTAAAAAGATGGCAATGTTTAGGAATAAGTTATCGTTTTCTTCATGCTGCAAAGGTGCAAAAAATGTCAGTGTGTTTTTATGAACCCAAGAGCAAATCCATCCAGTCTGAATAATTTTGCTACTTTCTTAATTGAAGAAAGGAACAGGAAAAAAAATATCAAAAGTTACATCTCCTCTCTGCAACATTCTGCATAGAATTAAAAATAAAATGGTTCCAAAACCATCTGTAAAGTGCTACAAGAGAGATAAGGGTGGGCTTATAAATGCTAGGGTTAACCTTTTACTGTTGTTCGTATAAGAACAAGACAGAAATAGTTCACAACTCCCAGAAAATGAAATAATATTGATATGAATTCTAAAGAAGAAATCCAGTTTCTAAACCCACCTTTTGTTGTTTCAAGTTTGAAACAGTTTGCATATCTACAAATTAAAATCAGAATTTGCATAAATATCACATTTTGTTCTTCACACTGGTGATTTGCACTGACTGGTACAGTAACAAGTCTCTTTCACAAATTACATGTCTTCTTTAAGTTATTTTTAAAATAACTTAATAGTATGATAATTAAAGGCACATGAAGAATCAGAGGAGATAGCAGCAGAAGCCAAAACTCTCACAGGCTTGCCAAGTTTAGTTTTGCTATCCAGTAAAAGTCGGCTACTTAACATGATGGGATCTAGAGAGGATGCAGATGAGCTCTGTCATCATCCCCTGAAAACAGTTGGAGTTGAGCAGTTTCCTTCTGGAATCCCACCTCCTCTGAGATGACTGCCACAAAAAAAACAGCTGAATGCTTTCACATGAAGCCAAGCAGCTCAAGCAAAGTTCAGACAAAGTTAGAAACTGCTAAACAAGTCCAATCAATGCTGTAAATTATTCACTCTGTTCTATAAGCAAGGAACCTGTCCTTGTAGTAGCATATATGATGAGTCTGCTATCAGGGATTCAAGCCTGGTCTTTGGTTCATCACAAAGGTGCTTCAGAAAGAGCCATGGAAGACTTCTGTTGCATTCAGGAAGTGCTTTGGTCATGCCCCTGCACTGAGGGGTTTATGTTGATGATGTACTTGCTTCTTTTACTTGTCAGTCTTTTATTTTTTAAATAGCAAGTATTTCTCTTTACATGTCACTGAATCTGCCTGTGTTGGAACAGTTCATGTGTAAGATATGAGAGAGGGAGAATGGACTTCATGACAAAAATTCATTGTTTCGACTGATCCAGTGTTGTAGCAGAAGCCCACTCTGAGAGAAAGCAGTCCCCCCTCTGAATCCTCTCTTGCTCTACTCCTTTACCAGCTTTTCTTCCATGGGGTTTACTTAGTCCAACACAGCTCACAGATTAGTCCTCTCCCTCATATGTTGCATGGCTGTTTAGGTCAGATGGAGATAAATATTATTATGCCACTGAACTACCAACTCCATTAGAATTATTAGATCTACAATATGCTCTTAATGATTGTTCTAAAGTGCTAATAAGAAGATACCTGGGAATACTTTCAACACAAGTAATTTTCCAGTATTCTTACCCCTCTGGCAGCATCCTAAATAAGTATCCTTTTGGAAGACCTGACTTAGGAGTACCTGGTGCTTTCTTACATTAGTCTTTTTATTTCTGCTGGATGCCAAATGAAAAATGCCTGCCTTCTCTTAGATAGTTATTTCTGTATCATAGCATCAACACAACTATAACCAGACTGTATGCATTTTCTACATTTTTCCAACATAAAGAAGACTGCATCTCCAGCAGACTTTAGAACAACTTTCTTGAACAGTTTTATTTTCCACTACTCTTGTGGGCAAGTCTGGCTTTGCTGATACAATGAATCATTTGTTTAATAGTGTTACTGCTTGCTAGCAAAACAGAACAGGAGAATTAAAAGATCTTCCATAATGATATGGAGGGATATTTCCAATGAGAAAGGATAAACATTCAATTTCTGCTGCAGATCCAGGCAGCAAAACCATTAGTGGACACACGTGCCCCAACAATATATATGGCCACATGCTGAAGGTATAGTTTTGGCTATTTCACTGGGTCTTCACATCTCCTCTCAAAAGAAATAAAGAGCCTAGCAGATGGCCACAATTTCAGGGCCTTTTTTTTCCCCTCAGTGAAGTGATTATTACAACAGGACTATTAGGATCCATGAATAGCACATTCCTGGCAACATAAATAACTTCTTTTATCTTTATGATTATTGATGAAATCAGTTTCAGATTAATGAGTGCTAAAGTGTTCAAAAAGCTTCCTAAGATGCACTTCTGCACAGCCAAGAAAATGCCATTGCAAATAACAAGAATAGCACAATCACCAAGATACAGAGTAAAGAACTGAATAATAGGATGTTAACATATTCAAAGCACAAGAAGTAACAATGGGTAACCTTGACTGGCAGTTATCCTTCAAAATCTTACTGCTCCCAAGAGACAAATTTTTAATAAAGGATGAGAATGGAAAATAAATTGTTAGCTAATTACCTCTGTTCACTAAAGGAAACAACATTAACAAAAAAAAAAAAAAAACCAAAAAAAAAAAAAAACCCAAAACAAAAAAAACCACAAAAAAAACCAAACCAACAAAAAAAAAAAAAAAAAATCAAAAAAAACCCCAAAAACCAAACCCCAAATGTGAGCAAAGTAGAAAATACACACAGCTAAACCCTGTCAAAGACTTAATTTCGAACACAGTTCCCCTCAGGCAATGGGAGCATAACCCATATAAGGACTTCAGAATTAATTTCCTTAAAATTGTTTATCATCTCACTGTGTGACATAATAATCCCCAGGCACCTTAAAACCATTTCACTAGCAAAACAATTCATTTCTTCTTCATGCATAAATTCACATGCTATATTAGGATGTATATTAGGGTTCAAATGCTGATGTTAATTTTTTTCCCATTACTGTAAAAATAATTGCTGAAGTTCCTTTGAAAATGAAACACTGCATAGTTCCCCCCCCCACACACACACAGAGGTTAACAACAAAAACACCAACAGGAACCCACTAGTCTTATGCATGCTCCTTAGAACTACAGGTCCTGATACCTCAAGGTGAAACTGGTTCTTCTCATCTTCCTGATTTCTGTACTCCTATAGAAAGAGGGGAGAAAAAAAATTTTTGCAATCTTCTGGTATCCAGTTCCTCTTTACAAGCACTCTCTTCAGGGTTATTTTGTCATGGGATGAATTAATTCACCAGTTTTATGTACCTTTATACTACAGCATGACCAGCATGTGGCCTGCTTTGGTTACAAAGCCCAGCCAACAAAGCAGATGCACTAGATTTCCTCCAGAAACCTACTACTCTAACATTAGCCACTCAAAATTGTCCGATCTGGATTAGGAGGATTTACTATTTGTTTGAATAGGACGTGAAATATCTTTGGGATATCAAAGAATCAAATACAGGGAAGGAAAGAATGAGAAAGGAAAAGACTGAATTAGTATGCTCAAAACAAGACTATTCCTTCAGCGATTCTTCTTCCAAGAGCCTTTTGAGGATGAGATGTTGAAATCCAGCTATGAAAATTGTGCTTTCCCTGCTTTCCTCTGTCCGGCCTCTCTCTGGTTATCTTCAATTCAGCCCTTCCAGAAAAGGGATTGTTGGGCCTCAGATAATTGTATAAATAATTTTTCTCTTCACCTCTCCCCATTCCTTCCCAATCCCCACAAACACACTTTAAGCATGGATACATGTTCTTTGAAAAACAACATGGTAAGTTTTTTTACAAATTAGAAAATGCCTCAGGATGTCCAAAGAGATTCTCACTTTTCCACTAGACTATTTCCATTTTTATCCACTGTTGACACAGTTAACTTTAGAGATTGAGATTATTAATATCTTCCATTTTAAAATCAAATTTTAAAAGGCTTAAAATCATTATAACAATGAAAATAACTAGCTTATACTTCCTCATACATCTCTCTCCATTTGTTCATTACACCCAGTTGTTGCTTCTCTACTTACAACAGCCTGCAATCCCTCCAGGACAAAAATGGCCTGCTACTGGACTTAATCCAAATCTCACTGAAGTCAATGGCAAAGTTACTAGTTGATCCAAAGCCCATCAAAGATAATGAAGAGAATCCCACTGACTCCACAGAAGTCTGGATAAGTCCCATCATGTGCTTGTACACTATCCATAACTATCCTAGCTTTTGATAAGACCCTATGACGGCTGCTAGAGAAAAAATTATGATGATTATTATGGAAAATATGTTGACAAATATTTATAGAAATTCTGCATGCACTAATGAAATGCATTCACTAATCATGCAGGCTGTGGCTGTGGTTGCAGGAGTTCAGGGTCCAATTTAGAGCACTGCAAAAAGCTTTGTCTCCCTGTGTCACTATGAAAATTGGGGGAAAAAAGGGTCCTCTCAATAATAGCACAGAGCTTTACATGACCAGTGTCTGTTGCATGCTGTGTAGAGAAGGGGACAGCAATTTTGAACACCCCATTGGGTATCCATGATAGATCACTGCTACTTGTAAAGACAGAATCATTTCTTTGTCTCTTCCGCACACAAAGTTGGAGGAAGTCCAACTTCCTGCCACTGAAAGAGACAACTGTTGCTGGAGAAGATGTCCTGCATCATGAGAACAAAGGGAAAAACTGACAACAAAAATGACTATAAGGCCAAAAGGTAACACCAGCAGCACTAATTCCATGTAGTTATCAAGTTTCCTTCCCAGTGATAAACATAGCTAAGGATAAACTGCTCTGTGAGGACACATTTAAAAGGCAGCCTAAGGTATAATCAACACTTCAGAAAGACATTTGCTTGTCCTGTCACATGAAATCTAATGCCAGGTCATTTTCCTCCTACATTCTGTTGAAGAGAAGATGGCTTTAAGTTAGTTTGTCTCTTTAATAACTGAGGGAATAAAAACAAATATAGAGGGGGAAACATTGCCCTACTTTAACAAAATAATTGCAGAAAACCTGTTATGTCTCAGCAAAGCTGTTGATCCTGCTAAGTGACTCATTGTTGCTGAATTTGCCAGTTGTTCCTACAGACATCACTGGAAAAAGGGAGACCCAAAGCTGAGAGTTGAAATAAAGTCAGAGCAAAAATATAATTAAAATGCTAAAAAAAAAAAAAAAATAAATGGAGCAGGAAGCAGGCAAAAGTGAAAATTTCATTTACTCAAAGGAGACCAAGCAAAATGTGCCTTGAAGATTTATCACTGGACAGGACCATCTTAAATATTTTTGATTCAGCAGGAAATTCACATCCTAAATAGGGCACAGCAAACCAGTGAACAACAGGGAGAAGTTTTTGAAGTGGAGGCTTTGTATAGTTCAGGTGGTGGTTGTTATCTCCTGTGATTCATTTGCAGACAGTCTACTTGACAGACTGACTACTCACCAAGCCCTAGAGTATCTCCAGAAAGCAAATGCTGCTCAGCTGAAATGACCCAGGTAGAACTCACTACACATCACTGTCACAAATATCCTGACATTTGCACACTTCCTTTACCTGAGGCAGAGCTGGTCATGGCCACACCATGCAAATCCATATCATAACACCTACAGCTTGCCACTAGTGAATAATATCCAGATCAGAGCAGGCATGAACAAGAATTACTTAATTCCACTGCTGAAGCGGTGATTACATAACAAACAGAAGGAAAAGAGCATTCTCCTCCTTTCCATTCATTCTCTCTGTTCATGATTCAAATGGCAAACTTCTGTTGTTTTCTTTGGATCAACTCTGGTTTTCACTAAACCACTCCATTAGCTAATTAAATTAGTGGCAGTAGCAGAAAATTAACACAACAAAACCAAACAAACCTGGATGTTTTTTCTGCCACTTTCTGCAAAGTCATGAATTCCAGGGCTGTTGCAAGGGATGGAGAAGACCACGAGTGGGAGCAGGGGGGAGATGAGCAGGGGAAGGAAACATGCTGGTCCTTTGCTTTTTTTGGGTGGCAGGAGGCTGTTGTGAGATCAACTCAGCAGCCTGGAAAATCGCAGTCTAAGAAATCACAGGAAGTTTCCAAGGCATTTGAGGCAATAGACTTATCTCCATTATCCTCGTGCTTCTCAGTGTATCAGATTTGTACACAAGAGAACCTTACAAGCCAAAGTAACAGAAATCAATGATTACGCATTTCAGACACCAGCCATGTCCTCACCTACAGTATTGCACTACTGCAATTCCAGGACTGGAGAGTGGGCACTAATCTGAGATAAAGTTATAGAATTGTTCCTCTTGTAAAAAGTCCCAAAAATCCATATGGGCAGGAGTGTGTTTAGGAGACAATGAACAAAGTCTATCCTCTTAAGAAGGACAAAAATATTGGGTTACAAGGGCCAGTTAAGGCAGATCAAGAAGGAGCAAGTCCCTGTAGGGGAGTCATAAAATTTCAGGCAAAATTTCCCCTAACAGAAGATTGACAAATACTTCTCATTCTGAATTCCCAGGCATGGAAACACAAACAAGTGTGAAGAAGTTTAATTCTATTATATGGCTTTCCCCTCTAGTTAATTGAAGAAAAATGAAAGCAGGAGCTGTGGAAAGTGAACCAGGAGAACTGAGCCATTCTGGATAGGATTACAAAGTCCCAGCCTCAGTTTCAGGTTCAATGATGGCATGAGGATTGGCAACAAGTTGAAAAATACATGGCCAACATTGTGATATATCCTCATGGGCAGTGTAAACCACAGAGCCAAAAGGTAGCCCTGAGCTTCTGTTCTTTTCTTCACAGTTATTTCTGGATCAGAACTGCTCATAGAGCACGTTTTGCTGCACTTTTGTGCTGGGGATTAACTGCACGTGGCAGCCAGCCACACAATTAACAGCCTTTCACTTTATGCAGCCAGTCTTATCAAATGAATCCCAGAGCACTCTTCAGAATTTATTAGGTGATTTGTAACTGCTGTAGTTTCCACACTCAGACTGTGCATCACAGAGAAATGGTGCTCTTGGAAATAATCTAAAGTTATTGAAGAAACCAGATGCAATTGCTTACCAGTTCTCTGAGAGAAACAGTCAGACACTGCAACAACGTTTAAGGTGACCAGAAGGGCACATGTATGGAGGACTCCAAAACTGACACTGGCAAAGCATCCAGGTTCTTATTTTCATCAGTAACAGAGGTAAAGAAAATCAGCAACAAAATGGCTATAAGAAGCTTTAGCAAGCTTTTCCAGAGAAAGAAAATGGATTGTCTTTTGCTTTTCCATGTCCATCTAGTGGGCTTTGAGCCTCCTAAGTCAGAAATTCCCAACTTTCCTCCCAAACAAACCAGAGGGAAGCTGTACCACTGTCCATCAAGCAGGGAGCTGGCATCAGCTCTACCTTTACCCATCCTCCTTATTGCCTTGGACTGCTAGGCCTCTGTAGTCATGTGTCTTGACTTTTGAGGTATGTCCTCTGTCATTTGAGTCTGATTCAGTATGTGGCTCATACTATCTGTATGTTCACCATATCCACTTCCTTACCCATTACCTCTATCCTGAGTTCACTGAAATAAATGTTTTTGAAGCCAGTACTTTCTGAACACATGAAAATGGATTTTCAAAGGTGTAGCTCATCAAAATCTGCCTGAGTCTTTGGAGGACAATAAATGGTATTTCTTCTATGCCAGGACTATTCTACTGTCCAATCTTTGGTCCCAGTCCCCCAATTCCAGAGGGCTTGTTCAGGAAAAGACAAAGCACCTTCAAAAGAAAAAGAAAGAAAAATTGTGACACTGAAAACAAAAACTACCTCTGCCTCTCCCCAGCTTCAGTCTGGACACAATTTTTGAATACAGATATATCAGTTTTACTAATGCTTCCCAAAACTTTAATCAGAGGCAGAAAGCAAAACAAGAAAGCTTCAATCCAACAGCTAAGATCTGAACCTTCCCAACTAAAAGAGAGGCTTCTACAATGAAAAGTATGAGGCAGCTTTAATTGCTGTGGAGGCAACATTACAAACCAAATAATTATATAAAAATAGTATGGTTGTAAATCCAGGAGCTTCATAGTCGGAAAGTTCTAAAATTATGAAAAAGTAAATATATACTGCAGCCTTCCCCACATCAGCTGTTATGTTTGTACTCTGTAATTAACAGGTACTAGAACATCTGTAAGAAGTAGTCATTAGAGGACACCCTTTTCCACTCACCATTTCAGGAATGGTTAAGCCATTTTGAAGGATATTTGTCGTTTGACAAATAAGCAAATTTGATGCAGATACCTGCTGCAAACCTCTCTATCACCAGGGTAAATTCAGTAAAGCTACACATGAAAATAAGCTCAGTGGAAGTATTTGGCAAGATCTGCCATAATTTGTGCTACTCTATGATCTCTCTGTAATTTTATAGTTCGCCTGACATCAGTCCATGGTCAAACTTTAATAAAGTACAGGTCATACTGCTTCTTTTCAAGTATTTTTCTACTTTCCCTCTGGTGCAAACTTTTTACTAATCACATGTATGCTCTAACAGCAGGAATCTTTTTTACATAAGGACATCCTTTACCAATCCCAACTGAAGAAAAAATTATCTGAACCAGCCTTTCACTGACTGATGGAAACTGCTCCGAGTCTGTGGTGGCTCAGGCAGTTCTCATGAATGAAAGAAAAGGACAATTCCCTTTCTTTCCTCTGGAAGATGACAACAGCTTTATCACCAGCAGGCACTTGTCATCTTTCTTTGCTAACCAAGCTGTGGTTCCAAGAGAATAATCCTGAAAATAAGGCATATAAGGTTAGTAAATCAAGGCAGTGACATATTCTTTATTTTACAAATATTTATATTGATTTGTCTTTTCTGTCTGGAAGAGCAATTCAAAAAACAGTATCTAAATGAGATGGGGGAAGAAGAGAAAAACAGCTGAAACAAGAATCTGTTAAAAGTAAGATGAAGGAAAAAAGAAAGAGATCATGTTAATCATGGAAAGCAAAGAACAACTAGAACACGACACGGTTCCAGAAATAGCATTATTCCAGTAGTCTCCTGTGAAAGCAATTTAGGAAGTAGCAAAGAATTCTTACTCCCTCTTGGATAATGACAGCATTTGGAAACTTTACTGTCCTCAGCCTTCCTGCTTTGTCCTTATTCTGAAAGTTAGTCCTTTCCTGGCATAGTGAACCAGCAGAACAGAAGTCACAAGCTCATTTTGTGATTGCAACCCTATGCATCAACTTATTTTGATTTCTGTTGTTTAAGTTAAAATTCTGCTGTTTCTATGCAGAAGGTAACTTCTGTGAGGGTGCTAACCTTTTACTTATGCAGCTAAACTTTGCAAAATTTGTAAAGAGAACAGTAGAATTAGCTGGAGAGTGTTGGACAATCAGGTGGAAGGATTCATATAGTTTAAGGAACTAGGGGTTTAAGTATAAACAGTGTTGAGTGTAAAAGTGTAGATATTAAAGACACCGTGTCTTCAGCATAGTGAAAAAAACCCCATGAAGCAAAATGACATAAAAGTCATTTCCCTTACAATTCCCAAAAAAATTCCTTTGGGATTATAACAGCTTGCAAAGAAGAAGACTAACTGGGAAAATGACTGTAAGCCAGCAACTGCAGCATAACTAATTGAACTGATTACAATTTGGACTTTTTTTCCACATGACAGTTTTCATCTAAGTATCCAAGGTTTCCCCAGCAAGGACCCAGGTGGCTGACAGCAAATACTTCAGAGTCAGTTTTTTTGACAATCTTCAGAGGCTCTGAAGCCCCTGAGCCACTTGCCACATATGAGGAAGAATTTTTAGACAAATGCCTTCCTACAGCAGCAACACTTTCTTCTTTAGTCATGATTTCATGCAATTTTTGTGTCTGTCACAGTAAATGCAGTCACAGAGAAAAAAATCTGAAAATACATAAAATTTGTTTCTAGCTTCCCTTTTAATAGAATTTAGCAGCTTGAAACAAGAAGCAGCACCACATGACTGATCAACTCTCTGCATGTTATAATCTACCATCCTGTTACACCACCATTGATCTATGGTCCAGGAGACAGGCACTTCTGTTCTGAAGCATATATTATGTATTACTTATTTTTAATTACACTGCTTTGTAAGAAAATGTATATTAAAATCTCTAATTATTTTACCGTAGTCAAGCAGAGTAGCAACAATTCTCAGAAGGGTTAACAATCAAAGCCAAGACTTAAACCAGTATCAGCTCTTCCTTTGTGTAACACAAAATTTCATCTGCAGCAATGTTGGAGGCTGTGCTTGGATATACTTTCTAAGGTATTTTTTCCTTTCTCATTTGCTATATGGATCAGTAGAAAATGTTGGAAATGCTAATGATGAAAACTTATTTTCTGAAAGACAGAAACTCTAACACATGAAGGTATGACATTTGAGTACTGAAGCATAGAAAATACCACCTGCCATAACCACCACCTTACAGTACCTCAGTGACTGCCATACAACTGCAAACTCCTGGCTTCAGAAAATTAGCAGTTTCCCAGGGCAGGATCCCCAAACCCACCAAATCAGAGAGAAAGGCTTCACCATACCTAAGTGCCTGGGTCAAGAAGGAGAAAGGATTCTTGTTCGCCCAGGGCAGTAGTGAGACTGGTCCAATGCGCTGCAGCAACACACATCTAGAGTGCATTGAGTATGTCCAGACCCTGTGTGGAGAGGGTGACCACCATGCAGTGGTCAACCACAGAATTCCATGGCTTGATGGAGGTCGTCTCAAGCCACTAGCCATGATGGGAAAGTGCCAAGACAGACAAACTCAGCTTCAGTTGTGCACCTCTGTTACAGCAATCACAGTGGGCAAGCACATATCATCTGCTTCCTTCAACAGTAGCTCATTTCTAAAAGACAGATTGTGAACCCTTTAAACAGGAGCCAGAAAGTAATTTAATGAACCAGAACTTCCTTTGCTATCAGAAGGAAGATGACAACTCGGTTTTAGTAGCAATTCCATTTTATAATGAAAGTGTCCTATGACCTTATGGCTGAACTGAAACACCCTGGAACTCCCCTGCTTCACATGGGCCTGGGTTGGATCCTCAGGGCACACTATCCTTAACAAGTTACATCATTGAACCCAAAAAACTTTTATCTCCTGTTCTTATTTAAAAGCTTCAGTTTGGGATAATAGTAACCTAAGACACTTGACAAAATGCCACTTCCCTTATAATTAAGTAGAAATCTTACTGTCTTCAAATCCCTGGCTCCAAAGTTAAAATACTTTGCTACTGAAGCACTGGTATGATTACAAACTAAATAATTGAAACAAAAGAGAAGTATCACTTATGAAAAAGAATGTCAAGTGTTGCAGGAAATGTTAAGCTGAGGGTCAAGTTCTTCTTTCATTTTCACTATTGTAAATCCAGGCTAGCAGCTTTATCTTCACTGCAGTTCCTGTGGATATTTTAGCCTTACATTTAAAACCATGTCAAAAAACCCTGAATAATTCATTTTGAAATTTTATTTAAAGACATCAGGATTGAGATTAACTCCCAGCTCACTGGCATGGGAAACAAGAGGTCACTCTCCCCCTCTATCTCCAGTCTTTATACCTCTCTTCCATTCTATTTGTCTTGTACTTGTGCTCTTTAAATCCTAAGCCCTAAGCAAGGTCAACTGCAGGAGAAAAAGCTTTTTTTTTTTTTTTTTTTGGAAGGAGAATAGTTTTGCAACGGGTTCATTAGTTGAATCAGTTCATTAAAGATGAATTTAAGACTAAGCAAGGAAGGAAGGAAGGAAGGAAGAAGTAAAGCCACATACTCCTTTGGTAAAGTAGAAAAACATTTACTCACTGCCTGGCAGTATTTAACACCAAAATAGGTCTCCTAAGGGTTGATAGAAACACAAGAAATCCAGTAAAATGGTTGCAACTCAATAATCCATGTTGGTTACCATGGAAAAGTTATGAATATAGACACAATAAGGGTTTGTCCAAGTTAGGAATGACTAATCTGGTATTCACACACACACCCCTTTAAACTGGACAAACACCAAGTATGAGTGTATTTATTTTATTACTTCTTCATATTTACCACAATAAAAGGAATAGTACATAAATATTCACAATTTGTTGTTGAGGTTTTGTAGCTTTTTGTTTGTTTGTTTGGGGGGGTTGTTCTGGTTTCAATTTTTTAGCAGAGTTTTTATGATTTCAGGATAAAACTATTCACCTGGATTTCCAGGCCTGACTTTTAGCAAGAACAATGAATTGAAATCATATTGCCTGCAGTTTTAAAAAATTGAGTCAGGCCTTCTAAAAATGTTGCACTTGTATAATTGCACTAAAAGTTGTGAAACTGAAATATGAATTGTGATTATTTTTAGTTGCTTCCTAGTTACAGAACCTTCAGAGCTCATGTTTTCAAGTTTTCCTTTCCTCTTACAAAGTTAAGAAACCTTTTGAAGTTTTCAGTTGATGCGGCAGCAGGTATACAAAAAAAAAAAAAGGAGAAAGAGCAATACTACAATAGTTGTAATAAAACTGTAACAGCTAGGATCTTTTTATTAGATATCAGGAAAAAATTCTTTACTGTGGCTGGTGAGGCACTGCCTAGAGAAATTCTGGATGCCCCATCCCTGGAAGTGTTTACAGCCAGGTTGGATGGAGTTCAGAGCAACCTGGTCTACTGGGAGGTGACCTTGTCCACAGCAGGGAGGTTAGAACTATACAATCTTTAGGGTCCCTCTCAAACCAAACCATTCTATGATTCTGTGATCTTTGTTCCTAATTCTATGATCTTTGTTTCCAACACTCATGTTTGACTCCATTCTAACTTCACTGAAGTCACCTCAACTGCTCTAGGTCTTAAATGTGTTTCTAAAAATAAATGGTAATGTTTATTTAAGAAGGGATGTAGGATTTAACTTGTATGCATTGAAAAACTACATCAGCACCAAAGAAGAGCAAAAAAACATCAGTGTCATGCAGCAACAAGTAGAGGTTACCAGGACAGAGTACAGAACAATGGTTTGTTTAAATCTGTGGTTTGATCTGTCCCCTCAATATTAAAATAGTTTCATCCCACCATACAGTCTGCTGTGAAGGATGGAAATGATACCCTCACCTCAGAGTTAAGGAAAACTGGCATAAAGTTTACTGCCACACTAATCAGAGGGTCATATTTTCACCTGACACCATTCTCACTATTTGTATTCCAAGACAAGCCAACTAGGTCACCGAGCAAATCAGCTCAGGTATAAGAAAAATTTAAACTCTTCTCTTGAGTATAACAGTTATTCCTCAGCCACTCAGAGAGTCCTCAGCCACTACCACAAATTCAAGCACATTTACAAGTACGACTGGACACAGATAACCACAGAGTTGGAGGTCCAGGTTCACAAATCAGTGAGAGGTTGGTGCCTGAAATATCATGTGGGGATGTCACTTCCTTGCCAACAAGATGTGCGGGTATTCTTTTGCTCTTCTACAGCAGAAAAGCCAGAGTCTGAACAAACATATGAACCACAATGTGTGGAAGCACTAGAGTCTGCTGGGCTACAGGAAGGCACTGTGTAATTTGTCATCCTTAAGTTCTGTTACAGCTCTGCAATTTACAAGCTCATTTCTACTGGGACTTTGTGAACAGTAACTATTAAATCATACCTGGGGGAAGATATGGCACATGAGGAGAAAGAGCATCCCCATGGTGGGAAACAAAGAGCATACAGCAAGGAAGGTGGAGATGTGATGGCTGATGTGCTACTGTGTCAGAGGGGCAGGTAATGAAAAACTCCCATGTCTGCTGTTGTTCCAGCCCTCAAACATCGTTTCTAGCTGGAGCAGCCAAAGAACAGTTAAATGAGGAAGGAAAGCTGAAATGGAACATCCTGGTCACCTCCACATCCGGCATCATTCTCTGTTTCCTAATTAACCAAATATAACCCAGATTTATTTCACTGTCATATTTTCTTTTGAATCGGCAGATTCTTCATTTTTTTAATTAAAGCAAAGCTTGCTAAAGCTGTTGGAAAATACACAAGCTCAAGCACAAGGATAGTGGTTACAGTATACAATGTGTATATAGAAGTGACACACTACCACTTCCTAGCAATTCCCTTGTCTGAAAAAAAAGAGCAAAAGAAAATAATACTACAAAAAAACATAGGAAAGTAATACTTTTATATTTAAGTAATGCTCAAATATTTCTTCAGCCTGTAGAAGCTTAACATTTACATGCACTGTTAAAGGAATAGAAGAAAATCCTTTTGTGGTATCAACAGAGGTACAACTTGTGAATCACAGCTACCTTTCTGTAGTGTTTTCTTTCAGTATTTTTTGAGACTGTTAATAACCTGACAAAAGGAATTCGGCCACAGATGAGAAAGATTTTTTGCTCTTTCTTACCTATTTCTTCATTTCTCATGACCAACAGAAAATTAATTTTACATTCTGCATCAAGCCAGCAAATTTTGAGTCTCATTTCAATTTTAAAACTCATAGTTCTCTTCATGAATTAAATATGGCATCTAGTAATACAATCGCTACAGTAAGGCTGGAATTTTAGTTCCAATAATACACTGATTAAACTCTGCCCTCAGGAGTTTCAGCTTTCAGCATGACAAAGGTTGCTTTGATTATCCCACGTCTGCATTATCTATGTATAAGAGCTTAAGTATAGTGCCATGATTTGGGAGGCATGTGGAATCGTGCCTGTCATATACAATCTATACGCATACACACAAATTAAATCCCATTGAGCTGGATTCCCTGGTGCCTCCCTGGAGCTCAGCTGGCATAGCTGCACTGAAAATTGGTCCCATTCTCAGGAGACAGACAATCACTTCTTGCCTCTGCCTTCCCGCCCCCATCCTCCAGCTGTCCCTCCTGGGGCCGCTTGCTGCTTCATTTATGCACTGCCAGCACTTTATTGCGAGAACTGCAGCCTTCAAATTGCTCCTGCCACTTCATTAACACCATCAGAAACAGAAGCATTTGCTGAACAGCATAATATTGATAATTGGTTTAATTTGGTCTCACCATCTCTGCCAGGCTTCCACGCAACAGAAGCATGCAGAGCAAACCTGGCCAAGCTCTTTTAACAGCCTGCATGGCACAAGTCTCATTGCACTTTTAGGTTCCTTAGTTTGAAGCTTAGCACAAATTAGAATAAAAATTAACAGGTTGCAGTGCAAGAAAAAGCACAGCCTTAACCAGGCATATCTTGCCTCTCCCAGAGGACAACACACCTTGGATTTTGGGCCAGCTGGTACGTAGCAAACGGAGGGCAGTTGTAGCCTGGCCATACTCATATAAATAAATGTGAAAATACACAAGGAAAGACAAGAAAAGAAGGTATACACCCCCAGGAAATACTGATTACCCACTAGTCACAGTTCCTGCAGCTTTTCTATTTTCTGTCTTTTGCAGCATTTCAATCTCTCCCTTGCTACATATGTTCTCACAGCCCTGAAAGCGAGCTTCTCGTGTGAAGTTAAAGTGCAGATTACTTCATCTTTGCTGCTGCTCCTACTTCATAACTGTGTTTTGCAGTACTGATACAGCCTGTATCACACTTTTAGAACATACTAGCAGTCACCAGCTAAAGCATTTCAGTGTCACATCTATATCCTAGGCTAGACAGAATGTGAATGAGAGATTAAACAACACAAAAAGACACACAGCTTGGCAGACACATGAGTTGGCAGACACACGGTAAGGATACAGACCACCTGACTAGTTCAAACACACTATAAATGAGGATTCACATAGAGGCAGCTCTGACCACTGGACTATGTTAGGACATCAGCTGAAGTGAGTCCTACTGTGAAAAATCAAAGTGAAATTTGCAAAAACCAGCTAAAGAAGGTATAAAACACAGATCACATTATAACGCTAGTCATGACAACTTGAAGTTTGCAAATCTTCAGATGTGGGGGGAAAAATAATGTTCACATTTGCTGGAAAAATCAGACAAACAAAATTCCATCAAATGGGTGCAAGTGCATAGAGCTAGTCTGGACTTGAATCAAGATCGATTTCAAGTACTTTGGAGATCCAATCTGAATGTTTTGCACAATGAGTTTCAGGCTTTGATTTTGTGAGCTGAAGGCAGGAGCCCATTTCCTCTAGGCTGAGTGCAACTAATAACAGCTGTAAAATGGTTCTGGCTGCCTGACAGGACATACTTTCATCCTCTGACCTTTCTGAGAAAAAGACCAAGGTTGGCATAGATGTACTGGCACATTTTTTCCATCATATAACATATTATCCTGATGCAACTAATCACTACACTGTAAAAACAATCTCATTTTTCTGTTTATAATTTCTCAGAATGATAAACACTTTCTGCAATAGACTTTATAAATGTATACAGTTTTTTTATAATCTTGTTTGTATTTCAGAGTTCTTATAAAGAGAAGAATAATTTGAATGCTATGTTACCTCCAATACCAAAGATAGACATCAGAGTTTGACATGCTTGGGCTCCATGTTCAGTGCAGTGAACATTCCCAATACAAAATACATGGCCTACATATGAAACTAACCAGAAGGTGGGGGAAAAAATGACACCAACTTGGGAGTTTAAATTATGTGCCAAAATAAAATTCTCTGTTTACAAAGGCACTCAGCATTTTCAGACAGAAAGCAAATAAAAAACCACTAGCCTTCTTTTGTTGGCTAGGTATGGTTCTATATCTTAATTAGATAATCAAATTTGAATAAAGATGTTTGCCTTCAGTTTAAAAGTGTTGTTATCTGACCACACTTGTAAATGGCAAAACAGCTCAAGCCACTAAAATCAAAGGGGAGGCTGATTGTATTAGGCTAAAGCATGCAAAGGGCTTGATTTTACAAGTCCTTCTTGTACAGAACTCTGACTGCCTACAGGATCAGAGCCTTGCAGGGGGAATCTGAGACCTTCCTAGCCCTTTCAGTTCTATTTCTCATCCTTGAAGAGCTAGGTTGCCATCTGGCATAGGCTTGCAGCAGCTGCACAGGATAAACTTGAGCAAAACGCATAGTCACAGGAGTAATTAATAGTTAGAGGGGGCAAATATTGCATATTGGCTTGTCTAAACAACAGCTCATGGGGAGTCCACAACCCTGAGTACATCATGATCATGTACCACCTTCTCAGCTGCAGAATTTATTCTTCATCCTTATGGGTCTGGACAATACTTCATCCAAATCACTGCTCCTAAGTATATTTTGGGATAAACTTTTAAAATTAAAGTTTTAGTCATAAACTATGAATCTACAGTATACATATACATATACATGTACATGTACATATACATAATATATATACATGTACGTATACATATATGTATACATATAAAATATGTAAAAAACTAAAAAAACTCTTTTGATAAGTAAAGTAAAATTCCCAGATTTTTTTCGTTTACTTGAATTTTATAGTACTTTCAAAGCTGCTCTCCTGTAAGCACTCTGTTTAACCTAAAATACAATTTGACCCAATTATGCAACTGAAGAAATAAAATTATTTTTACAGAAGAAAACAATAACCAGTTCACAAGTTGGAAAAGATATTTAATGGCTTTAGAAAGACTACCAAATTACTAAATATCATCATACTGTTCAAAAAAGTGACTGAGATCTTTGCAGATCTTTCCATATGCGTCTTGGAAAGTGTATTGAGCAAATCTCTCAACTAGACACAGAAAATAATTTAGGGTGGAAAGGACCTCAAAAATCAAGTCCAGTTACAAGCCACAACCACACTGCCAAGTCCACCACTGAACCATGCCCCCAAATGCCACATCTACACAACGTTTGAATACCTCCAGAGATGGTGACTCCAACACTTTCCTGGGCAGCCTGTTCCAATGTTTGTCAATGATTTCTATGAAGAAATGTTTTCTAGTATTCAATCTAAACTTCCCCACAGCTTGAGGGCATTTTGCTTTATCCTTTTGCTTGTTACCTGGAAGAAGAAACCAATCCCCACCTGGCTACAACCTCCTTTCAGACAGCTGTAAAGAGAGAAAAGTTCCTCCCTCAGCCTCCTCATCTCTAGGCTAACCCTCAGCTGCTGCTCATAATATTTGTGCTCCTGACCTTTCACCAGCTCCCTTGGTCTGGACACTCTCCAGCACCAGTGGAAATTTTCTTGCAGTGAGGGGCCCAGAACTGAGCACAGAATTTCAGGTGTGGCTTCATCAGTGCCCAGTACAGTGGGACAATCCCTGCTCTGGTCCTGCTGGCCACACTACTGCTGATCCAGGCCAGGATGCCATTGGCCTTCTTGGCCACCTGGGCACTGCTGGCTCATGCTCAGCTGCTGTCACCAACACCCCCACGTCCTTTTCCACTGGGCAGTTTTTCAGCCCTTTGCCCCCAGCCTGTAGTGCTGTAGGGGGTTGTTGGGACCAAGTACAGGACCCAGCTTGTTGACCCTCATATAACTGACCTTGGCTCATCAATCCAGCCTGTTCAGATGCCCCTGCAGAAACTTCCTATCCTCCAGCAGATCAGTTTGGTGTCTTCTGCTGACTCTGTCTCCTCATCCAGATTATTGATGAGGATATTGAACAGATCTTTATTCATGGAGGAAGAGACAGTTTTTCCTTTATGCCACAGAAGTATGTGCTTTCTAAGATCCAGGTAAGGAACTTCTATCCCATGAAAGTGAAATGCAAAGCTCCTTTAAAATCCTGCTACTTGCGATTTGCTTGCAGAGACTGACCGTGTTAATCTGTGGCATATGTATGAAGGTCTCAAAAGTGGTTTTCAAATTCTCAGTCTCTGAAAGGCCAAACACCTCAACTTAGTTAAGACCAGTAGGACTGAAAACCCAGATACTGGACTGAGTTCATTCAGAAGAGAGCAAAGGCTGTTTAGATTTGAGAGACTGGACAGGAAGAGAGAGAAGGCTGCCCCATGCATGTGGTTTTGTATTTAGACAGGATTACCAACTCTACTCCTTTTAATCACCTCTCCCCCTCCTTCTCTGGGCATTAAACTAAAACAATGTCACACATGCAGTGACCATTACCTGTGATTCTTGTGCAGAGCAACCCTGGTCTGGATGTACAACGTTCTCACAGGTACATCAGTTTCTACTCACATGTGATAACTGATGGATTTTGGACACTTGGAGTTACCATGCTTAGAGTGAATGTATGTCCTTGAGCAGTAAGCCTGGACTACCCTGAACATGCATGAGGCCTAATGCCCACCAACAGTCAACATCCCAAGTGCAATAACTCACAAGTTTCTTCTGCACTGTTGAGCAGAAACATAAGCAAGCATGTTAGCTGAGCCTGCATCCTGGATGTCCAAGCAATTTATGCCACCTTTAGAAAATCCTGCCAGAGGTGCTTCGGGTCAAGGTCTCCCTTTTAACAATGAATGCAAGAAAACACAGCATCTCTGAACAGGTCCTGCCTTGGAGACCTTTGTGCCAGATTGTGATACCCCCAGTGTCACATTAAGATCAGTGAAATCCTCCTTTCTAAGCCTCAGTAATTTCCTACTAGCTGCTGCCAGGCAGGAGGAGTGGAAACAGAACAGCATGCAGAAACTGTATCTGTGGCAGCCAAGAGATTTCCTCCTCCAGGGGGATTTCTTAGTGGTCATTTTCAAGCCCAATTCAATCTCCTACATCAGCTGGAAAATGAAATCTGATGAACTTGACAAAGTTGATGATGAGAGACAGAGCCTGGTACCTCTCTGAAAGTCACTTCCCAGGTGCATCCATTCTCCCTCCAGCTATAACATTTGGAATATAAAAGATCTCCAAGCAGATTTTGATCAAGGGTCAGGTAGATATGTATATGCCAAAAGGTCAGCTGAATGCTGTACAATCAAGAAGTCAACAGGTGTTGGCTTTGCCAGAACCAAAGGGAAGCATCACACATACCAAAGGTGAGTCCATTAGCAAAAATCATAGCATTTAACACTAAAACACACTGAGGCTGGTTTGCTGTGCTTCCAAAAGAGTGCATTGACTGGAACAATCAAGGCAGCAGTTACAGAAAAATAACCCTTCTTGATACTCTTGCCAAACCAACAGAAATGCCACTTACATTCTTACAGTTAACATCCAAATAAGTGATCATATTTCATCACGAAGAAACATGTTGCTACTGCCTGAGGCAAGCACAGAATCTACCAAGGAACCAAATAGGAACAAATGAGATATTAAGCCTGAACTTGACAAGCAACATTCCAGTTCCTACCATAATTTTTGGAGGGGTGTGTATTAGGAGGACAGATTATTCTATGGAATTCATTATTTTGCTGTGAATTGTACCTAACTAAAAAAGTGCAACTCAGCAAATCAGAGATAAACATGATTTATCTCTCTGGCCTTTCTTGCTCTTGGTTAATATACTGAGGAATGCAGCTGAGGACAAAGACTTGAGAGTGATGCAACCCTTGTCTCTCATTAAGCTAATAACCAAGAGGATTTTCAAATTTATTTTCAAACAATTTTTAAACTTCCACTATGTGTGAAGAATTCATCAACTGCTGATAAAAAGTAAAATATCCATGGAACGTCTGCTTAGCCACGCTGAACAGGATCTGAGGGCACTGATTCTGCAAGAGGCATCCTCAGCCCCTGTGACTAATGTGACTCAGTAGCACCTCAAGTACTGTGGAGTGGTGGGTATTTGGTTCCATGGATCCAGACTAAAGGCATTTATCTTAGTTTGCTCATCACAAAAAAATTCCCCTAAAACTACTTGTAAGTTCCTCACACACTGTGAGAAATGAGCACTGAAGAGTGAAAAATGCAAGTTCCACCCTTATAAAGATTGCTGACAACAAATCAGAAGATATTCTCTCCCCCAGCTGAACCTTAGTATCCATTTATGCATCTTCTTTCTGGATGAAATAAAATAGCCAGACAAATTAAACATGGCCACGTCCTGGAATGGTGAACGTATCGGGTTGAGGAATACGGGTCCAGTTTGCGCATAAATTGACTGCTCCAAGACCCATTGAAATCCCGTTTCACAGTGACCCCTAGTGTTACTCGGCAGCATCTTTGCTTTTTCTTGGGCAAAAAAAAAAAAAATCAAATAAACCGTAATAAAACGAAGCTGCCTTTAAACTACAGGGCAGTATCAATGTTCAGCCTCTGTTGTGGATGAGAGGAATGCACCTCAGCCAAAGCAGAGAGGCGGCAATTGAGTTTCACTGAGGTAAGGTAATAATTTGACAGAGTTCAATAAATTCCATGGAAATTAACACTGGTTTAACAAGGTTTAGTAAGTTTGATGGCAAGACTCACCTTATGAACACATGCATGGAAGAAAAAGGGGAGGAGGGAAAGGAATGGAAGAGG